>CM025853.1:20816347-21312685 GCA_003952965.2 Morella rubra | reverse complement strand
CAAGTTGGATCATCTTCTTTAGTGTCGTCCATTGATCTGGCTCGAAATTGGAAGAGGCAAGAATGGAGATAGAGGAGATGAGGGCTAGACAGAAAGAATATGATGAGGTAGTTTTGAGATAGGCAGAAATAGAGGGGGCAATACGAGAGCAACAACAGCATTTAATGGAGTAGAGCAGGATTTAGAGGAACAACAACGAAAGCAACAAGTAGAGTAAGAAAAGAGGTTTCAGCTACTGTAAGCACAAATGCATGAGCAGATGATGGAACACATAAGGAAGGTGATAGCGCATTTCACTCCTCGAAGCAAATTTAGGTAGATTGTTTATTTCGAACTTGATTTCAATTATGTATTTTGTTTGCTATTATGTCGATTAGATATTTGTAGTCCATTACTAATTTATACTATATTTAATATGATGTCTTCATATTCATGTCTAATATAATTTTAAATGCATAATTAAATAATTTAAATTTACAGATTTAATATTATAATTTAGAACTGTCCGGTCGGATTATCAACGTCCAGACATCCCCGTGTTCGTTTTTATCCTTACTCCGCACATTCTTGAGCCGTTCTCACATTATATTCATGGCATTTTCTTTTTCTATAAAATAAAAACAACCAGCATCCGCACACAAATCCACTATCCCCACATCCGTGTTTAACCAGAGTCCGTACGTTCTAGAGCTGTTCGCACATTATATTCGTGGGATTTTCTTTTTTCATAAAATAAAAACAATAAGAGATCGCACGTGATTTAGTAGCATGTAGACGATATATATGCTGAAAAAATCTATATTTTGACACAGAAATTCACTCCGTGAACCTATATTAGAGACGTTCGCAAGGGTTTCCGTGACGAAATTGACTTTGTGATGTAATATATTGACGTTTGCACGGGACATGTGAACAGAAAAAAGCAAGAAATCCGTGGCGTATTTATAATTGTCACACGAAATGAAAATTGTCCGAACCGTCTGAGTTGGCATCCATATGCTATTTCCTAAGGAAACTCAGAATTTGTCACCCAAAAAAAGCTTCACACGCTTCTCTTGTCAAATCGGGTGTCAAATTTTTTTTTACACCAATGACTTTTGGTGACAAAATTTTAACTTTAGATGACAAAAAAGTTTGACACTCAAAAGTTGTTTTGTTGTAGAGGTTGAGTGTCAGTCAACACAATATAATGTGATAATCAAAAGACAGACCAACTTCAACACAACTCAGAAACAAAATCTTGAATGATACAGGACAAAAACATACAACTTGATAAAGACATATTTTGATATGAAATTTTGTCAATACAAAATGCACTAACAAAACTAAACAATTATCTGATTGAATGTTTGTTTCCCATGGAAAATCAATATCCCAATTCTCCTTGATAGTTTTTTGCTCTCAGTATGTATTTTGCTGTTATTTGCACATTCTTCAATAGGTGCACGAAAATGGACCCATGCATTTCCCCGCTTCCCCATGTGAAAGGTGTCCACAATATATCTTGCGGTGCTTTGGGAAGATGGCCTAAACGGTTGAATGCTGTTCCCCCTAGAATTACGAGTGGAAATAGCAATGCAATTACAGCTAGGATGTTAAATGAAGATAATCAGTTATGGAAGAGGAGAGTTTCCTACTACGGGATCATACTCAAATCTCTCACCTGTAGCAAATATAGAAATGTTATGGACATGAATTAATGCAGGTTTTGGTGGTTTCGCAGGAGGACTGGCAAGGTACCCGCTTTGGTTATGAATGTGGTTCCCTTTGATGCCAAAAACAATACCCTTGGCTATGGACGAAGCTACGGGGGGGCTAGTGGGGGCCATGGCCCCCCCCCCCCCCCCCCCCCGCCCAAAACTTTTTGCAATTTTTTTTATACATGGCCAAATTTTCAATTTTTTGCAAAATTTTTTTAATATAAGCGCAAAATTGGTAGTAATTTTTATAATGGCCCCCCAAAATTTTTGAAGAAATATAATGAGAGAATGAAAAAGCTTGAGAGAGGGAATAACCACTTTATAAGTGGACCCTCCAATTTTTTAAAGAAAAACATACTAAGAGTTTATCTTTTTATTTTTATTTTTCTCTCTCCCTCTCTTTTTTCTAAAATTACTCTCTCCCTCCCTTTTTTTCTAAAATTCCTCTCTCCCTCCCTTTTTTTCTAAAATTCCTCTCTCCCTGCCTCTTTTATAGAGTGTCTTTCTCCCTCCCCTTTTTTAGAGTATCTTTTTTACTTTTCTTTCTCTCCCCCTTTTTTCTTAAATTCGTTTTGTCTTTCTTTCTCACTTCCTGCCTCTCAATGGCATCTCCAGATTTTTTAGATTTTCTCTCAATGGCCACTTTTTTTTTCTCTCCCACTATTTTATCTCATATACAAAAAATAACAAAATTCATACTCAACTCTTGGAATACAACAAACTTTTTGCTTTGCACTCAAAAAAAGTCATCTTCAAAGTTAGAATTCTAAATGTTATAAAATTCAATTATTATTGTCTTTATTTTTAAAAAAACATACTCATTTCATTATTATTGTTTAATTAGAATATTATTGCTCTATTATTTGTGTGTAACTATGTTATTTTGACTAGATTTTAACATTGCTCTATGCCTCAATAATTTATGAGCCATTTATTCTGAAGATTTTAAACTTTCAATTATATTGGGCCGTAAAATGTTTTAGTACTAATATAATAATTGATGACTTTTACTCAAACGTCCAATTCAATTAGCATAATTGATGCAAATTTGGCTTTAACAATTAAGTTAAAGTTTATAATTGTTTTTCTTTTTTAAGTTTTAGAATATGTTATTACATTTTGATTATAATGAAAATTTGAAGGCCATGAGATTAGTCAAGGTATACGTAAGATAGCCTCGACACCCTATTAGAAAAAAAATTTTAAGCAAAAATTATATTTGACCCCCCATAAGGACAAATCCTGGCTTCGTTCTTGCGCTTGGCATTGTCTATGAGCGTGGCCTAATCGGAACTTCATGAACTGGTAAGAGCAAATCTTCTCTGCTTTTCTACATCTTTCTTTTTTATTTTTCCCTTTTCAGTTGTTTGGTCATTTGTCCTATGTTTGAGAATGATCTCCTAGTAGGTTAGTCTCTTTGGCCTGCAATTCCTGTGTATTTTTGTGTTTGAAATATGACTAGCCATCTAGAAAAGAGTTGGTGTCGTATATAGTCCCATGATGTGCATCATGGTTGACTTTCACAACAAATTTGTGATTCCGTTACGAGATTATGACTAATGTAATGAGGCGGTTTGGGTGTTAATAGTGTTACGAGATTATGACAATTGAACTGGAATTCTTTGTGAAAAATGAAGAAACCCTAGTTTTTAGGGTTCATGAAGGACGGCCAGAAACATTATTGAGGCTATTATTGAGTATCCTTGTGCCTCATTTTCTTAGAGAATTAAAACACCAGAAGATTTACGCCTTCATCTTGATCAATTTTTCTCAGTTTTCACTCATTTTGCTATGGAACCTTCATAGTGTTGAAGGAATACTGAAGAACAAGAGTTGTTCATGAGAAATTGTTAAGAAGAATCTCAAGGTGCTGAGGTGAATGCCGCTCGGAGCAGGTCTGAGCAAGGGTACTTAGATTATTACACTAGGGTTGTCAGAGTCAAGCAACTGGGGTTGCCCCAGTCTGAATCACTATTTTAAGGATTTTTTCTTAGTAGATTTCAGGTAGATGCTAGCCTGGAGTAGTTTTTTCTTTAAATAGTTTTTCAAAGGTTTTTCACTTCGTCATCAAATCTCTTGTCTCATTGTGTGTTTAAATATTTCATTTACAATTGATTAATTGTTTAATGATTAATTAGTGGTTTGATATATCTAAATTGATCAATTTTAGAACTTGTTTTAAAATTGGAGTTGAATAATTTTGAAATTGAGATCTCACCTATTCACCCCCGGCCCTCTAGGTGTAGGTAGGGTCTAAATTAGGTTTTTCAATATCAATTCTTGCAGGCAATAGAAGCTTGAAGAGATTTCATAGCCTTTCTCTGAGTTTGAAGTGTGAGAGACACTCAATGAAAATGAAGTCCAACAACCCCTCTTAATTGCTCTAATTGATATATATGCATCAATTATCATACGTGCACATAAGTATTGAGGAGATTTTTGGGTTCGTATAACTTAATATATAGTGACGAGCTCATTTGTGGTCGCTAAAAGCTTTTTCCCCATCGACGTACATTGGACTTAGCCAAACGTTTTTCTAAAAATAAATTTTGACTTTGCACAATGAATCTAATCTGTTGATTCGGAATAACGGGATGAGTAGATATCACAGATAATTAATGAATTTTTTACCCATGCCATTCTATTTTTTGTTATTTACTGTCTATAATGATAATAAGTGCTGAATCAAAAACTTTCAATTGAACAACTTATTCTTTCAATTGGTATTTTTGCTTATCCTTGTTTGTATCTTTCAAAACCAAAATTGAAATTTAGGGAAGTGCTTTATAACCATATGTATAAAAAACGAACATATTTCATTTAGCCTCTTTATGCCTATAATATATAATTCATGTGCAATACAAATTAATATTGAATTCGAGACAATATGAAGTGGTGACTAGACCCTATATTTCCTGCAGCATATGGTTTAAGAGAATAGTTTAAAGTTGAAGCTCCTAATAACTTATATATGCTGGAGTAGGGGGACATCATATAGAATTAATTTGCAGCCGTCCTGCCTTGATCATTGTTGCCGCTATATATATATATATTAATCTTAAATGAATCACTTGGTTCAACGGCCCCATGTTAATTGCATTAATTTGTTTAACAGCTCCAATTAAGGTCGACAGCTACTCACTTATATATAGTTACCTGCCCTTGTGTCCCAACAAAATTTACAACGGAAAAGAAAGAAAGAAGAAAAGGAAAAATAAATAAATGAAAAGAGAAATTAAGATTTATGCTTGAGTTTTACTCATCTCTTTTGGCTTCTCAAAATATCATTTCATTTCTATAAGAGTTTTTGATATTTTCTAAGTCTAAATTAATGTTTTAGATGATGTAATTCTCAATTACCTCCGTTTGGGGTTGTTCCAAGCTACAATATTTATACCTCATGTCTAGCAATGAAAATAGAGATAATTGAAAATTTTCATGAATAACTCTTATCCTCCGGTGGATTCCGATAGGTGACGGGTTTTTACTCTGTATCCAGTGTTGGATTACTGTGTGGTGATTCTTTGTATCTCGTTGTATTTTTATTTGAGTGGTGAGCATATCTATCTGTGTGTGTGAATTGTGTTGATTTCCGACATTTTTACAAATATCTTGAGCATTCCCAATACTATTCTGAGGATTTCCAACTATCCTATTATTCCAGAGGATTCCTTATTCACGAGGTTCTTATTTTTTCTGAAGTTCCGACCATCCTTGAGTGCTCCCCAGGTAGGGTCTGGATTCCCTCCTAAGGGCTCATTTTCGAATGAGTATGATTGGACGAAAATAATTCCCTCCCACAAATCTAATAGCCCACAACCATCCACATCATTTAATGAATGACTATGCTGACCGTGAGCTGGTAAATTTGTTAGTGGGAATACTCTCAGTCCAATCAAATTTATTAAAAAATGATCCCTTATAATGGAATCCGTTCCCTCTCGCGCATTCCTAGGTTAACCCGGATATCAACAAAAAATCACAAAATAACTATTCTTTGAAGAAGTTCTAGGACTTATGGAGGAGGTTGTGCCCCCTGCGCCACTGTGGCCACCAGTATATATGGATGGAGTTGATTAGAGGCTATTGAAGCCCACCAATGGTGACTTTTCAATGCGGAAGCAATGATAGTCGCACATACAACCTAGCAGAAAGAGAAAAAGAAAAGGTGCAAAACTATATATGGGCTAAATGAACCAGCCGATGGAAGACAGGGATAATAGAAGTTAGAGTTCCTGCGACCAGCCTAGAAGGGTGCATGGAAGAGATGTTCAAGCGCAGAGAAGAGAGTTCTATAGAGAAAGCAGAGCGTACTCTTTTTGGAGTCAGTTAGATTTTGACCCAAGGAGTGTTTATCTATATTACTAATAATGAGTTTTCTTCACTCTACTAACAGAGTACGGAAGAAGCTATCCATCCGGTTAGGATGAATCCTATTTCGGAGTGTAAAAGTATAAGATTTGGTAAGAAGGACAAAATTTTGCACCATCTTTAAACATTCTAGTTCAAAACTGAGGAGCATGAGTTTGGAAGATTAAATCTAATTCTTCAGATTCCTGATTCTTTGATTCCTTCAAGTGAATAAAAATTACAAAAAGTTCTGGAAGAAGTTGAAGTTAAATTCCGAATGTTAGTTTCAGGGTGATATTGTCCTTGGTAAGAAATGCCAAATGCTTGCATATTAACTGGTACAGGGGAAGGTCTGATTCACAAACAGGTGGAGGGCAAGAAATCCTATGCTGCAATTGCTACAAATGCAGGGAACAGAGGTTCTGGATCTAATTCTAAGGCCACTTTAATGAAATTGAATTTTGTGCAACCTGAACTAGTAGACGGCAAGGTGATTGTCAACCCCCCACAAAGGGTGTGTGAAAGAGGTTATAAGGAGTGAGATTTAACGCCGGTGGGGAGTTTCATTGGACAGAGGTTAAGTTACCTCATAGTGAATGCAATTAAAAGACGAACGTGTGCATCAAAAGGGTTAATAGACGTGCTATTTATGGAGAATGGCCTCTTCCTTTTCAAGTTTATGAGTGAAGAAGCAGTGGAGTTGATATTGGAAGAAGAGCCTTGGCATATGGTCAATCGGCCAGTTTTCTTAGGCGATGGCAGCCTAACATGCCTCTCCTTAAGAAGGATTTGGATAAGCTGCCATTATTGGTGAAACTTCAGGGTGTCCCATTTGAATATTGGACGGATGAGGAGATAAGTATTGTTGCCAGTGGAGTTGGTCGACCAATGTACACAGATAGGAGGACGATGGAAAGTACTAGAATAGATTTTGCACGGATTTGTGTCGAGTTGGATGCCGCTATTGACTTTGTAAGGGAGGTTTAGATTGTGGATTCTGATGGGCAATCATTTAAGGTGGAAGTGGAGTTTGATTGGACAGCAGAACATTGCACTGCTTGCCAATATTTTGGACTTCAATGGCAAAGTGTAGCCGCAAATTGGAGTCGGCAGTAGTTGGGGAAAAAGGACCATTAATTCGTGACAAATGAGTGGACTGGGGTCCACAAGAGGAGGAAAGGGAAAGAGATTGTGACTTCTCCATTTGTTGCTCCAGTAGTTCCGGGTACGTTAGTGGAAAAAAACAAAAGGTTCAGTAGGATGAGATTGCTGCTTTCTCTATGAAGGAAAAACTCAGTAAACTACAAAAGGATATGGTGCATCTGGAGGTAGATATGCAACCCTTTAGTGAATCTTATTTCTCACTGATAGCTAATAGCAAGTTGGCTTTTTAGTTAAAGATTTTCTTGGCCAAGATCATCCAAGTGGGAAGCCTGAAAGCAAAAAGAGGAATAAACGGTAAGGGGAAGTTGAAATGCTAACCTTCAGTCATAGTTGCTCGAGTGTGCAACCAAGGATGTCAGTTAGGTAATGACCAATAGGAAATTCAAGAAACACCTCACTCACTCTCACGGTGAATGGAGAATTACGGATAAAGATTTTCAGACTAGTTTAACTCAAGCAAGCGTCGTGTGTCAATGGAACACCACAGATACATTTATAGATAAGTCAAGACCAATATCTATGTTCAACGTCGTATTAGCCACTTCCCTTCTGTCAAGTAGAAAATGGAGATACGCACAATGTCGAGTAACATCGATAAGCCACTACATTGACCAAGTCTTCAGCAAGTAGTCAATAATATCTCAACGATCTAGTATTTGATTTTTGAATAAAATAGGTAATATAATAACATTAATTTAAAAACCAAACGTAACGTGTGGGCCGCTTTTGGTCTCAAAGTTTGAGACACATGCTAACATTCTCTCACTTAGCTCACATTGTACATCTGAATGCTTGATTGGATGATATAAAACTGATTATGACGAGTAAAAATTACTCAAACTTTATATTTTAGAAGAAAGATACAATACATGAATCATGACGGTCTTGTCTTTGTTCAATCAACATTCCCTTCCATGTATTACATTGTACGATCTCTCTAAATAAAATCCTTAGAAGTTACTCTTGGCCCAATAATCCTTATGTATTACATTTTTCTTTTATTTTTAGGTGTGAATATATATATATAGATGGAATAGTTTAGTTGTCATTAATGAAGAATCGCAACTTTTTTTCTTTCCTGTCTCTCTCGTTTTCCCATGTTACTTTTCATTCATCTTGTGGATTTGTATTCTCGATTGAGTTTGAGATACTAAGGAGTTTGTTTCAATCTACTGGAGAAAAGATCAAGAAACCTCTCTTGCCATTCAGAATAATTGTTATTTCAGAGTGAGGCCATATATATTAACATACAATCGAAAATACAAGATTTTGTACGACAAGCACGAAATTTTGCACCATACGTCTTCGAACATTCTACTTCCAGATTGACGACCATGAGTTTGGAAGCTACTAGCTTAATCTAATTCCTCAGGTTTGTGATTAATATAATTGGTAACTTCAAGTGAATTGCAATTACCAAAAGTTCCACAAGAAATTGCGCGTAGTACTTAAATTCCCACTTCAGTTGTCCAAATGATGTCTTAATTTGTACCCATTGATCTGTTGAATCCCCTGTATTTACTCCACTTATTACATTCACAACATGGACTGATGCATGCAGGAGATTATCTGAATAAATCGTCATAATTTCTTGTATAAGTTTGTGGATGCATGAAAGATCACTACCAAACTTGAAAATCATTAATTACTCGAAAGAACGAAATATTACAAAGGAAACAACTTCAAAGCATGACCCTAAAACAACCAACTGGGGTTCCCATATGACACCTCCGTAAGAGCTACGTACACGGAGTTTGTCCTATTTGCTATCCTTATACAACCTTGACATGATGGTGTAAATCTTGATTTCCAAACTTGTTTTGAATTTCAAGCGTTCAACAAATTTTGAAGTAGCAGTAGCATTTACGATTAAATGAAAACGGATTAGCAGGGTTACATTTCCCACGCACTGCACCCTCTAATTCTCGACATTTCTTGTCACAGAGATTGTCCCTTCGACATGACTTGTGCCAATTTTTGCTGAGACGTTCGCATTCTCTGCACGTGACAATTCCTATTTCAATACAAATGAAGGTTCGATTAGATAACTAATCTATAATTATTCTTATTTCAATACCTAGAGACAGATAGATATATATATATATATTGTTTTTTAATCAAAACCTCATCTTATTCCAAAACCAAACACCAAACAAATAAATCACGCTAAGGTGGATTAGTCCCAGCATACAACCAAGATAAATTAAAGGAAGGCTCAAAATTACGGGGATTGCCCACCAAGTTAAGCTTAGCGGCGGCCCAACGAGTAAGATGATGCGTCAACTCATTCGCATCTCTAACAGCGTGGACTGCCAGCCATTTTTTCTGTCCCCAGCAAGCTGCATGGATCTCCTTCACAGAGGAGTAAATACGCCAGTTCGAAAGATAAGGCCAAGCATTGATTGCCATGATAACAATTTCAGAATCGCCTTCGAAAATCACATTCTCAAATCCAAGATCACAGGCCAACTGAACTCCCAGCTTGACAGCTTCGGCTTCGCCCTCCACAGGATCGACCACGTCCAAACGCTTAACCGAAGCTCCCTGGATCTGACCACCACAGTCCCAAGCTATAGCAGCAGCCATCCCAAACTCTTCGAGTATGGCAACATTAGTATTAATTTTTATGAAACACTCCCGAGGAGGAGACCAACGAACCCCTGGACCAGGTTGTAGTTTTTTCCGCCAAGCCTCCAAATGTTCTCTACTCAGTTTGCGCACACGACATATCAAATCCTGCACAGTCCACTTCCTACCGCCGTGCACATTTTCATTTCTAACGTCCCATAACATATCAATGGCTATGACTGCATAGAGTTGGAAATGCAGTTGGTCCTCCAGTGGGATTCCGATGGATAGAGATGAGGATGTAGAATAACCTTCACCCAGTCGGCCAATTCTCCCTCACCATAATCTGCATTATTGAGTTGCCATGGTGACTCATACCAGACCGCATGGCTGTAAGGGCAAAGCAAGATCAAATGTTGGAGGGTTTCGGGACATTCTCCACACGACCCGCAGAAGAGACTTTCATCCTCCATATCGCACTCACCTATTCTCCCTGCCACCTTCACTTTAGTTGGTAAAATGTCCCATATAACCTTCCATAGGAGTAATTTAAGTCGGTCATGCACGTGGAGTTTCCACAGGTCCTTCCATAGAGGTGCCCGAATAGAAGAAATGTCAGTGCAACGCTGTTTCACAAGGGCCGAATGAGCTGATTTCACACTGTAGATACCCGATGCTTCCAATGGCCAAAACAAGGAATCAGAAGACCTAAGTTCCGAATTTTTTACTTTTAAAATAGCCTCAGCAGATTCCGTGCAAATATAGAGCGAATTAATCCCACATTCCATCGATCACCAGCCTCCACCATTAAATCACGAACTGTAGTTATATCTGGAGGTATGTCCACCCCATCTTTAGCAGCCGGTCTAAAGCCAGTTATTGTAGGGACCCACGGGTCCCTCCAAAGAGCTATATCACGACCACTGCCCACACAATAGCACAAACCCACACGCAACACATCCCGATCCTGCACAATAGGGCTGAACAAAACTGGACTGGACCGCAAACTCGGACCCGATTTGCGGTCCAGTCCGATCTTGATTATGTAATCCGAACCTTTTGAAAATCGGTCTGGACCGGACCAGATCGGATTTATTAATATAAATTAAAAAAATATTTTTTTTATATTTTTTTAATTTAAATTACAAACTTAAAAATTTTAGTTGTAACCTAAACTAAAACTCTAAGTTTTTACATGTCCTTCCCCCTTCAAAATTAACCTAAAAAAATAAAAAAAATAATTAAAAAATGAAAAAAAAAATGAAACCAGTGTGGACCACTTAAGCGGTCTAGACCGGACCGCGTTGGACCGGATCAGACCGGATCGGACCACTTATAAGTGGTACGGTCCAGTCCTTTCATATAAGCACAACCGGAAATTGGGCCTGACCAGATTCGGTCCAAAAACCGGACCGGATTTCCGGTTGTGCAGCCCTACTGCACAATACTTCTCCAAAGCCACGACGCCTGACTATCCAATCCAACCTCCCAGAAGTTACGTCCCTTCACATATTTCCCAAGTAAAATTCGTACCCAAAGCCTATCGCGGTCAGTCAACAATTGCCACGCCAATTTGGAAACAAAAGCTCTATTCATCTACGAAAACATACGAATGCCTAACCCTCCAACATATTTAGGAACACATATAGACTTCCAAGCCTTCAAAGTTAAGTGCCTCGAGGAATCCTCCTTATAGCCCCACCAAAAATTTTTGGTCGCCCGATCAAGATCATGACACCATGACTTTGGTAAGGAATAATAACTCATAAGGTAAAAAGGAATAGTGCTCGCGACGGATTTAGTCAATACCATACGGCCCGCCTAAGAGAGAGCTTTTGCCTTCCAACCAGCTATCTTTTGAAAGAAGTTAGATTTAATCTCATCCACAGCACTTACTCTAGCCCGAGGGAAAAGTAATGGGAGACCAAGATGTTTTGCCTTAGGAGGCAATTGTTTTAAAGCCAATTGGTCCAAAATGGGCACGATAGCCTGCCCTCTAAAATTCTTAATAAATGAACAGAGGATTTGGATTTATTCACCTTCTGGCCCAACCATGCCATATACTTCTCAAGGCAATCGTTTAAAGTGGAAGCTTCTCGGAGAGTCGCCTTTGCAAATAATAAAAGATCATCGGCAAAGAGCAGGTGAGAAATTCTAGGAGCATTGCGGCCCATCTGAATGCCTTGGAGACAACCATGGCTTTCCTCTCTCAAGAACAAACGGGATAAGATTTCAGAGCATAGGATAAATAAATAGGAGGATATAGGATCACCTTGTCTAAGGCCTCTGAATGGGTAGATGCGACCAAAAGGACTACCATTGATAAGGATAGAAAAGGATGAGATCAAAATACATTGTCTTATCCAGTTGACCCAAAATGAACTGAATCCAAACTGCTCCAGGATCTTCAAAACAAAGTTCCATTCAACGCGATTATAGGCTTTTTTCATATCGGCCTTGATAGCCATCCACCCTTCTCAACCTCTTTTGTGACTCATCCCATGGAAAATCTCCGCGGCCATAATATAATTATCCTAAATAGCCCATCCCGGGACAAAAGCAAGTTGGAATGGTGAAATAAGCTTCGGGAGTACCGCCTTCAGCCTATCCGTCATAATTTTTTAAATAATCTTGTAAATAACATTACAAAGACTAATAGGCCTAAATTGACTGACTTGGGAAGGATTATCCACTTTTGGGATCAGAGTAATATTTGTGGCATTTATTTATGGCAGAAGAATACCTGTTTCAAAGAACTCCTGCACCACATGAATAACATCCAACCCACCACATCCCAAAAATGTTTAAAGAATAGCACTGTCATACCATCCGGTCTTGGAGCCTTTTTTCAAACTCATCCTAAAGAGTGTGGAATAAATCTCCTCCCCATCTGGAATCGAGGTGAGCATCGCATTCTCCTCCTCCGTAATTAGCGGCTTAATAAGATTCTCCAAACTCTCAAGAATAGTCGGTTTGCAAGTTGAGAACAGACCTTCATAAAATTCCACCAATTGCTTTCCAATTGCAGCTCTGCCCGAGATCCACCCCAACTCCTCGGTCTTCAGCTTCAAAATTTGATTTCTACAACGATGAATTACCGTAGAGGCGTGGTCATACTTAGTGTTCAGATCACTGGAGACTAGCCAAAGCTCACGAGACTTTTGTCGCCATAAAGACTCCTCACGCCGAAGCTGTTCGTCCATTGCCAAAGAAAGTAGATGAGCCAGGTGCAAATTATAAGGCGTAGGGGCTGCTTTTTGAAAAAACTCGAGCTGCTTTCACCCGAGTAAGCTCCAGATGAATATTGCCAAAATGCTTTTTGTTCCAACTTCTCAAGGAAAAGCGGGTAGCACGCATATTTTTAAACAAAGGGTCTGTTTGCAAACAAAAATTTTACACTCCCTAAAATTTTAACACAATAAAAAATTATAATATAATCTCTCTCTCCCCATTAAATCATTACTTTTCACTATAATAAATATTAAAAATCATCTCTCTCTTCACTTTTTTACCAAATACAATACCCTAAAATTTTAACCTTCTCAAAATTTTACAAACAAACAGACCCAAAGTATACTCATTACCTGCCGCACTAACCGAATGCCAAGCACCTGCCACAACATCAAACAAGAAACACTGCTCAACCAAAAAGCTTCAAACTTAAAGGGCTTCGGAACATGCTCAACCGAACCGAATAAGGAGAGAACAATGGGCCTATGGTCAGAGTTAGTAATAGGATAATGAGAAATAGTAGCATTGGGGTAGGCAACACGCCAGGCCAAATTAGAAATTCCTCAATCTAACTGCTCTCGAATATTAGCAAAATCTGGTCATTTATTACACCAGGTAAATTTGGAATCCAAAAAACCCAAGTCAACAAAGCCCATAGATTGGATAAAATGAGACAGCCCACCCGACGAAGAGGAAGAACAAAGTCTGCCACCTTGCTTCTCCGCAGAGCACAAAATATCATTAAAGTCTCCCATGCAAAACCATGGCT
The DNA here is from genome assembly GCA_003952965.2 of Morella rubra. Taxonomy (NCBI): domain Eukaryota; kingdom Viridiplantae; phylum Streptophyta; class Magnoliopsida; order Fagales; family Myricaceae; genus Morella; species Morella rubra. The sequence continues at coordinate 21,298,903 of CM025853.1, read as the reverse complement.
GATGCTCGTCCCGATTTAACTGCTGTAACTCATTCCAAAAACTAGATTTTTCCTTCCAAACAGTCGGCCCATAAACAAGAGAGCAAAGAAAAGGAGCAACCCCTCCTAGAAACATATCCAAATGAAAAAAATTCTGAGATTGCTCAAGCACCTTAAAACAAAGATTAGGACACCAACAAAAAACAAGACCACCTCTTCTAGCAAAAGTGGAATAGAAATAAAATAAGAAAAGCCAATCTTTTGCAAAACACGAGAAGCAGAAACACAATCAATCATGGTCTCCATCAAAAATATTCCCGTCGGGTCTACTGCTCTCACAATATCCTGAAGGGCTCTAACTGTCGAAGGTCACTCTAACCCTCGGCAGTTCCAGGCAAAGAGCTTCATGGGGAGGTGGTAAGGCCCGCCTCCTCAGCCGTAAAAGAAGTATTTGAATCAACCAGCCCCACCATCTGCCGCATCTCTAAATTCTTCTTCCCTGAGCGTCCCATTTTCAGTACACGCCGAAGTCTAGTTGGTTTAGCCTTGCCAGTTACACCCATATGAAAAGGCTCAGCCAACGAATTATCAAGGTCACCAACACCCACTAGCAACTTATTCTTTCCACGCTTCGGTTTCGGACTCAACGACACCCCTCCTTTTTCAATACATCTCTTCTGGCCATTGCAGTCCCATAGCGGCCTCCTGAACGAAAAGTCCGGGCTGCTTCTCCACCATTCGATCAACAGATTCCACCATACATCCAATGCAAAGCCCCTGTGCATTTTGCTGATCATGACTATTGGGCTGTTTCTCCATTACACCAGCTGCAGAGCCCACTGGGGCGTCCTTGCAGACTCCCGTCGAAGCCTTCTCAGCAAGAGAGTTGGGTTGTTGCATGACCTTATCAACACAAGAGCCCACCAAAGGTCCACTTCTTTGTTGCCGATCAGAACTAAGAGACTAAGAGTCCAAAAACCAATACTCCTCATCAACTGACCGCCCAGCAGAATTATCATGGCCCAACTGCAGTCCATCCAGCGTTGACTGAGTGTCCTCAATGGGGTGCACAGATTCCGCTTGCGCATTAAAAATCAGTACCAAAGTAGTAGGAGTAGTTTTGGAATACACACTACAGCCCTCAAGGCCGGAGTTCACGGAAACATCATATCCCTCCACATATCTACTAGAATCGTGCAAGGGATCCGCCCCAATCTTCGACGCTACATCCTTTCCTTTTGAACTTGAACTACCCATACTCTGAAACCCTCCAATTGCCCTAGGGTTTCCAGACAAAACCCTAACGCGAGAAGCCGCCTCCGACTGCAACACAACCGGAGCAGCCATCACTGATGACCCATTCCTTACATGCTGAGGCCAAGTCTCCCTATTGAGCGGACCTTGAACTCCTTCCCTACGCTGCTTCCCCGTCTAAACCATAGTAGAGTTACATCTCATCTTATCAGTCAACGCATAATTCAAAGGATGAGGTGGATTTTGGTAGCAAGATCCAATAGTATGATCCATATGACTGCAGTGGAAACAAAAAGATGACAACCGCTCATACTTAAAACCAGTGCACACTGATCCACCACCCTCCCGATAATAACTGAAGCCTGGCTCCAGAGGTTTGGAAGTGGGGAATTTAATCTTCAAATGAATAAACGACTGATATTCGTCAACATCATCCAACTTTAGTATTGTCCCTAGCATACTCCCAATAAGTCTGGCATTTTCCTCATCAACCATTTCCAACGGCAATCCATATATCTGAACCCAAAATTCAACCATGGTTAAATCCACTTCATCCAGAGTTTATGAAGGATCCCATTCTCTCAAAATCAAGTAAGAGCCCTTAAAAATCCAAGGACCTTGGTACAATAAACGATCTTCATCTTCAGACGATGCAAAAGTAAAAATATAACGATTTGTACCAGCATCCTCCACTTTGAAGTCTGTTATAAACCTCCACCCGGACAGAATAAGCGGCTGGATAATGTGAAAAGGATGCACTTTTTTTGAAACCAATTGCCCCACCAGCAGCGCCTTGCACACCGAATTCGCTCTATTACAATTTGGCTTGAGCAATCCCGATGTCATTCCAGGACAGTTGTCTAGTTTTTTCTATTATCTCTTCCATGATGGGCAGTAGAGATACAAGAGGGAATATGAAGACGAAACAAAAACAAGACAGCAGAGAAGAAGGAAGAGGTAGATCGCGAACAGAACTGAGAAAGGCTAACAGGACACCGTCGAACCTGCATAAAGGTTAGGGACAGGAGGAGAGAGCATGTCGCTCAAGGGCTCACCAGGAGCGGAATCCTAGTAATACCTAGAGATAGATATACTCCAACTTTTAAAGTTATTCTCATTCAAAACTTTCAAAAGTACAATTTTGTAATTTGAGATCCTTTAGGAGTAAATTTATTTATATATCATTTCCTATTAATTTCTTATACCATACGAAAAATGATAATTTTAATTAGTGATTAATGTAGTGAATGTTGAGACCGTAAAATTTGAAATATATATCTGGTTTGAAATAAAGGGGAGAATTTATACAAGTTTGTATATATTGTAGAGCAAAGTATTGTAATTAATGAGATTCAGAAGATGAGAATCTAAGAGAAATTTGGCATTCGAGAAAGCACACGTACATCTCAAGTATTGGACCTTGAATTTATTACTGACCTGCACTTGCAACGAGGATCAAGAGAATGAATATAGGAACAATACAATCAGTGGCGGAACCAGGATTGAAATTTATGGGTGTCGAACTTTAAAGGTGAAATGACAAGAAAATTTTTTTCTTTCCTAATGCAAAAAATTGTCTTAGAGTTAGAATGTCGAAAATTAAGGACTAAAAGTATTTAAAATATTAGAATACATGTACCGTACTATGTACTACAACTGAAAAGATGACAATTGTATCCTACAATTTTGCATCATACTCTGGTGGAAAATCATATACCAGTTGTTCTTTAATAGCACCAATTTTTTCAACTTTCCTTCTCTTCTCGAGTCCATTAGTGTAGACAAGCTTCCTTTTTTACTTGCGTATTTTGCTTAGCAGCATTGATCAAGAAGAAATTGCTTTCCCCAAGTCCCTCAATAACAAATATCTTGATAGTTCATGGGGGAATTTCAGAAATTAAAATACTAATTGAGAGGTGCATTATGCACAATTATGTCTAACCAGTTGATCACCTAATCTATGTCCAAAGATGAGATATCACATGCAATATGATAAAAAAAAAAAAAAAACACCAACTCACCAAAAAAATTCAAAAATTCACAGTAAAACAATATATTAGCAGAAAAATTGAAATTACAAACCCATCAACTAATAACCCAATAAAAATTACAAAAAAATCCATTTTACATAAAAGCTCAAATAAAAAAACTCTAGTTGAATTCCCTATTGACATCCCCACCCAAAAAAAATCCTAATATCCCCACTCAACAGAAAACTCTAGTTGGCCTAGCCTGATGGGTATTGAGCCCAGGCCAAGTAATGATAAAAATAAAAAAAAATAAAAATTACATATAAAAGTGTGTTTTGGGCGGACGAATGGGTATCGACCGCCCTGGGTCGATACCCTCTCGTTCCGCCACTGGATACAACCACATTGATCAGGAGACATAGCCATTTGCTCTTTACTCATGCCAAAGATGAATGAAGCCTAATATTGGTATTTATAGTGTAATGACTTATCTCATTCCATGCAAAGCAGGCTTAATTTCCATTTTATTTAATTGTTCATCGTGTCTTTAACCCTTCTACGTACTCATCGTTCTCAAGAAAATTGAAGCAAAGTTGATAGAGAAAGCTAAACCTATAATAAGTGCATGGGTATATATATATAGCGTTGAAGAGTAAATAGAAAACCGTCGATACACTCTACTTAAAGGACAGAATATGCATATCTTCCACAACTTCTAATATTGTGTTAATAATTTTGCGGAAATTCTTTGGCAGGGAGGTTCAATTAAAACAAATTGAACTTCATTAGATGATAAATATATTAGTTAAAAAAACTTGAAATAGCTTGATTTGAAGAAGGAAAAAAAGTTGAATAAGACTTTGAGTGGATAATGATGGCAATATTTTGCCCTTTCTTCGTCTGAAGTGTGAGAGACGTACTCCAAGCAAATAAATTCCAACCGACCCCTCTTATTTCTTTATATGCATCAAATTGACAAAAAGGTTATATATGGATGTGACTTGATCTTGAACTTGCATTAAAAATTAAAGTGCAATTTCCCACCATATATATATAAACAAATATTTAAGGGTCGGGGACAGTTATAATGGAAATACAGAAACCTGGAACTTGTGCTGGAGTACTGGAAAGACAATATCTTATAAGGCCGACGATGTAGTTCAATAGATTTCGAAGTTCTTCTTTAATTATATCTGATCTGTTGGTTCTCATTTTATTAATACAAAAGAAATTGCCTCTTTTAAGTCAATTTTTATCGTTAAATTATTTTCGCCGATATCTTATTAATCTTCATTTTTGCAGTATTTAATGAAACATCACTGATCCTAATTGGTACAGATCATCAATTCGGTCAGAACAAACAAAAGGAACACTTATTTTGTGTCCCGACCTATTGAGAGCTTGGCACACCATTTTTCAACTCTCTCGAACAGTCTTCACATGATGTTAAGCGTTTTGGAGTCACTTTATTTTTATTATTTTGTAATTTTTAAACAATAAATTATAGCGAATATAAAATTCTTAGACACATTTTAGGCCAATTTTTTCTAAGACTTTTGCATTCTAATTTGCACGTGACAATTTCTATTTCAATACAATTAAGGATCGATTAGATCATCAACATAAACCCATAATTCTCACTACAAGAAAAATTACTTTGGGTGTCAAAAAAATTTGTCACCCAAAGTGCCAATTTTGTCACCAAAGGTTTTGGGTGACAAAACCGAGTTGTCACCCGATTTATCACCTAAAGTCCGTCAGCAAAGATTATAGGTGACAATTTCCTTGTTTTGTCATGTAAAACCGTTCGGACGACATATAACCCATTCAAACGGTTTTTGCATTGGACCAGCATATAACCCGTTTGAATGGGTTTTTGTGTTTGAACGGAGTATAACCCGTTCGAACAGGTTTCTATCTTTTCTGAAAAATTTGTAATTTCATCACAGAAAACCCGTTCGAACAGTATATAACCCATTCGAACGGCTATTCTTTATTTATGACCTTTTGTCACAAAATTTAAAATTTGTTGGTTATTTTTTTGTGATGAATTTTTTGTTATCACTAAAGAGCATTTTTTGTGACATATTTTATTTGTCATTATGAAATGGTGACTTTTTGCCACACATTTTTTTAGTCACAAATTTTCTGACTAATTATTTTATACATTTGAAATTATTTTTCTGAAGTTCAAGAAATGTTTTAACTTTATTTTAAATAATGTACTCCAAGTTCAATAAGATAATAAGTAAAGATTCCAAGATTAACAAAAGGAAATAAAATATATTAAATAAACATTATTCAAAATACAACAAAACAAAACATTACTACATGCCTATTGTTCAATTAAAAATAAAAAATAAATTGTTCCTGATCTAAATCCCTTCAATGGGTGAAATTGGGTCATTTCCTATATTGCTCCATATTCTTTGCCATATGCTCCATTATTGCTCAATCACATATTTTGATCCTGAAATTTCAATTATAGAACACAAAAATGTTACAAACAAACAACAGATTACAGAAAAATGAAACAATAGAAAATAGCAAGAAAGTACAAGAGAAAATAACAAATTAAAAGGGACAACAGTTTCTCAAAACAAATAAGATCTCTTATGCATTAGAAGTTGAGAAGAACGAATGGCCCCCGGATGACTACTTTTATTGGCATAAGCACAAGCTCCTAACATCCATAACAGAGAATGGAGCGAATACTTAGAATGTTTAGAAAATGTAGCTCCTATTAAGCAGGCCATTTACAGAGACAACATAGTTAACTGCACGCATGAGTTATTAGCAACATATACTACTCTACACAACCTTTTATCAAGAAAGACAAAGAACAAGACGAGGAAAAAAAAAGTCATTCCTAGCAACTAGGCTGCTCAACAGATGACTCTACCTTAACAGGAAAGATACTTTCATAAGGAATCAACTCGGACAATTTTAATAATCAAAATGGGAAGGATTATGAGCATTGTCACTTAACAAACGAAGCAGAACATGGCAACATAAGGCATGCATAACAAAAATAAGAAGCAAAAGAGCTACGCTTGGTGACTCATTTTCCTTTTCAAAGTTCTAATAAGTTAATAAAAGGCCAGTTTGAAGATTTTACTCAGGTTCACATTAAATATGATACAATGATTTTGATCATTAGAGAAATATGCCATATACTGAGAGCACCTATTCTCATAATTTAAGGAAGGTCCGGTCGATATTCAAGTTTTGGATAAAAAACAAAGCTCATGCCCCGAGACCATTTCAATGCGATGTATGTAAGTTGTCTGCTTAGATACGATAGGAAAAATGCCAAGACAAAAATATCTACGCAAATTTTGAAAACCAAAAACCACATATCATCGGGACAAACACTAAAGATTATGGAATCACAAATAATCAACTTACAAAAGCAATCCTCTAATAATGGATGTTAACTTGCATCAGGTACTCATACTTCTAGTCTAGCTGACCATGACAAAGCATGTCGTGTGCATTTAAAGAGGCTGCAGAAATCAAAATAACTGAAGAGAATATATTCACAGAGAACTTTGAAGTGTAAGGCTAGACATTCTAGTAATGATGCAAATCATAGTATCAGCAGCTCATGTAAAGCAGGTTGTCAATGGCTCCATCAACTCCAAAATTGAGTTTCTTACAATTCCATCAGGTTCAGGTTCGGATTCTAGCTTATATAATTGGGCTATCGTAATTGGATCCTATCCGATCCAAATCAGGTCCAAACTGTTGATAGCCTTGATATCAAGTTACATTCTTTGGTCAATAAATCATACAAAAAAATATTTAAGTGAATTCATTTACTAAAGAACTTCAGATGCTTTCCTTTACATTCTAATTCCTCCAATAAACACTGGTAGTCTGATGCACAACAGTATATCACAACAGTGGCTAATGCATTTTCTAAATAATCTAATTTTGGAACTAAAACAGATTAGATTCGAAAGATGAATGCAGCAAGCAAATTTTGCAGAGAAATATTTCAGCTACGCACTCATTCATAAGCTCCTCAGTATCTAGGAACAGCCAAGATATTTACTTCCTCCGAAAGAAAATATTTCAAGGGCTTGAACACAGGTAAACCAAAAGGAACATGGAATAAAATTCAATGGAATGCAAAACTTGCAAGCAACAAAAAAGGTCACTACAAAAAACTGCAATGAATCTACAACACCTTTCGTAGCTGCGTATCTTGCGGTGGAGGCCAGAACAATGAAGAGTTCTGTAGGCCATCAATCCACCTTTCACACGAAGCAGCCATAGAAGAAAATTATCCTTTCTACTCACAAAACTTATTCGTAGCCAGAGGAGCCGTAACCGTAACCGAAAGCTGCTACCAATCAAGAATCAAAATATAGTAATTCAACATTCCGCCTCAATGTTTCCCTGAGAGCCACTAGCATCCATGAATTGGGCCCATAAAAATAAGGAAAAGAAATATTTCCAGAAACAGATTTCAAAATATCCTACCATCCCTTCTTATGAAGAATATCAGCCAACGCCATTAGCCCATCAGAGTAATCTTGAACAATTGAGAGTAGCAAAATCCCTAAATTATTGGCCAGAACAAACCCTAATAGAGCACAAAATTGAAATGTTAGTAAAAGGAACAATTAAATTGTAAAAAATAAGCACAAAGGAGAGAAATGGTGAAGTGAAAGAGAAGAAAGCGGTTTCGTTGTTCAAGTCTCGGCTGAAGTGGGAATCGAAGAGCGAGGCTCTGTGGATTGGAGAACTATCCATGGCGCCACTGACGAGAGGCAGAGAGAGGATCTGAGAGTGACAATGGGGCTCTAGAAAGATGGAGAGAGAGAATCAGAAGAGGAGATGGATGAGACAAAGAGCAACAACGAGTAGAGAGATAATGAAAGGGTCCTCAGTGATGACATGGGCCGTGATAGACACGCTTGGGAGGATAGGTGCCAAGATGAGGCGGCATTGGCACCCATGGGCACCCTTGACACGCCCACCACGTGCACAGCAAGAGCACCACAGCCATGTCATGGCATCAGCGCGCACGCGCGCAAGCTCAGCTCCCCATCAACCCTGACAAGGCATGGCACCCCAGCAACACCCATGCCTAGCATGCCAGCCAGCCAGCCACAGACATGCCATGACAGCCCATGGCCTTGCCCACGGCCTTGCCATGACACAGTGCCACAGCAAGTCCTTGGCCACCAGCCAAGCCAAGCAAGCACAGCGGGCAAGCAGACAAAGGAGTGCCACTACACCAGATGGCCACCACCAGTGGCAGAGCACCACCCCCCCTACCGGTGCTAGGTAGGAAAAGGAAGAGGAAGGGCCACAGAGTCGAAGGAGCACCACCACCCATGGAGGTGCAAGCAGCGGCGGAGTTGCCGTGGACGGCGGCAGATGGCGGCAAGGTCCACGAGGTATTTTAGGTATTAGTTTCCTTTCTTGTTAGGATTGAATAAATCATATCTTCTAGATTTAGGGATCCTTTCCTAAACTCTAGAAGATTCCTTTCCTTTGAGTTTGTGTTGTATTAGGCATGTAATATCAAATCTACTTGATTGAAGGGATTGATTCCTAAAGATCAGTGATTTGATTTAGATTTGATTTAATTGTGATTGTGATTTGATTTCATTAGGGTTTGTAAGCACCTAAGGATGTCTATATAAATACCTTAAGTGCATTAGAGTTATTCATTCAAAGAGTATTGAGAATAGTAGAGTCTTGGAGAGCCTGAGTGCTTTTGAGAGAGTTTTGGCCAAGCATAGGCACGTATATGCTAAGTCGGTTTCAAGGCTAATAACCTTGTTACTTGGGATTCATTCTAGGCTAATAACCTAGTTTGGGTACCCGTTCTTGGGCTAATTAACCCTTGATCAATTGGCGGGAGTTGGCGTTGTTAAGGCGGCCTAGACCGGGGTCCTTAACAGATAAACTAGGAGCGTGAGTGAAAGAGAGAGAATTTCGAGGGGAGGTCGTGTGATACTGAAGAGTTACACTTACGGCAGAACGTTCAAACGTTATTTTAACATGGGAACGATTGTTTTGGTGACATAAGTTAATTTTGACACCAAATTAAAACATTCGAACCTGATAATTCAAGTGCTAATGGTTTTTTGTTTTTGTGACAAATAATATCCGTCAGGTTTTTGTGACTGAATTCATGTTTGTCACCCAATTAAAGCGTGCGAAGGCATTTAGGGACATTAGAACAGTTTTATTAGACTTTACTTACTTTTAGTGACGAATTTGCTAATTTTGTCGCTGAAAGTTTACTTTTAATGACAAATTTTAATTTGTCACCCAAAAAATTGTCACCAAAAGTGACATTTCTTGTAATGTCTTACTTCAATACAATAGGTTAGATCTTCTCTTCTATCATCCAAAACATTTAGAAAAATCTCGGTTTAGACCCAATTAATTAACACTTATAGGGGTTGAATAGATGTTTACTCCTAATTAAAATTAGGAAAAATTACATGTCACTCACTAGGTTTTAGCTCATTTTCAAAAGCCTCATTGGGTTTAAAAAAAAGGATATGAATACAATTTTCACCGTTTGTCAAATTTTTTAGACTAAAAAAACAATAATGCCCTTGACCCACATTGCATATATATTGGAAGATATTAATTGTGCTAAATTCATTAAATTATCGAGGGTATATTATGGTCAGATGGAGGGTGCAAAGTGACTAAAAATTTGACAGAAGCTGGTGCAAAGTGCAAAACCTAAGATAGTTTGTCGATGAAAAGTGTATTAAAAAAAAAAATTTCAAAACCCACTGAGTTTGTCATTTTGGTACAAAATCTCACTCAAACCTACTTCGTTATTAAAAATAACGGAGCCCAGCCCACTTATGCTAAATGCCAGGGGATTGACCAGTTGCTACCTTTGGTATGAAATGAGAAATTAATGCATGCATACTAACATGTCTTGATTTGTACCCATTATGTTGAAAACCTCCGATATGTATTGGGTTAATAACATTCTACATGTGTAAGAGATCATCACGATCCCAAATCCCACCATAACTTCTTGTATAAGTTTGTGGATGAAAGAAGAAACTTGAAACTCATTGCTTGGAATAACAAAATATTACAAAGGAGTCGATGCCCAAGTGAACGGAATGATTTAAGACTCAATACAACACCAACCGAACCTAGAGGGGGGTTGAATAGGTTCTGCAACTTAATCTTTCAAACTACTTAAATTTGACAAGACTTTTTCTGCACAGGCTACACAAGAACTTATTAGAATTTTTAAACACACGTTAACAGCAATGTAAATAATCAAACACGATATAAATCAATTAATTTTGAAAGTATATCCAAGATTCTAAAACCAAGAACATCTAAAAAATCCAGCTTGTTGTTCACGATTATTAATACTTTAATCAAGAACAATATTAACAGATCAATCACTACAAAAAGACACAAATCTTTTGGTTACGAAGAGAAAATCTCTTGAAAACAAATTTCAAGAGAAAAAAATCTCCGGGCCCGTAGGCCAGGTGACAATTTCACTAGCTTTTCAAACCCGAAATACAAAGTGATCTATAGACTCAAGAATACCCAACATCCTAGTCTAACACACTTGTTTTCTTACCCGAACTACAACATTCGGATCTGCTCCAATTCAGGGATTTAGAACCTCTAATCCATTAAAAAAGCTAACTATGTTTACCTAGCTATTCATACCTTGCCGTCCTCCATTGCGAACTCGCAACAACTGCAAACGCACAAACTTGGCACTTGGATCTTCAAGATTTCAGCAACCTCTGAAAGTCTTGAATCTTTTTTGAGAAAATAACCAAGGTGATCAATCTATTGAACTAAGAATCCTAAAGAGAGGGGTTTTATCTTCAAGGCAATGATGGAAATCAAGGAGCATTGTCGAAGGATCCAGTTCAAGTTCCATTGGGCCGGTTACGAGGGCACGAGCCAAGAAGTTTAAAGAGTTACTCAACGGGCTAATTCAAGAGGCATGGGCTCAAGCAAATTCATGGAGGCCCATTGAACAAGATCCACGTGAACCACAAAGGATTGTCAATTTGATTCAAGTTCTAGAAGGATCTCTATTCTAGGCGCCCAAATCCTTCCTTTTATGGCTTGCACTTCTTTTGGACTCCCAACACCTTTTTCCTTATTGAGCTCTTATTTTAGGCGCCATTTTGTTTCCTTTCTTGGCTCTTGTAGGCGCCAACTTTATTGCCTTTTTAGTGTGTTTTGTTTTAGGCGTGTTAGGCTTTATTTCCTTATCTAATTTCGGGTTTAATTAGGTTTCCTTGTTAGGGTTATTTTCCTTGTAACGTTTAGCCTTTAAATAGGAGCCTTTGCTTTGTAATTCGGCAGACATTGCTTAATCAAAATTGTGAGGATTAATTCTCTTTGGTTCTTTGAAGAACTACTCGAACTTATCGGGATTTCCCGTGGCGTTCAACTTGACTTATCAAACGGAATTTCCATCACCGTTTGTGGCGTCTTCCTTATACCGAGGTTCTTGTTTTCATAAACAACGGGTCGAGGTCTTCCATTCGAATCAGTCCTAGAACGATCTTGGATTCCCTTTCGTTGTTGGGTCTCGTTATTCTTGGCGAGGTTCACATCATTTGGTATCAGAGCTTTGTTTCTAGTTCAGGTTTGCCTATCCTTTAATTTTTGTTTTCGTTCCTTTGTTTCTTTCTTTTAGCCGTTCACATCCTTTGCCTACCTTTCAAATTTCGTTTCTTTGTTTCCTTTCAAATTTGGTTCACATCACCTTACTCTTCTTAGCCGAAATTTCTTTACCTCTTTTTCCAACGTTGGTTATTCTAGTTCATGTCTAAAAGTGTGTTCTTATTTGATATCTCCAAGCTATTTTGAGATCTGATGATGTTATGAAAAGATAGTTGCTGACCATCAAAGGAAAAGAGAAAGAGACTCCAAAAAAAATTTCGTTTGTTTCCATATATTGAGGTTCCTGTTAGTCTGAAAATCACCTTACCCCAAGCAAGTATTTTTTTTTATCTTGTGACAAATCTTTATTGTTCTAGTTTCTGAAATTCCAATCAATCGTGTTCCTTTTATTCTTGCTTTCTTGATAATTCTTTATCTTCTTGCTATTCCTGAAATTCCTTGATTAGTTCTTGGTGAATTGTCGCTGGAAATCTTTGAGTTGTTTGTTTAGTTTCAAAAGAACCGCAAGAGAATTACCGAGTGGAAAAAGGCAAGAGTGGTGAGAACATTAGAGGGTAAAAGCCGTGTATTTTTGAGTGAAACACGAGTGAAGAGTGATCCACATCCTTGAGTGTAAACACGTAAGGGAGAGAATCGTGAGGTCCTTTTATTTTTTTCTTTCTAACTTTGTTTTTGCAGCAACCATGTCTCACAATAGTGGTAAGAGCGTGTCCAACGATGCTACGACACTAGCTGATCCGAAGGTGTTTATGGAGGCCATGGTGAGCGAGATGAGGCGTATGATGAAGTTTGAAATGGAGCAAGTTCACGAACGGATAGATCGGATGGAGAATTCAGTTGAGATGCAACCCCAAAACGGCCCCAATTTCCGTAGACGGGAAAGAGTTCCACGGAGGGAGGCGAGGGTGGAGGATGAAGAGCCTTATGGATCTGGTTTTGAGGAAGAAGAGGAGCGGGATTCTATTGTTGGCTATAGGCGACATGGAGGGCGAGTTAGAGAAGCTAGGAATCGGGAAGATAACAACTTGGGTGGTATTAAGATGAAGATTCCGTCCTTTCAAGGTAGATCTGACCCTGAAGCATATCTTGAGTGGGAGAAGAAGATGGAGTTCGTGTTTGATTGTTACAACTACTCCGAGATAAAGAAGGTAAAATTAGCCGTGATTGAATTTTCTGATTATGCTATAACTTGGTGGGATCAGCTTGTGATAAATAGGAGGCGGAATAGAGAACGACCGATAGACACATGGGAGGAGATGAAAGTAGTGATGAGGAAGCGGTTCGTTCCAAGCTACTACTACCGAGAGTTGTACAAAAAGCTACAAGGTCTTCGACAAGGGAGCCGAAGCGTAGAAGATTACTATAAGGAGATGGAGATTGCCATGATCCGTGCAAATGTTGAGGAGGATCGAGAGGCTACAATGGCTAGATTTCTACTTGGGTTAAATAGGGAGATTCACGACAAGGTAGAGATGCAACATTATGTGGAGATGGAAGATATGGTGCATATGGCTATCAAAGTGGAGCAACAACTCAAGAGAGGGAGTGGGATACGTTCAGGCCATAGCTCCAGTTCTACTTCTTGGAAACCGAGTCATACCAAGCCATTGGACAAATCACAAACGTCCAAACCCGAGCCAAGCCCGTGACCACCAGCCACGTTCCTCAAGGTAAAACCGAAGCTTCTACCTCTAGGAATCGTGATATTAAATGTTTTAAATGTCAGGGTAGAGGCCACATAGCAAGTCAATGCCCAAATAGGCAAGTCATGGTATTACGAGACAATGGAGAAATTGTGACCGATGATGAGGATTCCGACACCGACGAAATGCCGCCATTGGAGGATGTTGTCGAGGAGGAATATTTAGCCCCTAGTGCACTGACATTGGTGGCGAGGAGAGCTTTGAGCTTGCAAGCAAAAGAGATGATGAAGTACAGCGGGAGAACATCTTTCACACTAGGTGCTACGTTAAAGACAAGGTATGTAGTGTCATTATTGATGGTGGTAGTTGTACTAATGTTGCAAGCACAATCATGGTGGAAAAATTGGGATTGCCCATGTTAAAACACCCTAGGCCGTACAAGTTGCAATGGCTGAATGATAGTGGAGAGATAAGGGTGAACAAGCAAGTGTTAGTTGCTTTTCGAATCGGTAAGTACGAAGATGAAGTGTTGTGTGATGTAGTACCGATGCAAGCGGGACACTTATTGCTAGGGCGTCCGTGGCAGTTCGATAGACATGTGAAGCATGATGGCTTTACGAACAAGTACTCTTTTGTACTCAATCAACGGCCAATCACTCTTGTACCATTGACACCCCAGCAAGTATATGAGGATCAAGTGAGATTGCAAAAGGAGAGTGAGCAAAAGAAAGAGAGTGAGAAAAAGAAAAAGAGTGAAAATCAGAGAGAGAGTGAAAATCCGAGAGAGGCCGACAAAAAAGAGAGAGAAAATCAAGGTTCGGCCATTGAGAGAAAATCAGAGAGAAAACAAAAGAATTTCTATGCAAAAGTGAGTGAGATCAAGCGAGCGATGCTTTCAAATCAGCCGATGATTGTACTTTTGTACAAAGAGGCATTTTTAAACACTAACGAACTTGACCTTGCTTTGCCTAGTTCTGTTGTTTCTCTTTTGCAGGAATATGAGGATGTCTTCCCAGAGGAAACACCACATGGGTTACCTCCAATCCGAGGGATTGAACATCAAATCGATTTTGTTCCAGGTGCAACAATTCCAAACCGACCAGCTTATAGGAGCAATCCCGAGGAGACAAAGGAGCTTCAACGGCAAGTAAGTGAGTTGTTGGAGAAAGGGCACGTGAAGGAGAGCATGAGCCCATGTGCGGTCCCGGTTTTACTTGTACCTAAGAAGGATGGGACGTGGAGAATGTGCGTTGATTGCCGAGCCATCAACAACATAACGGTAAAGTATCGTCATCCTATTCCTCGCTTAGATGATATGTTAGATGAGCTGCATGGTTCTTGCATATTTTCTAAAATTGATTTAAAGAGTGGTTATCATCAAATTAGGATAAAAGAAGGAGATGAGTGGAAAACCGCCTTTAAAACAAAATATGGTTTGTATGAATGGTTAGTTATGCCTTTTGGTTTGACTAATGCTCCGAGCACCTTTATGAGACTTATGAACCATGTTTTGCGTGCATTTATAGGTAGATTCGTTGTTGTTTACTTTGATGATATACTCATTTATAGCAAAAACGTGGACGATCATGTAGTACATTTGAAATCTGTTTTAGATGTGCTTAGGAAAGAAAAGTTGTTTGCTAATCTGAAGAAGTGTACTTTTTACACCGATAAGCTTGTATTTTTGGGATTTGTTGTTAGTTCCCAAGGTATACAGGTTGATGAAGAGAAGGTACGTGCAATCAAAGAGTGGCCGAGTCCCACGAGTGTAGGTAATGTTCGTAGTTTTCACGGACTTGCTAGTTTCTACCGGCGCTTCGTGAAGGACTTTAGTAGCATAGCCGCACCACTTACCGAAGTGATCAAGAAGCACGTTGGATTTCGATGGGGAGACGAGCAAGAGAAGGCGTTTCAATTACTTAAAGAGAAGCTGACCAATGCTCCTTTATTGTCTTTACCTAACTTTTCCAAAACGTTTGAAATTGAATGTGATGCTTCAGGTATTGGCATTGGCGCAGTCTTATGCAAGAAGGACGACCACTTGCATATTTCAGCGAGAAATTAAGCAGGGGCAGCCTTAAACTACCCAACTTATGATAAGGAGTTGTATGCATTGGTTCGTGCTTTAGAGACGTGGCAGCACTACCTATGGCCTAAGGAGTTCGTGATTCACACCGATCATGAGTCCTTGAAACACTTGAAGGGCCAACACAAGCTAAACAAAAGGCATGCGCGTTGGGTGGAGTTCATTGAGACGTTTCCATACGTCATTCGGTATAAGCAAGGTAAGGAGAATGTGGTAGCCGATGCCCTTTCTCGCAGGTATGCTTTACTCTCCACACTAGATGCAAAGTTGCTTGGTTTTGAGCATATTAAAAATTTATACTCTGATGACCACGAATTTGGTGAGGAATATCGGGCTTGTGAGAAAATTGCATGTGGTAAGTTCTTTAGGCTTGATGGATTCCTATTTCGAGAGAATAAGTTATGCGTGCCTAATTGTTCATTGAGGGAAGAATCACATGGTGGAGGGTTAATGGGACATTTTGGAGTTGCAAAAACTTTAGCTATTTTGCAAGAACACTTCTATTGGCCTCACATGAAACGAGATGTTGAACGAATATGTGGTATACATGTGTCACAAATTTGTATGTGAACGGAGTGCAGTATGCAAAACAAGCCAACAAGGATGACGTTCACAAGATAGTTTTTGAACCTTGGGTTTGGCTGCATATGCGAAAAGAAAGATTCCACAGCTTATAAAAGATGTTCCAAAATTGCTCCCAAGGGGGATGGTCCTTTCCAAGTCCTCGAGTGCATCAATGATAACGCCTATAAGCTAGATTTACCTGGTGAGTATCATGTAAGTGCCACTTTTAATGTTACTGATTTGAGTCCTTTTGATGTAGGTGAAGATTTGAGGGCAAATCCTTTCAAGAGGAGGGAATGATGGAAATCAAGGAGCATTGTCGAAGGATCCAGTTCAAGTTCCCATTGGGCCGGTTACGAGGGCACGAGCCAAGAAGTTTAAAGAGTTACTCAACGGGCTAATTCAAGAGGCATGGGCTCAAGCAAATTCATGGAGGCCCATTGAACAAGATCCACGTGAACCACAAAGGATTGTCAATTTGATTCAAGTTCTAGAAGGATCTCTATTCTAGGCGCCCAAATCAGCTTCAAGTTGGAAAGAAATATTTTTGGGGCTCTTCTAGAAGGATCTCTATTCTAGGCGCCCAAATCCTTCCTTTTATGGCTTGCACTTCTTTTGGACGCCCAACACCTTTTTCCTTATTGAGCTCTTTATTTTAGGCGCCATTTTGTTTCCTTTCTTGGCTCTTGTAGGCGCCAACTTTATTGCCTTTTTAGTGTGTTTTGTTTTAGGCGTGTTAGGCTTTATTTCCTTATCTAATTTCGGGTTTAATTAGGTTTCCTTGTTAGGGTTATTTTCCTTGTAACGTTTAGCCTTTAAATAGGAGCCTTTGCTTTGTAATTCGGCAGACATTGCTTAATCAAAATTGTGAGGATTAATTCTCTTTGGTTCTTTGAAGAACTACTCGAACTTATCGGGATTTCCCGTGGCGTTCAACTTGACTTATCAAACGGAATTTCCATCACCGTTTGTGGCGTCTTCCTTATACCGAGGTTCTTGTTTTCATAAACAACGGGTCGAGGTCTTCCATTCGAATCAGTCCTAGAACGATCTTGGATTCCCTTTTGTTGTTAGGTCTCGTTATTCTTGGCGAGGTTCACATCAGGCTCCATTCTCAGTTCATACACTCGAAGGCTTAGAAAAAAGGGCTCAGAAGGTTTCTAGAGAGGGTTTTACGTTCAAAGCTCCATATCTGAATTTTTCTAAGCTCTCTAAGTTCTAGATGAAAAATAGAATCAAGGGGTTATATGCTGAGGGTGACTCACGGTTAAAGTGAAAGGTTCTAGGCTTTTTGGTTATTTCTTGACGTCATAAATTTATTTAAAAATGGACTAACCAAATTCTGTTGCTGTAGTGCCCCAAATCGCGCTTCTATCTGACTTGCGTCTGACTTCCAGCTAACTTGACATTTCTGGGTAAAAACTCATCTTTTTACTGCTATCTTCAATTCTTCATAGAAGCTTCGAAACACCTTAATATCTCAGGAAATAAACTAAATTACATGTGAAGTATAACCAACTAAAATATTCCCTAACAATCTCCCCCTTTGGCTAACTTCATGACAAACAAAAATCCCAACCCCAAGGACATGGATTCTGTTGATCACCACCACAGAACCCATTTACATATGACAATCCTATGAACTCTATTATAGCCTATTCTATAAATTCCTAAGATTTCCAAATACCTGCAGCAAACAACTCAACAAAACATAGTCTTTAATCTTATTAGATTAAAATTCATCAAAGCAATAGGAGTTAATTATAGCATTTTAGGAATACTTCTCTCCCCCTAAGACGAGTATCCCTTCCAAGATAGAGAGAAGATAGAAGGACTCTCCCCCTATGTGTTAGCATGTTTATTCAATATAAGCAAAATTATAATCAACACCTCATGCTAATCAATCAATGCAACAAGTCAGCAAAATAAAGAACTCATATACTTCCCTCAATACCAATCACAAGCGAAATAGACACTTCTAAACTCCACAAGCAAAATGTATCCATTTCCTAATCGGGCAATCCAACAATCCAGCAGTCCAACAATCCAACAATCCAACTCTAGTTATAATCCCAACCAACTAGTTTATAAGAACAACATATAACATAGGAATAATAGAAGTTCAGCAGATCAACATAGGGACAATAAAGGTTCAGCAGAACATAAGGAACAAGAAACGTTCAAGGTTCAGCAGAACATAAGAAACAATAAAAGTTCAAAGTTCAGCAGAACATAAGGAACACTAAAAGTTCAACAAAGGTGCAACAGATCAATAGATAATCCAACAAAATAACCATACTACTCCCCCTTTTGTCGAGAAGGGAGCCAAAGAGAACTAGTCGGAGTCGTCAGCATCAAAATAGAAATGGGCAGTAGCCTCTCTATCAAAAGGTTCGTCGTCCTCATCATCAAAAGGCGAGTCAGAACTTTCAGGACCCTCAACCATCTGTGTAAAACTATTATAATAGACCACCCAAATATTACAACACAAGCAATATAAGCACTTATTCTACATATGTCAAATGACCATTAGTATCAACAGCTAACAACGTAGTATTGTACTGTCATCAACTTCTCCCCTTTTTGTCAAGAAGGAGGCCAAAGGAGAAAAATCAAAATTATGTCTCCAACCAACATACCTTGTCTCTCATCAATAAAGACAATAACTAGAAATGAATCAATAGGAAACAAATTATTCATATTGGAATAACTAGTAAAAGGCAATTATGTGCAACCCGTATATAAAGAAGTGAAACAAATGAAATACACTTCAATATAATTATACCAATTTAACAAAATACTACACTCAAGAAAATCCAATTAAGAATTTCATCAAAACAGAACAACATAGTTCAGCAGAAAATACTATGAACTAACACGTGTCATCCATTAAAAGCCCAGTTAAAATACTTAGCAAAAATTCATCAGAGCACTTGCAATATAGTATTCGTGGACCAATAAACATGTGATAGACGTATTTTTTAAAAGAGCATATAGACCTTAAAGAGAACCCACTTACAGCATCACTTTATCATTATAAAAATCACACATCAAACAAAATATTAAATTCGGCAAAAAAAAAAACACCATGTTATTGAAATTATCTGAATAGCATATTATTCAATGCAGCAGAAAATATATAGTCATATATCCAACAGAGAATATAGTGATAAAGAAATGCACATTGTTTTTCACATAGAAAATTATATAGTATTTCAGCACAAACTTATACGAATAAATTATGAACTGAAATAATAAAAAGTTTCATGAATTATGTGTAATCCGAATATTTATATTCTTTAGTTCAAAATCATTTTTCAAAAAAAATCCAAGTCAACTATGCCAGATAGTGAATAAATCAAGTAATTCTTACTTAATTTTGACATATGAACTTTTAAGCCATCCCATTATTGAAAAGAAATACTATACTAATTCAATCAGAATTTTTAATAACAAAATATCTATAGCTGTTGTTTTCCTAACCAAAAAAAAATTTTGATACCAAAACAAAATATTTATGGGACCCTAAAGCATAAATTGTAATTATCCAATCCTCCAAGATACATTGTATATCAAGCAACTAAGATATCATATATGTTCCTTAAAGAATATGACAACTGAATTTACAAAGCAACTTATTATGAATGACCCATTAAATATATGCTTACAGGGTTATCAAAACTTAGATTTCCAATATTGCAAATTTCTCATTTTTACTAATTGACCCACATGTTTTAAACAATTTAAACTATCTCCCCAATCATTTTATACACTTAACCCAAAGACACATTGTCACTAACTTAACAATTTTGTTAATGAAATCTGCATTTTAGAGTTAAATTATAATTGTTGCTGACCCATTACACTTCATAAAAGCAATTATTAATGAGATAGATAAGTAATTTTTCAAAAGTTAGCTTATTTGAAAAGTGGGAAAATTTTGAAAGCTTAGATTTCAAATACTTCTAATAATCGGCATATAGAGTGAATCTAGATTAATAAATGAAGTTAATAGCATGAGAAACACATGGAAAATGATAAAGAAATACATAACCATTTAGCAAGTTTTTGAAAAAGGGGCAAAACATTATATACCTTAGATTTTGAAAACTTTGTAAATCTCTTGAAATGAAGTGCCAAAATTGATGGGTACCATAGAGAACTCTTTAAAAACACTTTGGCAGCAAAACCCATAAGAATTTATGCTTAAACTAAACTAAACACAAAAATCCAATAAAAGTGTTGCCACACCCATCATGCAGGACCACAAGGCCATCAAACAATCCAAATAGTCCATAAAGAAATGAGAAAAAAGTCAAGAAACATACCTTTTTCAAGTCTGAGTTGATGATTAAACAAGTGTTTTTTTTTTTACAAGAATCCAAGAGTATCAAATGGAGAGTCACAGCACAAGAGAAGGGAGGTAAACGGCGCTGCAGAGAATGCTAAGGGCGAGTGTCAGCAAGGTGTTAGGGTAAAAGTGATTCACATGGGTAAAATGGGAAAGTGTGATAAAAAAAGGGGTAAAATCATAGTTAGCCCCATAGGTATGAGCAAAAATCAAATTGGTACCCTAATTATCAATTCGGCGATTTGAGACCCATAACTTTTGAAAATCATCAATTCTAGCCCCCGTCTAAATTAGCATTAAATCCGACGGAAAATCATGTAAAATGACCAAAATGCCCCTCCAAGACTAAATTTTAAAAAATAAATAAAAATAATAAAAATTTAGAAATAAATTAAAAATAAATATTTATTGAAATAGTGTTTCAATAGTTTTATTTAAAAAATATTATTTTTTTTAAAAAAATTTCATTTTTTATTTTTAATGAATTTTTTGGTAATTTTATCTTGGGGGCATTTTGGTCATTTTGCATGATTTTCTATTTGATTTAACGTTAATTTAGATGGGGGGCTAGAATTGATGATTTTCAAAAGTTATGGGTCTCAAATCGCCGAATTAATAATTAGGGGTACTTATTTGATTTTTGCTCATACTTATGGAGCTAACTATGACTTTACCCCTAAAAAAAAAGAAGACAAAAAGCAACATTTTAAAAGTGGACTTTTCAACGTAGTAGAAAAAAGTAAAGGCTTTTCCTTTTTGAAACAAAACCACGTGCTTGACTCCTTTATTATAACTACTAAGGAAACCGAACAATATACCGTATAGGCCTTACATCCATACTTAGAAATTTTTAGCATTCCTCCATTTTTGCCGAAAAGAGTTCTTCTTTCTTCTCAGATACACCATAGTACTAGCCTAAGACAAACTTCGCATAGACTTCTAACTTCAGAATATTTGTAGAAAAATAAAAAATAAAATAAATTTTCAAAGACTATTACACATACAACAAATATTGAAACACATATCAAAATGAACTATAGAACATTTTATAACAAATTGGATAATGAAATAATTCATGAATGACTTAACAAAAATTAAATGGCCAATCTATCAATTAAAACAAATTATTGCTCTCATATTATCACAATTCACAAGTATGGAATTTTAACAAATATCATAATCAGAGAGCATTTGCATCAAAACAAGTGTTAATCTCTTTCTTTCTCCAAATCAACTTTTTATTAATAGGAGGACTTAGCTTTTGATTTATAATTTGAATTTGTTGAGATAACATGTTTACTTGACTCAGCAACTTATCAAATTCAGACTTAGATATATTATTTGAAAATGAAGAAACAGGTCTTTTTCCATTTCTCAAGAGATCAAAATATTTAGGCTTGGTATGACCAACTTTACCACAATGAAAACACTTAGGAATAAATTTGAAAAATTTAGATTTAATAAAACAGGAGCTTTAGAGTGACTACCTTGTTTACCTTCTTTTGAGGTGCGGGTGTACTCTGAATTTTCTGAGTGATGGCACAAAAACTACCTTGTTTGAAGATATGGGTGCTGCTAAAGTATGATCAAAACCTAATCCTCTTTTATTTCCATCCAATTGTCCTATACTTAGCATTTTATTAAGTTTGCTAGTACCACATGAAAATTTCTTAAGCTGTTCATTAGCTAGGTCCAACTCCTTTGATAGTTTAGATGCTAGATCTTCTAGAGAAGTATTCATAGACATAAGTTCTTGAATCATAGCATTTTTCTCTACTAATTTTTCAGCTAATTCATTTCTTTCTTTTTCAACAAGAACTATTTTCTTAGAAGTTAAGACATTTTCCTTCTTAATTTTAACACTTTCCTCATATAACTCTTGATAAGATTCTTTTAAGCCCTCAAGCTCATCAACATCCTCTATGATAATTTCTTCTGCATCATCAAAATCAGTAAACTCATCAGTTTTAATAGAAGATGTAAATGCAAGAAAATTTACCTTATCATTATTCGAAGTTTCTGCATCTGAGGAATTTGACTCTATATCAGAATCTAAAAGTGTTGTCTTCATAGCATTCTTCCCTTTCGATTTCAAGTAAGTAGGACATTCAGCTTTAAAGTGCCCAAATCCTTTGCACCCATGACATTGCAGCCCTTGTTCTTGCTTCTTTTTGAACTCTTTCTTTTCAGATTTATCCCTCTACTCATCATTCTTCCAGCTTGGTTTCTTAGTAACTTTCGAATTCGATTTTTGGCCTTTCCAATTTCTGCCCTTCTTAAACTTAAATGCTTTCCTAAATTTTTTAACAAACAAGGCCATGTCTTCTTCATCAAACATGTCATCTTCAGATTCGGAATCCTCTTCTATTGAGTTTAATGCAATGGATTTTCCTTTCTTTGTTGCAGGAAGAGTCATTTCGTAGGTCTGAAGAGATCCTACAAGTTCATCTAGTTTGATGGAATCCAATATTTTGCTCTCTTCAATAGCAGTCACCTTAGGCCTAAATCTCTCCTGTAATGACCTTAAGACTTTACGAACTACTTTGGATTCAGCCATCTTCTCGCCTAGGCTAAAACTAGAATTTACCAAGTTGGTGAGTTTCCCATAAAAGTCATCAAAGCACTCATCCTCTTTCATTCTAAGTTCTTCAAACTTAGAAATAATCATCTGCAATTTTGAGTCTCTAACAGCCTTGTTCCTTCATGGGTTGTACAAAGAATGTCCCAAGCTTCTTTTGCCGTTTCACAATTTGAAATTCTTATAAACTCCTCAGCTGACACACTAGTAAATATGGCATTTAATCCCTTATTATTCCAGCCTGCTGTCTCTCTTTCACTCGTGCTCCAAAGTTGTGAATCCTTTTCACTAGTGACCTCATTAACCGTAACCGTTGGTTTTTCCCATCCATTAGTCACTACTGTCCAAACTCTCTCGTCTATGGATTTTAGGAATGCTCGCATCCTAACTTTCCAATAAGCATAGTTTGATCCATCGAAAAATGGTGGAACACTTAGAGAATGGCTCCTATCCATCTCTACTAATTTGAGTCTAAAGAATCGAGATCTGCTCTGATACCAATTGAATGGAATGATTTAAGACTCAATACAACACCAACCGAACCTAGAGGGGGGGTGAATAGGTTCTGCAACTTAATCTTTCAAACTATTTAAATTTAGCAAGACTTTTTCTACACAGGCTACACAAGAACTATCAGAATTTTTCAACACACATTAACACAATGTAAATAATCAAACACGCTGTAAATCAATTAATTTTGAAACTATATCCAAGATTCTAAAACCAAGAACATCTGAAAATTCAGCTTGTAGTTCACAATTATTAATACTTTAATCAAGAACAATATTAACAGATCAATCACCACAAAAAGACACAAATCTTTTGGTTACGAAGAGAAAATCTCTTGGAAACAAATTCCAAGAGAAAAAACTCTCCGGGCCCGTAGGCCAGGTAACGATTTCACTAGCTTTTCAAACTCGAAATACAAGGTGATCCATAGACTCAAGAATACCCAACATCCTAGTCTAACACACTTGTTTTCTTACCCAAACTACACCATTCGGATCTGCTCCAATGCAGGGATTGAGAACCTCTCATCCATTCAAAAAGCTAACTATCTTTACCTAGCTATTCATACCTTGCCGTCCTCCATTGCGAACTCGCAACAACCGCAAACGCACGAACTTGGCACTTGGATCTTCAAGATTTCAGCAACCTCCGAAAGTCTTGAATCTCCTTTAGGTTTTTAAAAAACGGATTTAGATCTTAACAACACTTAGAAAGTGTATGTGACTCAATTCTAGTTGTTATTTTTTTTTTCAAATATTTTTTTTGCTCTTATTCAATTTAGCCCCATTACGAATAGAGGTTTTCAACCTAGTTTATCTCAAGCGTCGATGTGTGTTAATGGAACATCACATACACCTTTATAGATAAGCCATGACTAATATCCATGTTCAATTTCGTATCAATCACTTCCCTTCCATCAAGGAGAAAATGGAGATACGCACAACGTCAAGTAACATCAATAAGTCACTATATTGACCAAGGCTTCAGCGAGTGGTCAGTAATATCTCAATGACCCAGTATTAGATTTTTGAATAAAATAGGTAATATAATAATATTAATTTAAAAACCAAATGTAACATGTGGGTCGCTTTAAGTCTCAAAGTTTGAGACATATGCTAACATTCTCCCACTTAGCTCACATGGTACATCCGAATACTTGATTAGGCTATAGAGATTAAAATTGAATATGGCCAAGAGTAAAAATTACTCAAACTTTATACTTTAGAGGAAAAATACAGTACATGAATCATGACGGTCTTATCTTTGTTCAATCAACATTCCCTTCCATGTATTACATTGAACGATCTCTAAATAGAATCCTTATGTGGTGATGCCTTATGAGTAACTTTCATAAATCACTCTTGGTCCAATAATTCTTATGTGTTAAGTTTTTCTTTTCTTTTTAGGTGTGAATATACATATATATATATATATATATATATATATATATATATATAGAGAGAGAGAGAGAGAGAGAGAGAGATGTAATAGTTTAGATGTCATGAATGAAGAATCGCAGCTTTTTTCCTTTCCCGTCTCTATTGTTTTCCCTTGTTGCTCTTCATTCATCTTTTGCATTTGTACCCCGCGGTTGAATTTGACATACTAAGGGTTTGTCTCAATCTACCAGAGAAAAGATCAATAAAAACCTCTCTCGCCGTTCAAAATGATTGTTACTTCAGAGTGATGACATATATTTTAACATATGATTGAAAATACGAGATTTTGTACGACATGCACGAAATTTTGCACCGTACGTCTTCGAACATTCTACTTCGAGATTGACGACCATGAGTTTGGAAGCTACTAACTTAATCTAATTCCTGAGGTTTGTGATTAATATAAATGGTTACTCCAAGTGAATTACAATTACCAAAAGTTCGACAAGAAATTGTAGTACTTAAATTCCCACTTCAATTGTACAAGTGATGTCTTAATTTGCACCCATTCTGTCGAATCCCCCGCATTTACTCCGCTTATAACATTCACAACATGGACTGATGCATGCAGGAGATTATCCGAATAAATGGTCATAATTTCTTTCATAAGTTTGTGGATGCATGAAAGATCAGTAGGAAACTTGAAATTCATTAATTACTCGAAGGAACAAAATATTACAAAGGAAACAACTTCAAAGCATGACTCTAAAACAACCAACTGGAGTTCCCATATGACACCTCCATAAGAGCTACGTATATGGAGTCTATCCTAGCTATTTGCTATCCTTATACAACCCTGACATGATGGTGCAAATCATGATTTCCAAACTTGTTTTGAATTTCCAGTGTTCAACAAATGAAGTAGCAGTAGCACTTACTACTAAAAGTGTACCTATTAGGAGCCATACATTTCCCACGTACTGCACCCTCTAATTCTCGACATTTCTTATCACAGAATTTGTCCCTTAGACACCACATGTGCCACTTTTTGCTAAGATGTTCGCATTCTCTGGACTTGACAATTCCTGTTTCAATACAAATGAAGGATCGATTAGATAACTGATATATAATTATTCTTATGTTAATACCTTGCGATAGGTATACTTCAACTTTTAAAGGTATTCTCATTCAGAACTTTCAATAGTACAATTTCATAATTTGAGATCCCTTAGGAGTAAATTTATTTATATCATTTCCTATTTCTTATACCATACGAAAAATGATAATTTTAGTGATTAATGTGGTGAATATATTTTATTTGTAAAATTTGAAATATATATCCGGTTTGAAAAAAAGAATAGAATTTCTAAAAGTTTTTATTAATTGCAGAGCAAAGTACTTATAATGAGATTCAGAAGATCAGAATCAAGCTAAGAGAAAGGACACAACTCAAATGGGTGCTTGCATGCAATATCAGAATCTAGCTAATTAGAGAAAGCACACAACTCAAATGGGTGCTTGCATGCTGCACAAAAATGGAATTTTCTACACGAAAATTTTATGTCTCAAGTACTACTACAGCTCGTACCAGTAAAAAGCTTTTGGCACTATATAGAAAATTGGCCATGAATTTACAAACCTGCATTTGCAACGAGAATGAAGAGAATGAATATAGGAATTAGTTTGCAACCATATTGGGGAGACTTAGCCATTTGCTCTATACTCATGCCAAAGAAGAATGAAGCCTATGGGTATTTATAGTGTAACGAGTTTTCTCACTCATTCCTAGGACGTTGCTGCAAGCAATAGCAGCAAGGGTTGGATAAAAGCTAGCAGGCTTTCGTACCATTAGAAAATTGATGAAACTGTACGTTATACCCTATTTATAAATTTAATTTTTCATCGTGTCTTTAACCCTTCTACTTACTCATCGTTCTCACATAGAATATTGTAGAAAAGTTAGACAGGGAAAGCTAAACCTATCAGTGCATGGGAATATATAGCTTTTAAGAGTAAATAGAAAATTAACCGTCGATACACTTTACGTAAACGACAGAATATGCATCTTCAACAACTTCTGATATTGTATTAATAATTAATTTGCTGAAATTCTTTGTCAGAAATATTCAATTAAAACAAATTCATGAATTTCATTTGATGTTAAATATATTAAGGCCAGAAAGGATATTAGTACATATATATTAAAAAAACTTGAACTTAGCTTAATTTGAAGAAGAAAAAAAGTAGAAACTGGCGGTCCTCTTGGTTTTGGCAAGCTTAATTTGTGATGTGACTAATTATTTTGACGGAATAAGACTTTGAGTGGATAATGATGGCAATATTGCTAAGCTAGCATAATGACTTTACCTCGTCGGAAAGGTTGAATATATACTCCATATATACCGGCCCTTTCTTCGTTTGAAGTGTAAGAGACGTACTCGAATCCAAGCAAATAAATTCCGACCGACCCCTCTTAATTACTTAGATGCATCAAATAAATTCTTACTTCAATACAAGAGGTATTCTATCGTCCACAACATTTAGAAAAATCTCCGTTTTGATCACCCAATTAATTTACACCTTAAGGGGGTCGATAGATGTTTACTCCTAATTAAAATTAAGAAAAGATTACACGTCTCTCAGTAGCTTTTAGCCCTTTTCAGAAGCCTCATTGTGTTTTAAAAAAAGGATATGAATATAGTTTTCACCCTCAAACTACTATAGTTTTTGCACTTGGCACCCTACATTACTACTTTCGAGATATTTCATCCTCTAACTATCTAATCTTAGACACTTTGCACCTTTTGTCAAATTTTTTGACTAAAAGGAAATAATGCCCTTGACCCACTCTGCGTATATATTTGAAGATATTGTTGTAAATTTATTAAATTCTTGAGGGTATTATAGTCGGACGGAGGATGCAAAATGTCTAAAAATTTGAAAGAAGCTGGTGCAAAGTACAATAACCATGATAGTTTGTGAGTGAAAAATGTATTAAAAGAGAAAAAAAAATTTCAAAGCCCACTGAGTTTGTCATGTTGATACGAAATTTTACTCAAGCCAACTCTGTTATTGAAATAACGGAGCCCAGTCCACTTAAGCTAAATGTTAGGGGAGTGACCAGTTGCTGTCTTTGGTATGAAATGAGAAATTAATGCCTGCATGCTAACTTGTCTTGATTTGTACCCATTTTGTTGAAAACCTCTGATATTTATTGATTAAATAACATTCGCAACATGCATGGATGGAGTACATGTGCAGGAGATCATGATCCCAAATCCCGCCAAAACCTCTTGTATAAGTTTGTGGATGCAAGAAGAAACTTGAAATTCATTGATCGGAAGAACAAAATATTACAAAGGAGTCGATGCCCAAGCATAACCCTAAAACAGCCAAAAGAAGATGATATATATATATATATATATATATATATCCCATAAGATCTACATGGAGAGTCTCTGCTATATTTACTATAAGTTACCATCCTTATGCAATTCATGATGGTGCAAATCTCTCCCAAAGATACTTTGAGTTGTCAAGATTCAACATATGAAGAAGTTAGCATTTAGCGCCTCTAAATAAGTTCCAACGACGAAACAGACATTCCCCATGCTCTGCACCTTCTAACCCTCGGAATTTTTCATTACGGTACTGTTTGATGCTTAGACACACCTTGTGCCAAGTTTTGCTTAGTCGTTTGCATTCGTTGCACGTGACCCTTCCTATTTTGATACGGGGGCTCGATTAGATAACGCCATAATTCTTACATCATGATACAAGGGCTTAGATCTTCTCCAACTTTTAGAGGTAATATTATTCAACAATCCAGAACCTTAATTCGAGGTTGCAACCAATTTATATTTTAAGATCCATGAGTAGTAAAATCTATTTATTTGATTTACTTTTTTTTAAGACCATAAGAAAAATCATCATTTGGTGACTAATATGTAGAATATAATTGAGACCGTAAAATCCCAAATATGTTTTTCGAAATAAAGACTTGAATTTCTAAAAGTTCGTGTATATATATACTAATGAAATTCAGAAGTTCTTAATTATCTAACCCTTGAATCTATTGACCTGCTCATGCAATGAGAAGGAAGAGAATGAATAATGGAACCACGTGGACATATTGGGGAGACTCAGCCATTTCCTCCAGCTTAATTACTCTTGCCGAAGAAGAATATTGATGCTTAATGGGTATTTATAGCGTGATCAGCTATGATCTTAATTGAATTTGATTTAATATTGTGTCTTTCATAATTGAATTATCATATTGAATGGAGTCCGGATCATATTGAAGAATTCTAGTTGCTATTCTTAATTTTATTATTATTTATTTCAAAGCTATATATATTGTTTATTTTCTCTTATTCAGTTTAGCCTCATTTTTTTAAAAATTTAATGGGGCCCTTAACCCTTGTACTCATGGTTCCCAGTAATTATAGAAAAGACGACATGGAAAGCAAAACCAATAAGTGGGAATATAGCATCAGTTCTTAATTATTTATCGTATCTAGAAGATCTTGGTATGGTTTATAGGCTGCAAACCATAATTACCTTTTGTAGAGCTTTTGTGCGGATACATATATATTAACAAAAACTTGAATTGAACTAAATTTGAAGAAGAAAACAAAAGTAGAATATGTAGATGGGGCTCGTTTAGGTTTTGAAAAGTCGGGTTTAGATCTTAACACCACTGAGAAAGGGTACGTGACTCAAATATTATACGCTAACATGTTTTGATAAGCTTTGCTCTTCTGCATGTCTTTGGGGAAAAGAACAAGGCAAAGAATAATATCAAATAAAATACAGAATCATTATTTGACAAAGGAGAATTTATAAGTTCCTGATATAGTAGAAGGTTTAATTTACTTCATAGAACCTCTCTGCGTTTGAAGTGTGACAGGGACTTCGGGAATTTAAATAAATCCCGACCCATCTGAATTCTTTAATTAATTATATGCATCAAGTTAACAAAAAGGTTATGGATGTGACTTGTTGAACTCACTACAAGAAAATCGGGCTCACCCGACGAGCGTTGCCGTCACCAAAAATACACAAAACTGTCACTAGAGCCCTTCAGCCACGGCTTTCGGTCGTCAAGCCTTCGTCGTTTCTGCCGCGTGCCGGTTTCCTTTTCCCGACAACCATTCTCCTCCGTCAACAATAGGCTATCTACATCGACGATAAAATACGTTGGGAGAAAAGAGTCGATCTCTATCGATTGCATGGTAACCGACGACCTTAGTTCGTCAAGAATGAACACCTTCTTCGCCATATGCACAAAAATAGCAAAACCAACCAGATAATCCATTTCAAACAGAGAGAGACAACAATCCATATAAAATTTGAATATTCATAAACGGTTGTACAAAGACTTCACGAAACAGGACACAAGACTTTACAAAATTTAAAACTTTACAAATCACCATGGCAAGAAACAAACACAGAAAACCTGAAAATCTGCAACAAACCAGATCTACAACAAACCAGATCTGGAAATCTAGATCTACAACAAACCCAGAAAAAAAAATCTACAATGAATAAATAACTTCACAAAACAAGGGCATGTTCGTTTTCATGAAATTTTTAGGATTCTGATGAAATTGTGAATATTTAGATGGTGTTAAAGTTGTATAAGAATGCGTGCAAAAGTTGTTAAAAGGAATTGGTGTGTGTAAAAAAGGTAATAAAGTGTTGTATTGAAATACGTGTGTGTTATGATATTTGGATTGTAAAAATAAAAATAGGATGCAAATCCTAAAAGCAACATGAAAACGAACATGCCCAAGGACTACACAAATGCGGCAAGATCTACAACAAACATGCCAGAAGAAAATCTGCAACAAGCTCAGAAAAAAAAAAAAAAAAAAAAAATCGGCAATAGTAGAGGATTTCACAAATTGTAGCCCCATCTCTCCCAAATAGCTGGGTTGGCAGCCAATGAGCTTCAAAAAATTCCAGCTGCTCCACGTAGCCCAGTACACCTCTTCAATAACTATTCTCTTTGCTCAAACCTTTTCTTCATACATCTAGTCGTCCCTTCTTGTTGTTGGGTAAATCTTGAATAGGGAAAACACTAGGTATTAGAAGAATGGAGTGGAGCTTTCGACACAGATCTACGTGATTTATGTGAAGATATTTGGAGATGACGATGAAAGAAAGGGCAAAGAAAAAAAAAAGCAGAGCAAATAAGGGAGAGAAAAAGACGAGATGTTAGGAAAGACTTGTTTTTTTTTTTGCTAAGTAATCTGAGGAAAGAATTGAAAGGCCACGTTTCGTGGACAATGGACCATGGCGACAGTAAAAGTGGTGGTAGATAGGTGTGTCTAGGGCCTAATTTCCTCCTCCCAAAATGTCAAAAAGTTAAAACTATATGTAGTGACGGCCAAGATCATCTCTAATAAAATATACTCCGTCAGTATTATTTTGTGTCTATAGCAACCATCTGTTTATTGATAAAGATATTAGTACTGACGCTTTTGTAAGTCATGTCACTAAAAACCTACTCTTTGGTGACAAATACGAAGGGTTCGGTCAACGTTTCTTGTTTTACTTGTAGTGACTGTCATAAAACAAAAAAGTGCAATTTCCACCATGAACAAAAAAGGTTATGTGTGTAATCCGTTCATGACCCACGAGTTAGAATGAAAATAGGCGAAGAATACAGAAACTGGCCTTAAACTTATGCTGGAGTGGAGATACCTTAACACGACGTAATTAAATAGATTTCGCGGCCGTCCGACCTAATTTATACGTACATTATTGTCTGCCACTATTATCTTAATTGCATCAATTAATTTGTTTAACAGCCCCAAACTAGTGTCGACAGCTCGCTCACGGCCCAGCTCTTCTGTAATATTCTGAATTTAATTATTTTTTAAAAAATAAATGGCAGTTTTGTAATTTTAAATAGGCAGTGGCATTTTTTTAATGTTGAAATATATTTCTTTTAGAAAAAAAATACTCAGGCGGTGGGAGACAGAGACATGTCTCTCCCCACATAAGCTAAAAATATACCATCTGAACTGACATACAAAACGTGTGGACGCTGCAGAACTTGGATCTTTAAAACAAATAGAGTTGTCAAAATTAAATTCTCACTCATTCCATTTCGATTTTCTCTCATCATTTTCTCTTCAATTTCATAAATTTTTTTGATATTTCGAGATCTATATTCACAAGCTCAGGAAATACCTTCTTCATGCCTTTCTATTTCAATTTTTATGTATTTTGATTGTTTTTGGGTGGGATAGAGCACAACTATGGTTGAGTCAATTGTACGTTCATCGAAGCTCTATCCAGACGACTTGCTAACCGTTCGGATGGATTTATATGATAATATTGTCGTCTTTTATTTATGTCCGCACGGCGTTAGTACACGTGCAAACCATAACACATTTTTTATTTAAAACGTCTTGTGTTGATATCCGTCCAGACAAAGTGACTCTTTGTATGAACATATAATAATAAGAAACGTTGCCGTTTGAGATCCATGCAAACGGGTTATGCTATCTCTCGGACGGTTTTTGTCAGCATTGAAAATTAGCATAGGTCGGCTTCAGTAGCCCCTAACCAACACCATCCATATATAGTGCAGGTGGACACAGAAGCGGAGCCCGCTCCACAACTAAGTCCTAAAACTTCTTCAAAGCATACTGAATGACGAAAAAGGTATTGATAATTTCATAAATTAAAGAATGACAAAAAAAAAAATAATTAATTAATGATTTATTTATAATCTATTGATTTTTTTTTACATCAAATTTATATATGAACTTGAATAGATATACACAGTGATTTCTCGGTAAAAAATTATTACCTCCCCCCCCCCTCATGTGGAATAACTACCCTGCACTGATCGAAGAGAGAGCAAAAAAATTGAAATAGTGGTTCACCAATGTTCCTACATCCACGTGAGGGAGCGACCAAAATATCATCAATAATGTTAGGGATAGATTAGAAAGTATTTGTATGAAAATCCTAGATCTAGGCAAAATGAAAAGGACCAATTTGCCTTCTATATCCCGACAACCTATTAGATTCTAAAAAATAGGAGTCATGTTATCGAAGATGACAACCTTGCAAGAAGTCTCTAAGTATTCCATTTCAACAGGCACTTTCTTACAAATATTTAGAGGGGAGTGAAATTGAGGTGCTGTAGGCAACCTCTCCTTTCACAGATGATATAGGTTTTTATACTGATCATCTTATGTCCAACCGTCATCATAATAGCCTCTATTTTGTTAAGAGTTTACTTTTATATATCACTCTAGCTAGGGTTGTTCAGACCCAGCTTGACCCCGACTAGTTTGGTCAACCCCGATGGAATTTAGCCTCGACTGATTCCTCACCCCTAGATAGAGCAATTCAGTCAATCGGGGGCCTTAGACTCCCAACCATGGGAGGAGTTTAGTACTGACTGAACTCGATCCTAACCGAGTCATGTACTAACTAAACTTGATCCCGACCGAGTCATGTACAACCCTAATTCGCCCTCTTCTTTTTGCAGTCCTGTTTATCAATTTCCTACCAAGGAAATCAAATAAAAGGTGACTCCAAAACGCTTAATATGTAGAGACTCCAATTGAGAGACGTTGATTGCAACTTGTGGGGCTACCTACAATAACCAAACACTTAAGCACCGAAAAACTCCAGCATTCTTTCTCTTTTTCTTCATTTTCTTAATTTTTTGTTGTAAATTTTTATTGGAATACGAGAGCTTGCAATTATAAGCAAGCTGTTGACATTAATTGGGGCCATTACAACTGATTAAATTAAGAAAATAGCGGCAAACAATGGTTTAGGTTGGACTGCTGCAAATTCTATTTGATGTCTCCACTCCAGCATAATTTCAAGGTTTTTGGATTCTTCTTAGGAGCCTTACATTTGAGACATTCTATTAAGCCAATACTACAAGAGTCAATAAAGGATTTAGTCACCACTTCAAGAAATACCTGGATTTACTCCGAAATTCGTCATATATAATTATTTCTTGTATGAGTATGTGGATGAAAGACTATGAATCATAAAATTTATTAATTACTCGAAAGAATAAAATATTACAAAAGGAAACAACTTCAACGCATAACCCTAAAACAGCCAACTGGAGTTCCATATTACACATCCATATATAAGAGCTATATATGGACTAGTCTTTTCCTATTTTCTATCCTTATACAACCTTGACATCATGGTGTAAATGACTTACAAACTTGTTTTGAATGTCCAGCGTTCAACAAGTAAAAAAGTAGCAGTAGCATTCAGGACTAAATGAGTGCCAAGGATTGACAATACATTTCCCTTGCACTGCACCCTCAAATTCTCGACATTTCTTGTCACAGAGTTCGTCCCTTATACACGCCTTGTGCCAATTTTTGCTGAGACGACGTTGGCATTCTCTGCACGTGACAATTCCTATTTCAATACAAATGAAGGATGGATTAGATAACTGATCTATAAGTATTCTTATTTCAATACCTAGATCTAGATAGATATACTCCAACTTTTAAAGGTATTCTCATTTAGAACTTTCAAAAGTACAATTTTGTAATTAGAGATCCCTTAGGAGTAAATTTATTTATATTATCATTTCCTATTTCTTATACCATACGAAACATGATAATTTTAATTAGTAATTAATGTGGTGAATATTGAGACAATAAAATTCGAAATATATATCTGGTTTGAAATAAAGGGGAGCATTTATACAAGTTTATATATATTGTAGAGCAAAGTACTTATAATTAATGAGAATCAAAAGATCAGAATCTAAGAGAAATAATTTAGCATTTGAGAAAGCACACGTACAACTCAAATATTGGACCTTGAATCTAGTACTGACCTGCATTTGCAATGAGGATCAAGAGAATGAATATAGGAACGATACAAGCACATTGAGGAGACTTAGACATTTGCTCTTTACTCATGCCAAAGATGAACGAAGCCTATTGGTATTTATAGTGTAATGACTAATTATCTCACTCCATGCCTAGCTTATAGGTTAATGCAAACAATAGCAGCGGGCCGGGTTGGATAAAAGCAGGCTTTATTTCCATTAGAAAATTGATGAAACTGTACTTCATATATACCCCCTTTTATTTAATTTTTCGTCGTGTCATTAACCCTTCCACGTACTCATCGTTCTCACATAGATTAATGTAGAAAAGTTGATAGGGAAAGCTAATTAAACCTATAAGTGCAAGGGAATATATAGCTTTGAAGAGTAAATAGAAAACCGTCGATAAACTGGACAGAATATGCATCTTCCGATCCACACCTAATATAATATGAGAATATTTTCTTGAGCTTGCATTAAAAATTTAAAGTGCAATTTTCCACCACATATAAACAAATATTTATTTAAGGTTTGGGGACAGTTATCCACGTATATATATATATATGCGCGCGCGCTCTATATATTAATGACCCACAAGTTAGAATGGAAATAGGTTTCGGGCAAGAGTACTCTAAAACAGAAGCTCTAAGAAGAATACAGAAACCTTGAACTTATAAGACCGACGACGTAATTAAATAGATTTCGAAGCCCTTCTTTAATTATATCTGATCTCTTCGTTCTGATCATTTTATTAATACAAAAGAAATTGCCTCTTTTAATTCATTTTTATCATTAAATTATTTTCCCTGATATCTTATTAATCTTCATTTTTGACACACAAGTCGGCCAGACTAAACAAAGGGAACATTTTGTGTTAAGCGTTTTGGAGTCACTTTTATTTTTGACTTAATTATACAAACAGTCCATGTAGTATAACACTTTGACAAAAAGATCCATGTGGTAAACATTTGTACAAATTGGTCCATGTGGTCAGTGTATAGTAACAAAATGGTCATTTCGTCTTAGTTCCGTCATCTCTCTTAACGCCCTATACTGAGCTGAATTAAATCTTCAGCCAACTAGTCATATGTTACTAATTCAAAACTCAGGATCGAGTGTTAAGAGAGATGATAAAACTGAGATTAAGGAATTATTTTGTTACTAAACACTGACCAGAAGGACCAATTTGTACTAACGTTTACCAAGTAAATCTTTTTTTCAAAATATTATACCACAAGGACTATTTGTGTAATTAAGCCTTTATTTACTTTTTACTTTTTGTAACTGGTAAACAATAAATTATAGTGAATATAAAAGTAGGTGAAATTTCCACTCAAGAACTCTAAAGTTGCAAATGGATCCCCAAGGTAACAAAACAGACATTTAACTCCCTGGAGACATGACTTGGTGAAAAATCTATCAACCCCCGTCTCCATATGTTAATTTTTTACCAAAAGTATTTTTATTTTGAAAATGTAAAAAATGAAAAGTAAAAACACCATTCGAACGAATACGTAAGCATTCTAATGTGATGCAACCCGACTGTTCGATCACTTTCGAACAGTTTGACGTATCCATTCTCTACCTACCATTCGAACACTTACTTTTCCCTTCGTCCGAACGTGCGTGCTCGATATCAAACGGAGAAAAATTTACCAGTTGTTGCCGTTTGAACGTTCAGGATGTAAAATGTTGGAGTGCAGTAAAAAGGGTATCGAACGTGCTTTGTCGACAGTCCGAAAACTGTTCGCATCCTAAGGATGTAGAAAATTGCAATGCACAAAGAACGGTATCCAAACAGTGTAGGACACTACGAACGAGGGACGTCTTATGACTAATCATTGCTTCAGCATTGAAAATCACCGTAGCCCCTAATCAACACCATCCATATATAGTGACGGACACAGGCAAAGCCCGCTCCCCAACTAAGTCCTAAAACTTCTTCAAAACGCAATGAATGACAAAAAAGGTAATGATAATTTCATAAATTAAAGAATGTCAAAAAAAATTATAATTAATTAATGATCTATTTATAATCTCTTAATTTTTTCTTTACATCTTTTTTTTTTTTTATGAAAAAAAGTTCTGTTACTTTTGTAGTCCATAAATTAATATATGAAAGTGAATAGATATATACAGTGATTTCTCAGTAAAAAATTATTATGACCCCTCCACATGTAGAATATCTACCGTGAACTGATGATAAAATAAAATAATAATGAATATCTACCGTGCACTAATGATAAAATAATAATTGGATATCGAAGACGGGAAAAAAATCGAAACACTGGTTCACCAATATTCCTAGCTAGAGAGAACGGCCAAAGTATCATCAATGTTAGGGATAGATTATAAAGTATTTATATGAAAATCCTAGATTTTGGCAAAATAAAAAGGACCAATTTGCCTTCTATAGCCCTACAACCTATTAGATCCTAAAAAAAGAGAAGTCATGTTATCGAAGACCACCACCTTGCGAGAACTGAGAAGTCTCTAAGTACTCCATCTCGACAGGCACTTTCTTACAAATTTTAGAGGGGAGTGGAACTGAGGTGCATTAGGTAACCTCTCCTTTCGCAGATGATTTAGGATAAAGGTTTTTATACTGATTATCTTATGTCCAACAGTCAGCTTAATAGCCTTTATTTTGTTAAGGGTTTACTTTATATATCACTCTAGGGTTGTTCAGACCCAACTTGACCCCAATTGGTCTGCTCGACGGGTTTGGGCCAAGAATACTGCAGCTCGACCAATTTCGGTCGGGCTTGAGATGCCAAGATCTGACTTGTATGGGTTTGGGTTAGGTCGGTACATAACTCCCTCCTTGTTTGGGAGTCTAAGGCCGTCGGACCCTAACCGAGCCCAATGGAAGTTAGCCTCGACTGGTTCCTCACCTCAAGGTGGAGCGGTTTGGTCAGTTGGGCAACCTTAGAGTCCCAACCATGGGGGGAGTTCAGTACTGACTGAACCCAATCTCAACCGAGCCATGTACAACCCTAATTCACCCTCGTGTTTTTTTAGTATTGTTTGTCAATTACATACCAAGGAAAATAAAAATAAAAAGTGACTCCAAAACGCTTAATATGTAGAGACTCCAATTGAGAGACATTGATTGCAACTTGTGGGGCTACGTACAATAACCAAAATGCTTAAGTAAGCACTGAAAAACTTCAACATTTTTTCTCTTTTTCTTCCTTTTCTTTCTTTTGTGTGTAAATTTTTATTGGAATATGAGAGCTAGCAACTTTTTTTTTTTTATATGAGAGCTTGCAATTATAAGTGAGTTGTTGACATTAATTGGGGCAACTAAAACTGGTTAAATTAAGAAAATAGTGGCAAACAATGATTTAGGTTGGACGACTGCAAATTCTATTCGATGTCTCCACTCCAGTATAAGTTCAATGTTTTTGTATTCTTCTTAGGAGCTTACATTTGAGACTATTCTATTAAGCCTATACTACAAGAGTTACTATAGAGTTTAGTCACCACTTCAAGAAATATAAACTTTTTCAATTTGATGGTGGGTGTTCACACCTGCCACCTTTAAAAATATCGTCAAGGCCTCTTCTATATGTATGCCTCTCGTATGTACTGATAAAATCTCCTCACACGTGAATTGTTTGACACTGCCTTGAGGTATTAATACTATTAATTAGAGGTATCATCCTTAAATGACACTCCTTATAGATAAGAACTTTTGCTTGTGCTTGTTATCCTTTGCTTCATCAATATATCAATCACAAATTGATGTGTCGATGAAAGAAATGAATTTTCTTAGGATATAGTTCAAACCACAAGGGTTATCATGAGTCTTACAATAAATAGTGTCTATCTAAACTGTAATGCTGTGTATAGCGATCGATCACTATTTTGTTCCCGATCGATTGCTATGTTGAGTGATCGATCCCTGAAAATGGTGATGGATCGCTATTTTATTGTAGCCTCTTTAACACTTTAACTACGTTATTATGATTATTTATTAACACATATTTATATACAATTGTTGCAGCATACCAAAAAATGTCAGAAGCTAAGCGTGCACGCACAATAAGGACTAGGGCGGATCGTCGTACCAAGAGCAGGAGGCCGTTGATCAAATGATGACCCTAGAGAGGCGGATGGAGTACCTGAGGGGGTGGCCAGTGGCCAAAGAGAGTCCAATGATGCTGTCTGATTTTGAAGACTTACTGTGGACGCTGTCGTCGGGGTAAACCTTTGTAGTTGTTTGCAGCATAATCAAGCAGAGTGAGTTCTTAGCATTTTGGCAGATTTTGCACCTCATTTGGATGCCGAACGTCGATGGTAGAACTCATTCCACGGAGTGCTTGTTCACTAGAGCTTAGTGCATGCTCTTGCTTGGTCAGCAGACATGGATAGATTTTTCGCTGTACATGTTCAGATGATTATGGATGAGGCTTGGGGAATTAAGAACATAGCCTCCCATACGGCGTGTTTCTGACTCAGTTCCTCATTTCTCAGGGTGTCGTGATCGTTGACGGGGAGACTCATAAGGGGTTATGAGCGCACTGAACAAATTCACCTTGTCCAAGAGCAAGAGGCAGGGGGGCTTTGATTCAATGGATCACTCCTAGAGCAGTAGAGGGCGTAGAGGAGGCAGCATGACCGTTGACCAACACCAAACCGACCAAATTAGAGGCACCTCTCAAAATGGGAGCGCTTACGTGCCTCCTCCCTAGATGGCCCAGCTATTTTCGAATCTCGACAGCCGTGTCGGCACGACTGTGAAAGCCGCTCTACAGCCTCTTTAGGAGCAGTTGTAGAAACTGAAGCTGGAGATGCAGTGGCTCCAAGAAGATCAAGAGAAGCTTCAGGCCACCTTTGAAAGGAAGCGCACTATACGATGCTGCGCAGGAAGACAATCGTGGCTCATATGAAAGACGCCAATGAGCAGTTGGAAGAAATCAAGAAGACTCTGGATGATTTCAAGATAGAGCAGATCCACTGAAGATTCCCAGAGATATTCCTGATGACATGGCAACTTTCCGTGATGCTGTTCGACCTTGATATTTTTATTTTATTTTTATTGTTTATCTGGAAGATACATTTGGATTTCTATTTTTATTTATCTGTTTGAGACATGTTTGTTTATTTGAATTTATATTTTTATTTACAGATTTAGGACATATCAGTTTATTTATGGATATGTAGTGACTTTGATTACAGTTTGTGTTTTTTTGTTTGTATTTTTTTCCCGACACTTAACTATGTAAATTGACCAAAATACCCTTTGGTTGGCAAAATTAATAAAAATTGCAAAGTTAAACAGCTAAATAAAATACATATCTAAATAAAATTTAAGTACATACATATATACATAGGAAATAGCGATTGATCAAATAAATAATATAAGAATTTACGTAAAACTCATTTTTTTTTTAATTTTAGAAGCACCGATCGATCGGTATTGTACGCGATCGATCAGTGAAGCACAGTGTCATTTAGATATATCTAATCGACTGATTGTTCAAAAATGTCAATCGATTGTCAAACACGCCATCATTTTTGTGCACAATGCTGATCAATCGGTACATGAAACACCGATCAATCAGCGTTATGCGTCAACGTTTCCATTATACGAAGTGATCGATTGTTAACATAATGCGATCGATCGTTAACATAATGCGATCGATCGTTACAGACACCGTTGTTTTGGATTATGTCAACCGATTGATCGGTACACAGCACATTGATCGATCGGCATGATGTGTTGTCATTTCCATTATAAGAAGTGATCAATCATTAACATCATGTGATTGATTTTTTAGCCCGACATCGTTTTAATCGCAAATGGCAATCGATCGTTGTATTATGCTGATCGATCGATAGACAAATTTAATGATTAAGCATTGGTGATTGAATAAAGTGAGTTTACATATTTGGAAAGACAAAATATATATTAACAAAGTATGTTAAGATGTATTTAGATTACATAAAAAAATATCAAGTACACTCATTAATATTTAGGAAAGTATGTATAAGTTGTACATGTTGCATCATAGAAACATTAATTGTAAGAGTTAATATGAGTAATGTATTAAGATGTCATAAACTAGTGATATAAAACTTATTTAGCACATGATTATAAGTTATTAGTATGAGGTATGTATTAAGATGACATTATAAGTAAAATAATTTAATAATTAAGTCATTTGTTAGGTTAAAAATCATTTTTTTAATAGTTAGGTTCATTGATTGATCGAAATAAAATGGTGGCGTTTAAAAGTTTGAGACTGATTGATCATCTCTGACTACCGATCAATAGCTTGTGTCCGTCGTCGTATAAAATTCACATATCGATCGATCAGTCGAAAAACGTAATGGAATTTTTAAAGCTGACAAGGCGATAAACGGATCGATCAGTGTTTATCGAGCTTGAAATGCCAAAATGCTCTAAGGCCATGGGTGAAGTGTAAAAACAAACCCACGGCAACGAGGAGACCGAAGGCTTACGGCAAGGAGTTATTTTTCCCTTAAACTTAGCTTAAACACCATCTTTTTGGTTGGGAGAGCGTTTAGAATAGCTTAAGGGTAAGCCCAAGCTCAAATTCATTGGTTTTTTAACTGGGTGAATATTGAAAAATTTGGGCGACATTTTGGTGTGGATTTAGTTCATTTTGGAGTTGATTTCATACAAGAGGTAATTTACTTGACCTATACTACGATTTAGGAATGATTTGGTTGGTTATTTGGTGATTTTTTTTTTTTGTCTATTTGTGGGTATTGTGGATATGATTTGGTTAGTTATTAGGGTGTTTTTAATATGTATATTGAAATGGATATTGCATGGGGATGATTTGGGAGTATTTTACGCATGGATTTGAGTGTGTGGGTAGGCTTGGCAAATTATTTGTTGATCTAGGTTATACACGATCGATTGTCGTTTCGGCCGATCGATCGTTTGTTAGATGAAAGGTAAACGATCGATCGTCTTCGTTTTAGATGATTGATTATCTGTTAGATGGAGGTGCGATAATCAATCGTCTTAGTTTAGGCGATCAAATTTCCTTGCAAAATAACCAATTGCCAAGATCGCCGATCGATCAGTGTTTAACGGAGATTGCAAATAATTGATCATGTGTAGCATTTTATACTATTTACATGTTCGATTATTGAAGTGCTTGAGTTTTGGATATGAATCATGAAGTTTGAGAAGACTGGAGGATGATTATAGGAGTGTTTTTTTATTATTGATGCATGTGTAGTATTTGAGCTATTTACATGTTTGATTATTGAAGTGCTTGAGTTATGGAAATAAATTATGGAGTTTGAGAAGCATGGAGGATGAATATTGGAGTGTTTTTTACTTGTTCCATTTTGGTTCATTTTTGGGATATAATGTGTGTACCTTTAGACCCGTTCAAGGGTTAGGACGTGATAAATACACGTTTATAGCATAATAACCTTTGAATTGTCCAGAATATGGACAATTTGAGATTGTGTATCTGTAGTTGGACAAGTTCGATACTTATGTCCTGTCCAGTCTTGGAGGAAGTTCGGTATCATCTACCTTTTGTCTTCTAGGTATACTATTAGCATTGGTATATTCGTTGTTGGACGAGTTCGGTACTTGTGTCCTGTCCAATCTTGGAGGAAGTTCGGTATCATCTACCTTTTGTCTTCTAGGTATACTACTAGCATTGGTGTATGATGTCATACAACTATTGTTGATGACGTTTGACCCCAATGCTAGTGCGTGTACTTAGGAACTAGGGAGAGATGCTGCCAAATTTTTTCCAGGTATGGATAGACATAAGTCGAACTGACGTTCAACTCCGAGTGCACAATCTTGAATGGGATAAGACCTATTAACTAGGCACAAAGTCAAGTTCCAATGATTGAGTGTTTATGAGTTGTATTGTTTTAGATTGGTGGCGATGGATTAAAATTGGGTTTACAAGAAAAATCAGTTTGGTGAAAAGTATGCAAAGGGGGTCTGTGGGTTTGTCGGTATGGCTGCTTGTTGTGTAGACTCTCGGGGTCAGATTAGATGTCTGTGTCGGAAGTGTAGAAATGTAGTGTTTCAAGTGTTGATAAAATAGAAGATCATATATACATTAATGGGTTTGATGTGAGCTATAAGTTATGGGTGTTTCACGAGGAGGGTATTCAACTTGCTTCAAATCAGAGTCAAGAGTTCGGTGCAAGCTTACCGCATACTGATGAGGATTTACAGGGAGATAACACTAATGAGATGGAGGAAATGTCAACTGATGTTTGTGCAGAATTAGAAGGTGGGGCGACAGGGGTCGAAATGAAGAATCTTGGTATTAGGGAAAGCCCTATATATGGACCGAAGGCTTCAACACCATTTGATAAGTTATAGGAAGAGGCAGAAAGTGAATTGTATCCTGGATGTACCAAGTTTAGTAAGTTTTCATTTACGGTTTGGCTGTTGCATGTGAAGTCAGAGAATAAGTTGTTGGTTAAGGCATTTGATATGGTGTTATAATTGATTAAGGAGGCGTTGCAAGAGGGGGAGACTTACCGATATCGTATTATGAGGCGAAATAATTGTGAAAGAGTTTTGGGTTTAGTTATGATAAGATCCATGCATTTTAGAATGATTGTGTGTTGTTTTGGAAGGAAAATAGGGAGTCAGATAGATGTCCGATTTGTGGGGTGTCTCGATGGAAATTCGAAGTAACTTACACAATCAAATTCTTAGGAAAGTGTTGCATCATTTCCCTTTGATCCCTATATTTAAATTTTTGTTTACCACAAAAGAAGTAGCTAATGAAATGAGATGGCATAAGAATAAACGGGTCAATGATAAGGAGAGTATGAGGCATCTTGTAGATTTATTGGTTTGAAAGAATTTTGATAAGGACCATGGTTGGTTTGCTCAAGATGCCCGCAATGTCCTCCTTAGTCTTACTTCGGACTAGTTCAATCTGTTTGGAAACATGAGTGTTGCGTACAGTATTTGGCTAGTCGTTGTGTTTCCTTATAATTTACCTACATGGAGGTATATGAAG
This sequence comes from Morella rubra, assembly GCA_003952965.2. Lineage (NCBI taxonomy): Eukaryota > Viridiplantae > Streptophyta > Magnoliopsida > Fagales > Myricaceae > Morella > Morella rubra. The sequence continues at coordinate 21,255,085 of CM025853.1, read as the reverse complement.
GTCCCATTTTCACTGATGACTCTTTTGATCCCAGGTCATAACTTACCAGGAAATGATATAGATGTATATCTTTGACCCTTAGTGGACGAGTTGAAACAACTATGGGAAGATGGAGTTAAGACATATGACGCTACAGATGGACGACATTTAAGATGCATGCAGCTTTGATGTGGACCATAAATGATTTCCAGCATATGCCAATTTATATGGATTGAGTACCTATAAGTGGTTGAGGAACGGGAGAAGAATGTGTTATATGGGTCATATGAGATACTTGACATTGGGTATGCATGGAGATATGATGTGGATACTTTCGATGGGAAGAAGAACATAGACTTCCGCCTCGGGAGTAAATTGGTGAGGACATATTGGAACAATTGACGCATGTCGAGAAGACTATTTTTGATAAAGCGTCAGGGAAGAATAGGGGAAAGAAGAAACAATCATCGGAATGTTTGAATTGGACGAAGAATAGCATCCTTTTCCAACTGCTATATTGGAGTACGTTAGGGTACTACAAAACTTGGACGTGATGCACATTGAGAAGAACATATGTGACAATGTTATTGGGATGTTGATGAATATCGAGTTCAAGACCAGGGATTCAGCGGGTGCACGTAGAGATTTAGCTGAAATGGGTGTTAGAATAGACTTGTACTTAGTGTATGACGGTTGGGTCGAATTGATGCCTCAAGTGGCATATACTTTATGCCTATAAGTGGTTAAAAAACTTGAGATTCCCCTATGGTTATGCTGCTGAGATTTCACATTGTGTGAATCTAGATGAGTTGAAGGTGTCTAGAATGAAAAATCATGATTGTCATGTGTTCTTATAGAGGGTTCTTCCAGTGATGATCTGAGGGTTGTTGAAGGAAAACGTGGGTGGCGCAGTGACGAATTATGTTTGTTTTTTCGAGAGTTTTGTAGCGGACGTTGAAGATTTTTGTATTACAGAGGATGTCGGAAGATATCGGAATAATTTTATGCAAGTTGGAAATGATTTTTCCACCCGCTTTTTTTATGGTAATGATGCATTTGGCGGTCCACTTATTATGTGAAGCAATACTTGCTGGATCGGTACAATACAAGTAGATGTATCCAGTTAAACGGTTGATGAATGTCTCGAAACGGTATGTAAAAAATAAGTCGCGTCCCGAAGGTTAGATTGTAGAAGCGTATATTGAGAACGTGTGTTCGAAATTTCGTTCCCAGTACCTCCAAAGGGTCGAAACAGTATTTAATCACAAAGGTCGAAACTATAATTCTGACGGCAAGATGGAGGTACCAAAAAAGTCATTGAAGAAAGCTCGGTGGTATGTGCTGAACAATTGCAAAGGTATCAGCTCCTACTTAGAGTAAGAAAAATAAATTTTTATTGGTTTTCTATAATATATAGTCCCTGATTAACTTTATCGTTACAGGAAACATGTAGATGAACTTCGAGCATAAGGAGTTGATAACATTTCTCATACGCATGAGGAACAATTTTCGAATTGGTTCTTAGGGTGAGTAAGTATTATTGACAAAGAATTCTAAATAATATCGTACCTTTGTTTTTAATGACCTTCTAATAAATTGTTGTAGGTTCAAACATTATGTTTTCAAAATCCATGTACATCGGTCGATGAATTGTATTCATTGGCGCGTGTACTTGATACACAAGTGATGCATTATTCTACATGTGTTGTGAACAGATGTAGATATCATATAGTACAACAGGAAGAACGATGGAGAACTCAGAATAGTGGTATTGTAGTACTGGGATCACATGCAGGAAATCCAATAGAGTTTTACGGGAGACTTCTAGAAATTTATACCATGCAATACTTGCGAGGAAATACATAATATTTGTTTAAGTGTGATTGGTGGAACATCAGAGATCACCGTGGAATTCGTATCGACAAGAACTTTAAGAGCATAAACACTTCCCGACTATGGTATTCAGAAGATCCATTTGTTTTGGCAAATCAAGCAAGTCAAGTGTTTTATCTAGTTGATAATCTGAATGGACCTACATGGTGAGTGGTGCAAAGTTGTCGTGTATAAATGCATATGACATTCCAGCCGGGATCCAAATGGTGAAGTTAATGTAAACGTTGAATCGGAATCAACCATCACGAATGAAGCGTATCAGGAGGACAATGCCATTGACTTTTTTACAGACTTGTGACAGTTTAACCTTAATCTACTACGGAGGGATGACGTTGTGCCAAACGTTATCCAAGCTTCTGATGCAATTGATTGGCGAAAGAAAAGGCGTATAGATAGTAATGATGTTTCTGAGGGGGATGAAGCAAAAATTGAAGAAATTATAAAGAAAATGGGGACGAAGATTTGTTCGAAAGTGATAGAGACTCTAATGAGGATGAGACATCAGACGATAATGTTTATTGAACTATTTTTACTGTTATTGTTTCTATTATCACTTCTTTACCGTTTGTTTTGTTATGTCACAGCTTGTACGGTGAAATGAAATGTGGACAGGAATTTTTTTCAGTTACTTCTGGACAGTTGCATGGTGCACTTACTCCGGTTAGTATGAGTCCAATCCCGAGTCCTACTCCGAGCACCTTCTCTGAGACTGAATGAAGCCATGTGTCAAGGCACGCCAGCTTGTCCTAATAGTTGTGCATGTAAGAAATTATTCTAAGTTATATTTTTACTTTTTTAAGTTAAACTATTGACTAACTTTGTTAATTTCATTTTATATAGCAACATCTACTTCTAAGTGCGGGCAAGGTAAGACATGTGAGGTCGGCTTGGAGAAGAGTCTTGGGTTCGAGTACGGGTCTGGTAAAGTATCGGTGCATATCCCAGAGGGAGAGTGTGGAGGAGTGTCTTCCACTGCTGCCACCCTATCGACGAAGATTGAAATTTTGGTCCTAGGGCTGATTCCGATCTCCTTTAACAAGTAGGCTGATGTTCCTACAGAAGTGAAGGAGTACATTATGGATTGAGTGTTTGTATGATTAAACTTGTAAACATAGTATTCTTGGTTAAGTATATTGTTTATCATTGTAATATTATATGTTTTGATACTTATGCAGGACCACTTCGACCTTGACTACACTTGTCAAAAGGATGTGAGGACGGGGGTCGAGACTATGATGAAGGTACATCGAATGCATCGCAACCGGATGCATGCGTATTTCAAAAAATTCCCGAGTAAAGAGGCGGCGTTGTTGAAGCCCCACCCTGATACCATGGAAAAACAGTGGAAGGAATTATGCGATCTGTACACTAGCAAAGCATTTATGGTACGTGATTTACAAAACCCCGTTTCTTGAATATTAAATTCTTTTAATATCTAATTACTTAAAATATTGTAGAAACGAAGAGAGCAAAATAAGAAGAATAGATCAAAGTTGACTGTGAACCACGATGCTGGTTCGCGCTCGTTCCAGCGCACTCGAGCTTGCATGGTAAGTTAAGTACTAATTTTGAATTTTATTGATATTGTTTGTCAATAACTTTATGCTATTTCCATGTAGAAAAATCAAGAAAATGGAGAAATCAATCTGCAGAGCTGTATAAAAGAATATACAAACAAAGATGGTGTTTGGACCTCAGAAGGAGCGAGAGAAATTTATGTAAGTCGCTTTCATTTTAATCTATTTTATGCAATTTATGTATAGTTTATCTATTTTAATGTTTCTGGTAATTATTTTCATTTTTTCAAGAATGGATGAATGTCTTCCAGCACTAGTGTGATTTATAAGGTAAGACTTACACCGAAATTGATGTATATTCCGAGATGTTGGGCAAGAAGTCGAGACATGTTTGGGGATTAGGACACGTGATTAACTACACAGTCTTCTGATCTACAGCAACAGCTAACGAAGGCAAGGGATGAGATAGAAGCAAGGAGAGCTGCCAAAGAAAAAGAATTGTAAGAATTTGCAAAGAAGCAAGCTGAGATGGAGGCAATGCTGCGGCACCACCGTGAGGAGTAGCAGGTGGAACAGGAGTGCATTCGGTTGGAGCAGGAGGAGCAAATGAAAAAGGAGCAAGAGCGCATGTGAGTGGAGCACGAGGAGTGCATGCAAAAGGGGCAAGAGCGCTTACAGGCAGAAATATCTAAGTTGCTGAAGAAGAAAATATCCTCTGTAATGGAGAAGAAAATGAGCGACATGTCAAAGCGACTATTCAGCTAGTTTGGGGGCTTGAAAAGGTAGATACATATATGTTGTAATAGCTTTGTATTTATGTATTATTATGATGTTATTTTCAGTTTAATTATGGATCATTATGTATTATTATTAATATTCATTAATGTGATTATTGTATTCTTATTGAAATAGTACGTGTTATATAATATTTTCTATTATTATTGTTGTTTTAAAAAAACTGATTTTGTTATTACCGTTCAATTGGCAATTCCAGCAATCAAACAGTTATTATGACAACGATCAATCCCGAATACCACCAATCGATCGTCAATATTAAAAAGACTTAAACAATGATCGATCAGTTATATAACCGATCGATCGGTTCCGTGCAAGCGATCCATTGGTATTACAAGCAACCGATCGGTAGAGAAATAGCCAATCAATCGTGCAACTCAATGATCGATCGTTAGCTAACACCGATCAATCACTTAGGAAATCATCGTTCCATCGCTGAAATAACCGACCGATCGAATGTAATACAATGATCGATCGTCCAACTCAAGTGATCGATCGATTAGACAAACACGTCCGATCGTTGGTATCTAAACGATCAATCGTTTCCTTCTTCACATTCAGTTAGTTATATGTATCGATTGATCAACAATATGTATTTGATTGATCGTCATTACTTACCGTTCGATCATCTTAAAATTGGCAATCGATCAATCATATTTTTCGATCGATCATTTCAAAACAAAAGGCCGACCAATCGATGATCCCACCGATCGACCACTTTGGTTTCACCGATCGATTGGTCAAATTACTGATCGATCATGACATTTAGTGACAAAAATCGGGTTTCGTGCGAAATACATTTTTTGACACTCATATGCTAACAAACCGCCTGACGAAATTTTGAATTTTAGTGAGAATTTTTTTTGTCACTAAATGTCTATTTTTTGTAGTGATTTCTAATACCATACGAAAAATGATAATTTTAATTAGTTATTAATGTGATGAATATTGAGACCGTAAAATTCTAAATATATATCTAGTTTGAAATAAGGGGGAGAATTTATACAAGTTTGTATATATTGTAGAGCAAAAAGTTCTTATAATTAATGAGATTCAGATTATCAGAATCTAAAAGAAATTTAATAGAAAACACACGTACAACTCAAATATTGGACATGGAATCTAGTATTGACCTGCACTTGCAACGAGGATCAAGAGAATGAATATAGGAACGATACAACCACATTGAGGAGACTTAGGCGCCATTTTCTCTTTACTCATGCCAAAGATGAATGAAGCCTATTGGTATTTATAGTGTAATGACTTATCTCACTCCGTGCCTAGCTAGGTTGTTGCAAGCAATAGCATGCAGCGGGCCGGGTTGATATGAAATTTTGAGGTATTAAACTAGATAATATTAGGAGTCTCCAGTTTAAATTTTGTCTCATTTGGAGCTAGGATGAATTAATTATGAATTTTTGGAGCTATATTCAAAAACTGAGTTTTGCCTAAAAGCGGGTCTCTTCATTTATCTATTCGAATTGGGCCTAGTTTCTAACTTTTGTATTGTTTCTATGGGCTTGAGTTCTTGTGTTTTGGCTAAGCTTGGGCTTGGAGAGTGGAGCCCAAAGTTAGACCTCTTTTTTGGACCCAAATAGGTAGCCCTTCGACTTCTTTGCTGAGCTGGATTCTTGGTTTTTTTTGTCTAACCGATCTCATTCTGCTGATAGCCAAACAAAGGCCATAACTTGTGACCAAGGAGGAAGTTCGGTTGAAAATTGCTTCTGAGAAGCATTGGGATATGGTCGAGTTGTTACCTCTTCTACACCGGGGGCTGCTTCCAAGGTGGGGGCAGGTTAGCCTGTATTTTACGCATTGATGGTTGGCAAAGGGTGTCCTCCCCGTCCGCTATGGTTAGTCCTTGTGTGCCCGATCTACAAGTATTGCTGATCGAGGTAGATTCGTGTTAGGATGGACCCGAGATTTCTTTGGTTGTGGTTGGGGTATGCCCTCATACCGCAATGTTTTAACCTGGAGCTTGTTGACGTTTTCTAGGTAAAAACAAAAGCAGTCCGCCCGCCCGTCCGGAGGCATCCAAAGCGTCATTCCAGTTAAAGCCAGTTGCGGACTTCACCTGGAGCCGTCCAGAAAGATCAGGTGACCTCAGCCGACAGCGAGCAGCAACTCCTCAGGGAGGTTTGGGCTGATGTGTTGGAGTCTCCCAAGGGATCTTCAATATGTCCAATCAGCGCATTGATAAAGATGACGAGGAGTAGGCAGGCGGCGACCAGGCCCTATCTTGAAAAAAGATTAAGCACTGCACCAACCTAGAGCCCGCCGTTCCTCCACCCCCAGCAGGGGAGTCAGTACGGTCCTTCAGTAGCACCATGCCATCTGCCAGTCTCAGGGAGTTGGTCGAAAACTTGAGCGTGCCCATGATTATAGAGCGTTTGCGCGAGATGGCTGAAGAAGGTTGGAGGAACATAGTCCCGTTGTGCTCGGAGGGGGCATTGGTAATGGCCTGTGGGATTCGAGCCTCGGCATCTGATCTTTCGGCTTCTTCTGTGCCCTGTGTAGGAGATCAAGCACCTGATTCTGGTCTGCCCTCTCGGTAGCCCCCCTTTGCTCAAGAACGCTTCAAAATGTTAGTGCTTGAGCTAGTTCATACTGCAGTGGAGATGGCAGAAGAGCTGAAATCGTTAATCGCCACTTTGAAGGCCGAGAAATCTTTTTGGGTAGAATAGGCCGCCGCTGTGGATGCTCTTCGGCATAGGCCAGCTGAAGCAAAGAGTTCCTTTCTCGAAGGGGAAGGCCACGTGGGTGTGATATTGGTAGCCGATCGAGAAATTGAGAGTCTGGAGAGGTGGTTGCGAGAGAGTCAAGGGAGAGAGGCCATGCGCGAGGCAGATCTGAATGTTGAGATGAACATGATGAAGGTGGAAATCGATGACCTATGCAAGGAGGAATCTCGGACTTCCCTAGAGCTGCAAGTGAAGCATAGCAAAATGGGCGAGTAGTAGAAGGAAGCTCGTCAAAGAGGGAACCAACTGCTCAAACTTGTTGAAACTGCCGCGGCCGCATGAGCTGCTCGGGACGAAGTGGTGATGGAGAAGACTGTAGCCTTAAAGAAGGCACAGGCAGCTGAAAAACGAGCGTGGCACTCACATGAGCAAGCCGAGTTTGCTCGATTGTCTTGTAAGAGCCTGAAGAGGGACTTGAGGCTAACATGGCATAATCTTCAACTGATCAAGGTAGACGTCATAGGTGCTCGATCATCTGGCTTCCAAGAAGGATTTGAGGTTGTATTTCAAGTGATGTAGGGAAAGCTTCCCAAAGTGGGTTTTTTTTTTTTTTCAATGGACCGACTATAGATAAGTGGCTTGGCCTTCAATCTTACAACGGGGTTGATGCAGGATATCAAATTCACTTAATTTGACTACCCATTGCAGTAACCGTCCCGACGCTTCAACGTTTTGTAGGGTTTTCTTTAACGGTAGATTGGTGAGAACGGCCACTGTGTGTGCCTGGAAATACGATCGGAGCTTAAAGGCTGTCTTCAGCAGAGCGAAGGCTACGGGTTCAATGGGAGAATATCTTTCCTCGGCTTCACATAGGGCACGACTTAAGTAGTGTACCGGCCGCTGTATGTCGTCCTCCTCACAGATCAAGTCTGTACTGACTGCCCGAGCATTAACGGAAGGATACAAATATAGAGTGTCTCCTAGTGTTGGCCGACTGAGCAGCGGGGCATTGCGGAGATAGGCTTTTAATTGATCGATCACGACCGCCCTGTCTGAGCTCCATTCAAAGTTGCTGCGGAGAGTCGCGAAGAATGGTAGGCACCTATCTATGGATTGGGAGATGAATCGGCTGAGAGTAATGAGTTTGCCGACCAACCAATGTACTTCTTGTTTCATGGTCGAGGGGTTTGAGCTATATGATGGCTTGTATCTTCTCATGATTGGCCTCAATGCCCCTGTGGGAGACCAGGAAACCAAGAAACTTTCCCAATGAAACGCCAAAGGTGCACTTGGTCGGGTTAAGTTTCATACTTTAATCGTCCAGAACCCTAAAGGTTTCCGCTAGATCTGCTAGATGAATGCTGGCATACTGACTCTTCATCTGCATGTCCTTCATGTAGACTTTTATGTTTTGCCAGATCTGGTCCTTAAACATGTGATTGACCAGCAATTGGTAAGTGGCCCTAGTGTTCTTAAGCCCAAACGACATCACCTTGTAGCTGTAGAGCACCCGATCAGTCACAAACAACGTCTTTTCTTGATTGAGAAGTGCCATTCTGACCTGATTATACCTCAATAAGGCATCCAAAAAAGACAGGAGCTCGTGTTCGATGGTCGAATCGACCAATAGGTCAATTCTGGGCAGGGGAAATCTATCTTTAGGGCGTTCCTGGTTGAGGTCTTTGAAGTCAACACACATTCTCCATTTCCCATTGCTTTTCTTGACCATGAAAATGTTCGAAAGCCATTCAGGATAGTGCACTTCTTTGATGAACCCAACAGTCATATTGTTAGCCCAAGGTTGTTCTTACAAACAATCCGTCTTGATTTTGATGATAACAAAGTTTTCAAACTTATTTTAAGTCCTTTGAGATTTTACATTGAGATTCCTTTCCAAGATCATTACTCTTGTTAATTGATCATCTTTTATAATGCATATGTAAATGTTTTTTTTTTGGAACCATTGATGTGGAAGTAGTTGTTATTAAAACTCAAAATTTTTATGTCTAAGTGTTGGAAGTGTCGACACATTGTTGTCGACACATTGAACTAACACCCGAGAGCTTGCATTTCAAACCATTCAACGTGATTTTTTCTAAGTGTTGGAATGTTGGACCATGGTGTCGACACATTGAACTAACACCCGAGAGTTTGCATTTCAAACCATTCAACGTGATTTTTTTACTAAGTGTTGGAAGTGTCGACACATTGGACCATGGTGTCGACACATTGAACTAACACCCGAGACTTTCTTTTTTTCTAAGACTAAGTTTTGAATGTCTTTTTTCAGACTAAGTTTAATGTGTCAGCACATACAATCATGTGTCGACACATTGTGTTATTTTGCAGAAAATCTGGAAACAACGTCAACTCCTTCAAAATTGTCTCAAATGACCTCCAACGGCTCTAAAAGTTTACAAGAAGACCCTTGGTGCCCTAGAAGCTTTAAATAGAAGAAGATGGAGAGAGAAAAGACAAGAAGTGTGCGCCATTAACTCTTGCCCTAAATTCTAGAAAGAGAAAAAGCTTTCAAAGAGAAAGGAAGCTCCACCATCCAAGAAAGCTCGTACTCCTACCTGAATATACTGTAGCTCTCTTGTAAATCTTGTCTCTTTGCACACCTCAGTACCTCATACTTGTTTATTCAGCTTTAAGAGCCTTTACTAAGATTCCCTTGTACCCATTCTTGAAAAACACGTGACTGTTTGTGAAAAACACTTGTCCTACTTGTTGGGTAAAAGGAATCCTCGAGGTTGTGAGGATTTGAGAGAGTGAGTTAAAGTGTAAGCTCGAAAACACTTTGTAAAAGGCTACTTAGCACCCGAGAAGCTAAGGTGTACTCACCATTTGGAAAATAGTGAAGGAAGCCCAAGGAAGTCAATAGCCTTGGGGATGGACGTAAGCTAGTGTTGGCCGAACCACCTAAAAGTCACGGTGTCATCTCTCTCAATCCTTATCTCCATTTATTGTTGATATTTATTTGTTCACTTGTTTGTTTATTCCTTCATTCTTTCTATTTCCATATTAGTCCTTGTTTATATAGTTTTATTCTCCTGCTCCTTAGATCTGATCCTTAGCCTTTTGGTTTTAAAAAGAAAAAGGAGAAAAGTTTTTTAAAACCCAATTCACCCCCCCTCTTGGGTTGTTTTTGACCTCTCACATATGCTTGTCGACTTCCTTAGCAATGGCTTGGTTGTGTTCTAGTGCGAAAGTCCTTCGCTTTTGTTGAACAGGTTTGGTGTTCGGCAGTACACTAAGTTGGTATGTTATTACATCCGTGCTTAAGCTACGAGGAATTCGATCAGCTGGTCTCTAAGCTCTCACTATAAGCTTGTGCTTATCTTCAACATTTAGTCAGGGCCACAGAGTCGGTTTGAGTCACCATTTTGCATGACTTGAAGCCATCCTGATCTTTTAGCACTGTGTAGTAGCATCCTTGTGCCGCCCGTTGGTCTCCTCTGACTATACCTATACCCTTAGAAGTTGGGAACTTGATCGTGAGATGGTAGATGGAAGAAACAGATTGCAAGGCAGCCATCGTAATCTATCGATGATTGCATTGTATGTTGATGGTCTGTCGACAACCAGGAATTCGACTAGGGTAGTAGCTGACGTGGGGTAGTCTCCCATGGTGAGGGGAAGTGTAACAATTCCCATGGGGCAGACCCTATCACCCGCGAACCCAAACAATTTGTTCGGGAAAGGGATAAGGGAGGAATTGGCCACGCCTAGCTAGTTATAACCCTTGGAGAACAAAATAGCCGCAGAACTGCCATTGTCGACCAAGACCTTATGGACCGTGAAGTTGGCGATCATGATGGAGATCACAATGGCGTCATTGTGGGGCTATATTGACCTTGCTATGTCGGCTTCTAGGGCTGTTCAACCCTGGTGTAGGTGCCGGTTTTGGCCAAAACCGGCACCTACACCGGATAGGCCGGTTTTTAAATAATTAACACCTACACCTACACGGTTAAGGGAAAAAATCGGCCCTTAGCGGTGACAGTTTTCGGTTATCCTATAGATATAGTTGATTTTGTTCACTTATTGTTATCTTTTGAGGCTCATATATTATTTTCTTTTCTTTTCTTTTCGTGTACCTTCTTAGCTACCAATTTCCTATCAGCTTGAATCCCTCCTCTTGACCCGTAAAAGAAAACCTTACACAAATCTCAACTTATTTAAACCAAAAGTCTCAGACGCTAATGTTGTTTCTTTCCATTTGAATTGGACAAATGGAAAGAAAGAAAAGGACAAAAACTAAATATATTCTAAAAAATAGAGTTCTAAGACGCTAATGTTGTTTGTTGATTCCATTTCCTACATTTTCTCGAAAATCAACCTTGGAATCATCGTCAAACATAGAACAATAATCAGTCTGATTTGGCTGTGCAGAAAACAAAAGGCAAGGGAAGTCAAACCTTACTTTTCAGCAAACATCTAAGTTAGACGAATCAACCTAGGATTTGTGATTAATGACCAGCTGAATGGAGCTTTAAGTCGAAATACAAAAGCTTTGGCTCTTAAATTCTCCATTCCATTTCCAACATTTCCCCGGTGACCAAAAAGAATATCGGCCATAATGGCCTTTAAGAGAATAATCATTTTCCAACGAAGCCAAATAGTAGTCTCAGTTTAGTTCCCAGAGTTTCATAACACTAATCGCAAGTCAAACAACAAGATGAAACGTATACGAGAAATAGACATTGACAAGCGCACGCAATTTGGCGCAAATTTTTTTTCAGATATTCTCAGGAACAAAACAGAGTAGTAGCGTTAAAGATTTTTTTTTCAACTTGTTCTCGCTTACATGGAGTATCGGCCACCATGGTGCCCAGGAAATGGGAGCTTAAAGTGTGAAGGAGGGGACCTGTGGTCAGCGACGAGAGGCGCAGCAGCTGCAGGCGTGGTGGTCATCAGGAGAGGGAGGGGAGGGAAAGAGAGAGAAAGAGAGAGGCAGATGGGAAAAACACAGAGGGGGCTGGGGGGGAATTGGGATACTTCTGGGGGGAGGGTCTGCGAACAAAATTATGGGGACAGGGGTTTAAACAAAACATCCCGGTGTCCCGGTACCTGGGAACCCGGTGCCGGGTAACCCGAGAACCGGGAATGGCACCGAGTTTTTTATAAGACTTTAAACAGGCACCGGCATCGGTGAAGCCGGGTACCAACAACCCGGTGCAGGTGCCATCGAAATTTTTCGGTGGCACTGAATAGCCCTATCGGCTTCAATAAAGGTGATTGTAGAGTCATCCAATCGGGGCTTCGTTGAATACTGCTAGGCTAAGAAGATCTGCTGATGCTGAGCTTCGCGCATATAATGCTTTTGTGCTCTTTCAGACAAGGTCCACCGATTATAGTTCAGACCTTACCCTGTTGTGGTAGTGGGGGAGGGGCACATCTTCGGGTTCCACTCTCAAGCTCCTTCCTCGACCACGCGCTAGGACACTACTCAGATGGGGAGCACAATGCTCTAGGATGAAGCGGCGGAGCTTGCCTTCTTATAACAGGTACTCGATTTGTCCCATTAGCTCCCAGTAGTCATCGATGGTGTGGCTGTGGCCCTCATGAAATTCATAGTATCGGGAGTGATCCCTCCTCTCCGAGGGTGTTTCGAGTTTCGAGGGCCATTTGAGGCCTGGCTCTTGCTTGATCTGCATGAGGATATCTTGAGGACTCATATTTAAGGCGGTGAATACGGACATAGGTTGGTTCATGAGGGGAGGTCGAGTAGGCTGCCCATGGGGAGAACGATCACTACCCAACCGCCGAAGCTGATCGATAGAACGTTGTTGTTCGACCTCACTCCGTTCGGACTCCTTATTGCGCTTTTAGGTCCTAGGCTGTTCTTACTGTGAATGATTAACATAGGTGGAGAACATGTCCTCGCAATCCATGTATTCTTGAGCCTCTCGCATGACATCACCGTAGTTCATTCTGAGGAGGTACTTTAAGAAGTCGCTGTGTTAGGGACCTGTAGTTAAGGCCATGAGTTTGACTTCATCCGTGGCACGAGAAATGGTGAAAGCTTCTCGGTTGAACCGGGCGAGGTAAGCTCGCAAGCTTTCTTTGGGGCCCTTTTTAATGCTGAACGGGTAAGACGAGGGTCGCTTAAGGTGCCTATTAGAAATGAAGTGGCTCACGGACAATGTATTGAGTGTGTTAAAATAGTCAATGGTCCCCAGCGGTAGTGTACAATGTGTGTCTCGCGTTCAGACGCTTTTCACCACATGTGGCCCAATGAAGGTCCACCGCATTAAATGCCAAAATTTAAACTGTAAGACTGTTCGAAACATTAAAGGCATCTAGACGGTGATTGCACGTCCGGACGATATTCTCCTGACATCGTGTGACATGGAAGGACACGTTTGGCTTAATAAACACGACGTCGTGTCCAGATGCTCTGCACCTCGTCCAGACGGTGACAGCTATTTTCAACCATCGTCCTAGGTAAACACATGTAAGCCATGTGATTGTTATATAGACATTTGGACGTCATTATCGTCCGTTCCAACATTGTCATTTCATCTTACGCATTCGGACATTTTGTTAAACTGTGCGGACTTTTACAGTTGTTTTCAACCATTATCCTCACTAAACACGTGTAAGCCATGCGACTGCTATGTAGGCGTTCGAATGATGTTGTCGTGCGTTCCAACGTTGTCAATTAATGTTATGCGTTCAAATGTAAGGTTACCCCATGCGGATGCTTAATAGATTAATTTAACATTACTTAATTCATTAATTGATTATCGATCCCAATTTAATTGATTTAATTCATTCCAATCATCCACTTAATTGCACTAATCATCCATTTAAATTGTAATAAATTTAAACTAATGAAAAACATAATTAATATAAAATATCAAACATAATCGATATACCAAATGAAAAATACAATCATAAAGTCTAGTATAAGCCGGAGACTAACAAAGCATAAGTAAATAATAGCAAAAAAATATAAACCGAATGCTAGTCCGAATCACAAGCCAGACATTGACAAAGCATAAGTCATAGACTAGTCTGAATCACGATGACGAGCTGGCTGGTCAAGATCTTGTCTGAGGGCGTCACGAACATGCTCCAACTGCTCCTCCATACTATCCACCCGTTTTATGAGTGTCTGGAGTTGTATCAGAACAGTACTGAGAGATTGGTACAACTGGGACACGTGTGCTGTCACGAAACTTAGTTCATTCTGCAAAGCAATCACCTCCTCCTCACGGGTACGGAGATCCATGCACAACATATGTGTCGGCTCCGCTATAGCCAAAATACTCTCCCTCATCTCCACTACTGTTGCGTCCACCCAAGTTGGTCACTCTATCTGTGCCCCAGCCTTGGTGATACTTTTTCGTAGAGATCCATGGCCAACCTAGCAAAAACCATTTGAATGTAAGCATAACACATTCGCACGAAAGTCAAATGGCGACATTTCTATTTACACAGTGTCCTTATGTGGTCCAACACTTCCAAATGTTTTTCAACACGTCCGGACAGCCAGATGAAGTGTCCAAATAGTGCTTCAATGAACACAAAGCAAACTACTTTATTATCCACCAAAAAACAATAAAATTGAAAACCATTATTATCCATCACGAAGAAGGTTTTACTTGAAGTTGTTTGAGAGATCTCAAAAAAAATCTTAAAAATAGTGAAAATGTTTGAGAGAAGGGATAGTGAAAGTGTGATTTTGACAAGCGTTGTAGGTTTTATGTGAAAAGTTGGGTGTTCACATGGTTGCCATAGGTGTTTGGACGGTTCTTAATGATTAGATTCACAAGTGGCCTAATAATATTCAATGTCATTAAATATGGCAGATTCGAAAATCCTCCAGAACTTACATCCGTTCGGATGGTATGTAGTGGGCCAGACGGTTTTGACATCACATGTGTAAAGTATTGCAACATGGAAACGCAGGATTCGTTGAAGAAGCATTCATACGTGTGCGGTCGTCATTTTGGCATCCAGACGATGTGTTTTTTTCTTGTTGGAATGTTTGTCTATACTTTCGGACAATTGTGAGTATTCATGATGATTTTGAATGAGTCACTAAGTGGTGACGATTGTGAGTTGTTAGAAAAAATGTGTTCAAACACTGCTAGTGTACCGTCCAGACGTACATGACAAAATTATGACGCTTCTAATCGTCACTCAGTTATGACGATTTATATTTTGTCACCCAGATAACCGTCCGAACATTGAATTTATCTGTTCGGATGCTTTTGACATTTTTGGATATTTTGGATGACGAAATTAATATTTTTTCAGGAAAAGGCCACTTTTGGTGACAAAATTTTGTTTGACACAAAATTTTGTCACCTCAAATCTAATTTCTTGTAGTGACTTGAGATACTTGACAACTTGCTGTATAAATATAACTCGTTGTACACTTATTCAATCAATACAATTGTTTTCTCTCTCTCGCCACTTTGCTTCTAGTTACAGAATTTACTAGCTCTCCCTGTCCCTAGACCCTCTGGATCGATGTTCACGAGAAGAAGGGCTTGAGAAGCAGTTTAACTCCTCTCCTGTGGTGACCAGCGCTAACGACTGCTACAATTAGTAGCTTTTTTTGTCTGCATGGGCTAGCTCTAGTGCTTTGTGTTGTTTGACCTTGGGTAGGTCCCTTTATATTATAGTAGGTCTTGCACCGATTCTGCCTGCCAGCCACAATGTCTGTGTTGGACATTGGGGCCATTTATGCTCTCTTTTCTTTTAGAAATCCAAGTATTTTTAAGAATTGTTCTATATACTTGCTAATATCACCGGCACAAACATTCTAAGATTAGGTTTTTTATATGCATGTGGATATATTGAAATTATATTGGTGTTTTGTCACCCTTCGCAAAACTAGCTAGCGAATGCCATGGAGAAAGAATGTCAATTTTAGATTTTTTTAAAAACTTTTTTTCTTTAACCTTTATAAGTTTTGGAAGTGATAGGAATTTTCTCTAATTTATTGTCTAAATTAGATGGTCTAACATTTTAGAGAAAGAAAGAAAGACGTGCAACAACCACATGTTATGTCTATCTCTCTAAATTAAACCATCCAATTCTTCATCAATGGTCTACAAAAAGTAATTCTATCACCCATCAAGTGAGCTTATTATTAATGTAAAAAACAAACTAATTTTAAGGTATTATCACATAATTAGCTTGGCCTATTCAAAAATAAATAGTCCCTGTATCATCTACCAATATTTCATTTGTTAGGAATGCTCAAAGCGAATTTTACAAAGTGACCAAAAAAAATTGTTTTAAAATTAAAAACTTAGATTTTGATTTATAATGTGGTGGATACAGCAAGTTAATAAAGAGTTAATTGATTAATTCACTATTGTCATGGCTGGCTAGATGCAAGTAAGGCCACTAGTTAATTAAGGCCCTTTTGTCAAATGTCCCTTATAATTATAAGGGAAAATAACATTCTAGTCCTTGAGTTTTCACCACTTCTATTTTTTAGTCCCTAGAATTTCTTTTTTCAGATTTTGGTCCTTTAATTTTTTATTGTTGACAAACGAGCCCTTCCGTTAGGGCTCCGTCTGAAAAATTAAGGCCTTAATTAAGTTTACACCAACATCCTCTTCATTCCCAACCTCTTCATAAATATCAGGTTTATCATCATGCAACTCAGGAAAGTCACTCAAATCCATACCGTAATCAAATCCCTCTTCCCTTTCCCTTTCCCTTTCAACATCATTATCATCCCCACTAACTCCCCCTTTAAGCCCCTCACCAATTGCCTCACCAAGCCCCTTACTACCGACTTCCTCACCACCAATTCCCTCACAATCGACTCCCTCACCAAGCCCCTCTCCAAGCCCCTCCGCACCAATTCCCTAACCAACCCCTCACCTATATCCTCCCTAACCAAATTAGCATCATCAATCGGATGCTCTACATAAATATTCAGACCTTTCTCTTCTCAGCTTGGGGTCTATTAATCATCTCAATAACATCCCTATCACTCTTAAAGGTATTGACTGCAACCCAATCTTCATCATCAAATGTGTACCACAACTAACCCATCTAAATATAGCCATGTTCTTTAACCGCACAACCAATTTCTCCAACCGATATGTAATCGGTATCCATCCGGCCCACCTCCTCTGCCTTCCCTCATGAATATATCTGCCTTCCAGCTTCCAGCTCCAAAAAATAGCCCATTGTGATAGATGACAATCTTAAGCACATATGTAAAACACGTGAAACTGTAAGAAGTGCATGTTTTCAAGCATAAATAAACAATACGTACAGTGCAGTCTTCAACAACATTGAGTATGGAATTTTACAAATTAGTCCTTAGGTTTTCATGATTTTATTATCATTATTATTGGTTGGTCAACTTCATTAAGTAAGTACGTAATATAAGACCAACGTGCTGACCACATAAGGGAAAATGGAACCGCTTCATTCTTTTAAGAAATTTGGGGGACCGCTGCCTTAATCAATGGGCATGTGTGTTCACACAATGTTTGACTAACAACAACCCCCATTCACAAACCTAAGGATATTAAAGTTATAAGTTATATATGTACAGACAAACAAATGAAGATAAGACAAAAAGATTTCAGGTATATCCATATTCTATTCTACTTACTTATGCAACATACAAAACCTCATAGTTGTAAGCACTAAAAGACATAACAGTACTCAACAACAATGATTCTATGCGACAAAAAGACAAACCTACTTCATATGCACCTACACGCATTAAGTTCAGCCTCTCCTTTAAGGGTTTACAAACCTAAAATTTTATATAGACACCATTTCCCATAGTTTATAGTTGTACGTATTGATTGAAGTAAAAGAAGTAAGAGATAGGTCCCTTACCTCCTGACATTGTCCCTTTTGGCTACATAGTTCGTGAACAAAATAGCAACAGCAAACCCAGTTCACCTCTTCGACCCAAAACACAAATTTCTAGACTTTGTGATCTCAAAATCTGAATGGGCAATGCTTTCAACAACCACTGCGTGATTGACGGAGGTAGATTGATAGATTAGAAATTCACCTAGGGCTAACGTCTCTCCAATGGAAGATTCGGGAATGGCGAAATGTTGAGAAACACTTAGACGCAAAAAAAAGATTCGGCCATACGCTAATATGAAGGGACGACGACGTTTCATGGGTTCTATCAAAAAAATCATTCGCCTATCCGACGTCGTTTGCTTATCTTTTGCTTCTCTCTGTTTATAAAAGTGGTGAAAACCCAAGGACTAAAATGTCATTTTCCCTAATTATAAATAAAAACCTATAAATTCAATGTTGAATTGCAGAAAATTACTTACCAATTCTCTTTGTTGATCTATGATAATTCTTCGATCTTCGATAATAATCTTTAGGTTTTTTTCAATCTCACCACTAGAGTCTTCTTGATTTTACAAATTAGCAGCCCAAATGTTGTACCTCCTTCTTCTCCAATCTCACAACTGTCACAGGATTTTCTCAAGGTTCTAATGGCCAACCATAAGACCGATTATCTCATAGCTTGTCCTTTTAAATAAAACCCTATCTATGATACAACATGGGATCATTAGGGATCTCATATCTCGACCGTTGGATCACATGGAAAACTCTTTTTTTCATTATTTCCCTTCTATTCTTTTATTTCAAATTTTAAGCTTCTACTAATTACAATCATGTCCATCAACATATCAAATTGAACCCCGAGAATATGAGATATATTTGTGGAATCCCTTTTGTTAACAATTATTTGTTTATTTATCCTTCCACCATATATATTCCAAATGAGCCAATAGGACTGGAATAGTATCACTGATTGAATTTGTAGCTCATATAATTCTTAATTTACAATCTGTAATACATTGAACTCTCAAATTGTTTCTAAAATAATTTCACAAATATATATATCTAAAAATATTTTCACAAAATTCCTCTGGCCAAAGATTTATCTTCAAGTCCAACACTTTACAGATATATTGAATATACTATATCACAAAAAGATTGGTAGATTCCTTATTAAGCATTTATACAAATCTATTTATCATGCGCAAGACCATATGTTGTCTGGAATATCTGACCAAGAGAGATCACCGCCATATGATTTGGTCAAAGCGCAAATACACAACAAATAGAACCACATAAACCTCTCAGGTTTAAGGATATCATAAACAAACTGTGTTGAATACCTTCTCAACATCAGTGATCACTTTCAAAAGGTATCCATATTTGATCTCATTCAGTGCATGTACTCTTATAGTGCATCCACTCGGGTCACCATCTCAATGACGTAATCCATCTTCTTATTTAATAGAGGCACAACGAGTGTAGACCTATTTGTACATAAATATGTATCTCGGTTTAGAACAAATGTCAAATGAACAAGGAACCAAAAAGTTATACTCTTCGCTTTTGATTCATTAATATTGGCATGACTTTTCTACAATGTCACTCAATAACATCTTATGTCAAAACATAATAAGTATAATTAAATAAATAAAAATACGTGGCATCTAAATAAACATTTATCTAGACAATTGATTTTGAGATCATATTTCCGACATAAATAAAAGAAGTAAATGCTCCCGGCCTAATATCAAATTATTGACAATTATAACAAACCAACACCCAACTTACAAGTTTTCGAAAGGTCAAAACGCTGGCTATTATTACAATTTTGTATGCGAAAAGGAGGAATAAATATTTAGTAAGATTTTTCTTTAATTTTGGTCAAATGTCGTACGACTATTATGTGATTATTTTGATATTAAAGATATCCCATTTTAATTTTTTGATTTAAGCATTAACGCGGACGGCAAAGTGAAAATTAAGTAAATAATTGAGCTGATTTGTATTTCTAAATGCTTGTAACGCCTCCCTTTAAACAGGATTCTCTGCATATATGGTACTTCGCTTTCGCCAAAGATGCAACGACGCATGCAACGAGACAATTGATCAGGAATTGCCCTTTCATAGATATATACCTGCTTCAACAATGTTATCTGAAAACGATTTCCGAACCTAGCTTCAAAATCTTGAAGAGCTATGTTTAAAGAAACAATCAATCTGACATAAAAAGCAAACCAGCCTTTTGCATGCCTGTAGAGGATGCCAGGTCTAGCACCAACAAAATAAAGACCTAGTACAAGAAGCTCATCACGAAAAGTTTTTGGTGATGAAATTCTGTCACCAAATCTCTTATGTGCCATAGTTTTCGTCACAAAATGTCATTGAGAACGTTCTAAAATAACCAATCAGTTTTCCGCCTTTTCGATCTCATTGGGAGGCACCGGTCATGCGAAGAGACAACCACTCGCCGCGTTATGACGATTGAATGGATGATCGGTCATTCCTTACCGTGTGTACAAAATCTATGATCGTTCATAGGTGAAAATGTATTTAGCCCTAAAAAAAACTTACAAAACTACATCGTCTTGTAAATTTTTTTTGTAAAAAAAAAAAAGGCTGCGGCTAATTTAACCATGACTTTCGGGGAATAGCCGGTACCGGCACCGGTATGCGCCAGTTGGGTGTTTCCTGGTGCTTGTGCTTTACTGTCACCGGTAGCATCCATGAACACCCCTAAACTTTGCCATTCTTTCTAATTGTTTTTTCCCCTTTTCTTCTAAATTTATTGGGACACAAGATGTCTTAGAGTACCCCTTGTAATCAAGGGCTTCTAAATAAGCCCCATTGTAATCTATTCTTTAAACCACTGAGTACAAAAGTGTGCCCCATGGGCTGGATTTTCCCACAATGGATGTAGATCTCTGGATCGAATCACTTAAATCTTGCGTCTCTCTTATTTCTTTTTTCTCTTTTAAACTAAATTATTTTCTCTTTATTTTAATCTTAACATGGTATTAGAGTCAATGTTCTGAGTTCGAGACTTGACTACATACTTCACCCCAATTTCAATTAAATATTACACATGTTAGACATTCTCATGAAAGGAGAGTGCATCCCATATGTAAGGAGAGTGTTAGAGAATATAATTCAAATAATAAAATCTATTTCTTCCTATTTTAAGCTTTTGGGATAAGTAGTAGATTCACATTGTGTTATATTCACTTCCTTCTTGTGGCCCAGTTTGGCTCAGGCTGGCCAACAAGATTGTTGGCCAAGTTCAGGCCTAGTCCCAGCCGTACCGCGTCTGGCCTATTTCAGGTATAGGCCTAGCCCAATTCGGCCTTGTTGAGTTCCACCTATGGTTCGAAAGCAATTTTAGTAAAATTATGACCGAGTTTTTGTTATCTTTTCTTGGACCTTCCCGTGCCCATTCGACATTATTCCGGTGAACTTCCAACATCTTCTCTAGGTCCTTCCAGTGCCATCATTCGACATCTTTTATTTGGCTTTTCTCACGCCCTATCCACCATCACTCCGGCGATCTTCCAGTCTCTTCTTTGCCTCGACCAACCGCCACCTCTTTTCACTTTCTGATCATCATTCCCCACTTTAGGTGACCCTTTCCAGTCAACTTCTGACAACTGCGTACCACAATCTAGCGTCTTTCTGGACATCTTCTGGCAATTTTCTGCCTCAAATATTTTTTCTTATGGGGGACTTCTGTAATTCCAGACTCAACGTGCATGTGTGTGTACCATAAGTTTGCCGGGAAGTCTTAGAATCTAACATTGTACGTGAATGTCCTTCATGCTGGCTGGCTTTGCTTATCTGGGGATCAGAGACACGTCTCTCTTCCCCATCGCCTTGAGTATTTTTTTTTTTCTGAAAAAATATGTTTAAAATTACGAAAATGCCAGTCCCTATTTAGAATTACAAAACAGCCATTTTATCCCTTTTTTTAAAAAAACAAAATTAAATTCAGAATATTACACGAGCTGGGCCGTGAGGGAGCTGTCGACCCTACTTAATTTGGGGCTGTCAAACAAATTAATTGATGCAATTCATATGAGATAAGATAACGGTGGCAGACAATAATGTAATTAGGTCGGACGGCTTGGAAATCTATTTAAGTACGTCGTCCTAAGATATCTTAAAATACCCATAACCTTTGTTCTTCTTTGGCATGAGCGAGCTGGAGCATATATATGGCTAAGTCTCCCCAATATGTTTGCATCCTTCCTATCTTCATTCTCTTCATTCTCATTTCAACTCCAGGTGAGTAGGTTTTATGATTTTACTGTAGTACTAGGCTCCGTAATTTCTCAAACTCAAAATTAATTAATTTATTTCTGCCATAAGTACTTGATCTACTAAGCGAATCATTAAATTCTAACCTTTATTTCAAACCTGATAGATATGTATGAGATTAACATATGTAATCCTAATGTACCTTTCTCAGAATATATATTAATCGTAGTGCCATTCTCTGAAACTTTGCACTCTTTTGTTTTCTGATCACAGCAATAGCGTCGCGATTCAAGAGAACGTGTCCAGTCTTGAGCAAACATTGGCATAAAAGACGTGTATTTTCACCAAGCTGTGAAAAGAAATGCAAGGAATTGGAGCATGCAGATTACGGACAATGCGATACACCTTCTTGGAAGTCCATTAGCTTTAAATGTTACTGCTTCTTTAAATGTTGATTTAATATAGGCGACGCAGAAGAGCCATGTTTCCACACTTCAATTTGTTGTTCCCGGAAGAAGGCTTGAGGAGCGGATCCGCTCCTGTCCTCTCCAGGCGACTGCCACTGTAAGTAGATTTTTGAATCCGTTTCAGCCCCAATGCCGGCCTTTATATGCATATTGGACCTTGGTTCCCTATTTATTTTTGTAGGCTTTGCGCCGATTCCGCCTTCCTGGCCGGAATATGAATATTTATGGTGGTTTGGAGCTTTTAATTTTTTTTTACTTCAGTTGTACTTTCTCTCTTATTTAATGAAGTAAATTAGCTTAGATCCATTTTCACGAGAAGAAGGGCTCTTTGTTGTATTATTTTTTTCTGATTTAATGAACTTTCATTTTGCGTAGAAAAAAGAAACTACGCACTTAACTTTTTCAAAACCAAAGAGATTTTTTTTTCCTTAAAAAAAAAATAATTTATGTGCATGTGGATATCTAGATTGGTGTTTTGTCTCCCTACGGAACTTAAAAGCCAGCGAATATTATGGATGAAGAATGTCGATTTTTCTCTAATCTAAGTAAGTTTGTGGAAGCGAGTAATATAGAGATTTTCTCTAATTGACCGTACAAATTAGATGATCTAATATTTCGGAAACACATGCTATGTCAATTTGATCCCTCCAAATTGAACCATCCAATTCTCTGTCAGTGATCTACATACTATGTCAATCTGATCTTTCAAAATTGAATCATCGAATTCTCCATCAAAAATCTACATACTATGTCAATCTGATCTTTCAAAATTGAATCATCGAATTCTCCATCAATAATCTACATACTATGTCAATCTCTTTCCAATATTAACTATCCAATTTTTCATCAACGTCACTTATAATTATAAGTAGAAACCTATAAATAAATAAAAAAGTAAATAGCCTTCTAATATTAAATTATTACAATTATAATATTCAACCACGCGCCCAACTTACATGTTTCTAAAGGTTCCAAAACTGTCTTTCTATAGAAAAAGAGTCCAATACAACAAATTTTGGTTTTTGGGACGGAATTTGTTCGTCGTGCCCGGTGTCTGAATAAGTCGGTTACTAAAGGTTTGGGACGGAAAATATATTTTGTCCCAAAAAGCATCCTTTTGGGATGGATATATTTCAACCGTTCGAATGCTATATCCAATCGTTCGAATGCTACATCCAATGGGAACCGTTCGAACTGTCTTAAAACGCTACATCCACAGCAACCATTCGAATGGTCTTGGAACGCTACATCCACACCATCCATTCGAACGGTCTTCGAACACTACATTCAACGACAACCATTCAAACGATCTTTGAACGCTACATCCAACAGCAACTGTTCGAACGCTACATCTAATAGCAACTATTTGCACTCGTTTGAAAGCTACATCAAATGTTCTAATGATGGACGGGACGTTCTAACGGTGGACAGTTCGAATTTTCATCAAATTATAAAATGTTTTTATGTTCTAACGGTGGATGAATCATTCTAACAGTGGAGTGTTTTAACAGTGAATGAACTGTTCGAACACTGAAAAACGAGAAACTATCTTGTCGTCTCCTTCTCCTTCTCCTCCTCCTCTTCTTTCCTCTCTTTCTCCTCCTCCTTCTCTTTCTTCTCCCAAAAAGTCAAATTTGCTGTAGTGGTCCTATCAACTTAACCAGTTAATCATATATCACATCGAAAACATGTATTAAAAAAACATGAAATACAAAAATATTATTACGATTTTGTACGTCAGGAGGAATAAATATTTAGTAATATATTTTTTTTGGTCAAATGTCATACGACCATTATGCAATGTTTTTGATATTAAAGATATCCCATTTAAAATTTTTCATTTAAGCCTTAACCTATATGGTAAAGTTAAAACTATAAGTAAATAATTGAGCTGATTTGAATTTATAAATGCATGTGACGCATCCCTTAATGCACGATAGGGTTAATCCTACTACATTTTTTTTTTTTGCATAGAGCTGAAAACTTAAAAAATTAAGGCCAGTAAGGAGAGTTTACTAATTGATCCAGAGGGACCAGTATACTCTTCAATT
The DNA here is from genome assembly GCA_003952965.2 of Morella rubra. Lineage (NCBI taxonomy): Eukaryota > Viridiplantae > Streptophyta > Magnoliopsida > Fagales > Myricaceae > Morella > Morella rubra. The sequence continues at coordinate 21,230,639 of CM025853.1, read as the reverse complement.
TCCTTCACAAATTATATGGTGTAATTTAATGAGAGATAAACATAATAGGTTGATTAGGATCCTGTTCATAAGGCATTGCTTTCACCAATGACTCAACGAGACATTTGATCAGGAATTGCCCTTTCATGGATATATAACTGCTTCAACAATGTTTTTTGAAAACGATTTCCGAACCTAGCTTCGAAAAGTTCAAGAATGTCTATATTTAAAGAAACAATCAATCTAACAAAAGCAAACCAGCCTTTTGCCTCTAGGAGGATACCGGGAGTCCAGCACCAACAAAATAAAGAACTAGTTAAATTATACACATTACAAGAAAGTTGACTTTTAAATTTCATCGTGGACTTCGTTCCAAGAAGTCTGCTAATTGGTGATGAAATTTCGTCACCAAATCTGTTAAATGACGAAATTTTTGTCATAAAATGTCATTGAGAACATATCAAAATAAATAATCGGTCATCCACGCGCATTTCCGTTTGAACATCCACATGCACAATCAATCATCAGGCGGCACTGATCATGCGAAGAGACGATCACTTGCCGCATTATGCACTACAGAAATAAAGTCCTATAGCGGCGGTCGTACACCGCCGCTATAGGTTCCAAAACCGCTGCTATATCCTATAGCAGCGGTTTTTTAGCGGCGGTCGTGACCGCCGCTATATCGCCGTCGGCACAGCCCTATAGCGGCGGTTGTGGAGACCGCTGGTGTATACGTTGGCTATATAGCGGCGGTCGACCACCGCTATAGAGCCAACTTTTTGCCGCGGACGATCTGTAGCGGCGGCCAGGTGACCGCCGCTACATGTTTTTAGCGGCGGTCTGATATAGGGTTATAGCGGCGGTTAGGTGACCGCCGCTATAACCCTTTACGTTGGTTTCACCTATAACGGCGGTCAGTGACCGCTGTTATAGGTTTTTTTTTTTTTTTAATTTTTTTGGGTTATATTTTCCTACCATACAAATTTGATTATAGATTTAATTGATTAATGGAAACAAAGAAAAGTGCAATAAAACAAAATATATTTCATTATAAGGGGGTCTTACAAGTTTTACATCAAACAAAAATAAGTTAATGGTATTTTCTCAGTAGACTAAAAGCTAACAAGTCATGACATTGAAGTACAAATAACTCTAAATTTAATCCTGTCCACCTTCAGCACCATCTGCTCCTCCACTTTCTGCGTCATCGGCATTGTCTGCTATTACAATAATGTAAAATTAACAAACAGTAATGACATGAACAAAGATAAAAGAGCTTCGTACATACTTAAAATTAAATTAATAACAGTATTCATTTATGTTTGTATCTTACCAACACTTGTTTTCCGACTTGCATGAGATGATCTATGAATTGCTGGTGAAACCTGATTGTTATTGGGAACATCTTGGTATTGACGTTGCTCCTACAACAGTTAAACAAACATTAATTAACTACGAAATATACATAAATAGAGTCAATAGTAATATTTAAGGATAAGTAAATAAAACTTTTACCCAAGCTTGTGCCATCATTTGTATTGTAGATTTAGCGATGCTACTTCAGACTCCAACATCTGAACTCTATTTTCCATAAATACGGCTCTCTCGTTACTAGAGGATGTCGGCTGACTGTATCTTACGTTGGTGTTGGTAGGATGAGATGAAGGAGTTGGTCCTAATCCAACGCCGCGAATGCGACCATGTCGTTCTGGACCAATCACATATCCAGATGCTGCCATCCACTCTAAATTCGTCAGGAAGTTTGTGAACTTCCTGAATCGTTCAGTCCAATCTCCTCCATTCGCCTCTGAGAGAGTACAACGTACAATTAAATTTTGAATTAATATTCGCACATTGAAATCAATCTCCAATTGTAATAATGACATACTATTTTCTCTGCTACGTCCGGATTTATTGGAGATCCGTCAGAACGCATATGGACAGTTTTATATAAATCCGCTCGATTGATTGGAACTTGTTTCTCTTTTTCCTGCATCACAAACACGAAATCGTGATGAAATTTTAAATTACAAATAAGAATGACAATGATAAGTACTATACTATTAAACAAAGTAATGAAAGTACTACATACCAATTCGTGAGCATAACGTGCGAAGCTCTTTGATCCTGCAGTGTGGACCGTCGTTTGGAGCGATCTATTTTGTTTTCCAGCATGACTTCGATGCTACATTAACATCAAGACAGTTAAAATTAATTGAAGTTATATTCATAAAAATTATAATACGAATAAATAAATGTCATACCCGTCCTGCATCAGAATACCAAAAATCGACTAATTTGCAAAATTGCTCCAAATTAACGTCTGTTGGAGCATTATTTTTCACATACTGAGGCGTAAAGGCCTCATCAAAATATTTTTGCTTTAAACTACACTTGTAATTCCTCCATTTCTCTCCTAAATCTTTGAGGAACCAGCTCTTGACAATATCCCCCAATGGAGGCTCGGGGATTGTAAACCGTTTCTGCAAAATATACCCAAACAGTTAGGTGCGTCAATTATTAAATTCATATAGTTGAATAACAATTGTGACAAATAACCAAAATTATACCGTCATGAGGCTCCAACAGTCCTCTTTTATTGACATTGGGACTTTACGCCAGTCCGCCGCATCTAGGGGGATTTGATTCGCAACACGGGCAACACAACCAGTGAATTTGTTAAATATTCCCCCTTCATCACCCAATGGCTGCCCATTGCCATTGAATTGTACTGGAATCAATTCGTCTTCCTTCAGATTCCAGACGTCCGTCATCCGCGTGCCGCCACGCACTTTCCGGACTTCAGTATGACCTGCACATTTAGCATGTGAAACGAAATCGAGTAACATATTAAACTTAGATTATCTCTATTGTGGTTATGAACATACCAATTATTTCATTATCGTTCAAAGATTGATCATAGTCGGACGATGGCATCGTAGCCTGTTCTGAAGGATGCGCAGGTGGCTGTGACGGCGTTGCTTCTTGTGATGCCGTTGCTTCTTGCGATGGTGGCACAGGTGGCTGTGATGAAGAAGATATAGTCCTGAATCTCTTCCTCGTCATTGTACCTATACAATGTATTGACATGCATAAAAGTGATTTCAGCAATCAAATTGAACAATACAAAACACATTTCCTTAAACAAAACATCAACAAAACGAATATATGGTAAATCTGAGCATGTAAGAAAAAAATATTTCAATCACAAAAACAGAGACATATTTGACATACCATAGGAAATTCCTGAGGTATATCTAGTGTTGTTCCTTCCACCTCATTTCTAAACCACGTCAAATCATCGTGTACATTCTCGATGTTTTGCTCAACGTTGAAATTGTAAGGTTCATTTTCACAGTAGTCATCTATGTCGTCATCATTACCAGCATCAAACACATCTCTTGGTTTGGTCTTGACAACTACTTCCCAATTTGGATGTCTTTCATCTGCTACATAGTATACTTGAGATGCTTGTGGTGCCAAAATGAATGGATCATCGCTTAATCGATCTCCAGTATGCACTAAACGCGAAAAATTAACAAGTTCGAATCCAAACTCATCAACTTTATATCCCCTACCAATAGCTGTGTCAACCCAATCACATTTGAATAGTACAAAACATTCTTCATCAAAATAGTTTAACTCAATGATACTTATAATTCGCCCGTAATATGTGGTGCCCCCTTCAACAGTCACACATACTCCACTATTTTGAGTTGTTCTGCCTATTTCATTGTCTTTTGTACGAAATTTCACACCATTATATACATATCGGCTAAATGATCTAGCTTCGGGGTTTGGACCTTTAGCAAGCCATCGAACTCTATTTGGAAGTTGATGCTTCATCATCTCGTCCATATTTTGTACCTATTTTCCTCGAACAACAAGTCAAGATTAAAACTAATTGTAAGTTTCAAAGTAATCAGCCAATACAAAACATTTTAAACATAACACATACATAGTTTCGAAACCAGTCACAAAATTCATCCCTATGCATCTTATCGATGACATAATCTGTTGGTCGACTACTACGATTTCTTGCCTTCAATCGCTCCTTATGCATTCTACACATCGACAATGAATTCTCGTCAAATTAATTTCACCATCGAAAAAAACATGTTGAATGAAATAGTTAGAAGTGTAACATCACTTACGTGCGAATTTGAATTAACTCATCGCAATTAAAAAGGATATATCGATGAGCCTGCATGCATGTTTTCATATCAAGACGAACAAATGATATTCCTCCCATAGTATCGTCTACATTTCTTGGTGATCTATTAAAGATCGTTGGGACTGATTCTAAATATCTTGAACAAAATGTTAAGCATTCATCTGCTATATATCCTTCAGCAATAGAGCCTTCAGGTGCGGCCGTGTTGCGCACGTAAGATTTGAAACGGTGCATGCACCTACATCAACAATATTAGACTTTATTAAATAAAACACGTGCAAAGAAACGTGATATAACATATCTCTATAATTAATATTACCTTTCAATAGGATACATCCACCGAAGTTGAACCGGTCCACCCATCTTACATTCTGCAACTAGATGTACGACCAAGTGCACCATAACAGTAAAGAATGCAGGCGGAAATATCCTTTCAAGTTGACACAATGTTATAGGGATTTGAGCCTCAAGTCGATCTAAGTCCTCTATCCGTAATGTTTTGGAACAAATTTCTCTAAAGAAACATGCCAATGAGATCAAAGGAGAACAAACCATGCTTGGCAATGATCTTCGTATTGCAATAGGCATCAAATGCTGCATCAAGATGTGACAGTCATGACTCTTCAAACCTATGATATTACGTTGTTGAAGCTTGACACAACGTGATATGTTCGAAGCGAAACCATCCGGAAATTTCGCATTCTTTATCACTTTTAGAAAGCATTCTTTCTCTTCGCGAGTCATTGAGTAGCAAGCACCAGGCAAATGAACCTTTCCTGCATCAGTGATCTTTGGATGGAGATCATGTCTTATTCCCATGCTTTGTAAGTCAAGACGTGCCTTATAGTTATCTTTTGTCTTCCCGTCCACATCTAACAATGTACCAATGATATTGTCCATTACGTTTTTCTCTATATGCATGACATCTAGATTATGGCGTAACATGTTATCCTTCCAATAAGGCAATGTGAAGAAAATACTTTGCTTCTTCCATACACTTGACTCAAAATGTAAAGTACCCTGTAATTCCCTGAAAATGTCATCACCGGTCATAAAATAGGGTGGTGGAGTCATTTCATAAGTACCGTCAAATGATCTTTGATCTCTTCTCCACCTATGATTTAATGGTAAGAACCGTCTATGCCCCATGTAGCAAAATTTTCTACCATTATCCAACCACCGTGACCAAGTCTGATACATACAACATGGACATGCAAGACGTCCCTTTGTACTCCATCCAGAGAGGTCACCATATGCAGGAAAATCGTTAATTGTCCACATCAATGCCGCACGCATCTTAAACATATCTTTCGTAGCAATGTCATAAGTATCTAATCCAACATCCCACAACTCTTTTAACTCTAATATCAATGGTTCTAGATATACATCTATCTTGAAAGAAGGAGATTTCGGTCCAGGAATAAGTAATGACAACATTAAAGATGAACGTTTCATGCACATCCAAGGAGGCAAGTTATATGGTACTAATATCACTGGCCATGTGCTATGACTAGTGCTCATGTTCCAAAAGGATTAAACCCATCCGCTGCTAACCCAAGCCTAACATTACGAGGATCAGAAGCAAAATCAGCATACTGTGCATCAAATGCCTTCCAAGCTTGACCATCGGCCGGATGCCTTAACAACCCATCATTTGCACGTCCATCGTGATGCCATTTCATATGAGAAGCAGTTTTTGAGGACATGAATAATCTCTGCAAGCGGTGCTTTAAAGGAAACCACCGCAAAACTTTCATCGGTTTTTTCTTGATCTCTTAGATGATCCACCTTCATTCGCTGAGAAAATATTTCCCTCCCCATTGCCCTTCCATTTTGAAGCTCCGCACTTTGAACAAACTTCTAATTTCTCATTCTCATTCCAAAACAACATACAACCGTTTGGACAAACAGGAATCTTTTCATATCCAAGTCCTAACCCTTTCATGTATTTTTTAACTTCATAAGTGTCCTTCGGTAATTTTGCACCCGCAGGGAGCATATCACCCAGTGTTTGGAGTAACCACGTAAAAGAGGTATTACTCCATCCTCCCATGCACTTCAAATGATATAACTGTACAACAGCAGTTAACTTACTAAATTTTATGCACCCTTCATACAAAGGTTCGTCTGCATCTTTAAGCATGTCATAAAACTTTGCAGTATTTCAGTAGGAAGTGGATCTCGTTGTTCTCGTACATTATGGGATTGTGTTTCCGGTACTAATGGAAATACCTCGTGTAATAGTTCATGCATCCCAGATGAGGGTTCACACATTTCATTATCCCCAACAGAAATAGAAGGATGACTAGATGCTGCCCTATCTCGCAATTCACCATGCGCAAACCAATAATCGTAACCCGGAGACATCCCATATTGGACCAAATGATCATGTACCGTACTGATGTTATACCTCTTGTAATTGACGCACTTTACACAAGGGCAACAAATTCTCTCATCACTACCCATACTCTTAGATGCAAAACCCAGAAACTCATTGACTCCCAACACATATTCACTTGTCCCGCGTTTCTTTTTCATCCAACTCTTGTCCATGAGCGACAATAATAACTATATGAAATGCAACAAAAAAGATTATGCATAAGATTAAATGTTTTTCACATTTTATCAAGATTTTTCAATAAAACTAACATAAATTAATAAAACAACACACGTAACGAACATCATATAACAATTACCCCTCCAATCTCCAATAAACTCCACAGAACCAACAACAAATAATAGTTAGCCCTACCCTCCGCCTTCCAACAAAACCCACAAACACCAACATCTCCAATTAACTCCACAGAACCAACAACAAATAAAAGTTAGCCCTACCCTCCGCCTTCCAACAAAACCCACAAACACCAACATCTCCAATAAACTCCACAGAACCAACAACAAATAAAAGTTAGCCCTACCCTCCGCCTTCCAACAGAACCCACAAACACCAACATCTCGTGTTAGCTAAGTCCGTTTCCAATAAAATCCACAAACTCTAATCTCTAAAAAAAAAAGGAAAAAAGAACAAACAATAGTAATTGACGAAGAGATTCAAAATACCACTGACCTGTGACAAGTCACAGTGTCCCTCAATCACAGTTTAGTTGAGACTATTGAGTTCAACAAAGAACATAAGTACATGGAGGAGTGGCAAGTCACCTAACCTCAATCACAGTTACAAAACCAAGTTGAGACTATTGAGTTCAACTATGAAAGAAATTTAGAAAATAGATTTTTAATAACGATACCTGGTCCAAAAAAACATAGTAAACACAGCGGACTTTTGGACATCAATAAATTCATACATTCCAATTCATATATTTTCAGCAACCAATTCATACAAGCAATGCAATTATATTTTCAACAACCAATTCATACAAAACAAAAATATATTTTCAGCAATCAATTCATACAAACCAATTCATATATTTTCAACAATAAATTCATACATTATAATTCATATATTTTCAGCAACCAATTAATACAAACCTATGCATATATTTTCAAATAAATTCATATATTTCCAGCAATGAATTCATACAAAACAAAATATATATTTTCAGCAATCAATTCATACAAACCAATTCATATATTTTCAACAATAAATTCATACATTATAATTCATATATTTTCAGCAACCAATTAATACAAACCTATGCATATATTTTCAGGAATAAATTCAAATTCAATTCATATATTTCCAGCAGCAATGAATGGCATCAAACATTTCGCAACCAAGGACATTTGATATATTTTCAGCAACCAATTCATACAAACCAATGCATATATTTTCAGGAATAAATTCAAACATTCCAATTCATATATTTCCAGTAACCAATTCATATTTTTCAGCAACCAATTCATACATTTCAATTACTATTTCTCATCAAAAAATTCATATATTTTCAACAACCAATTCATATAATAGTATAATACAACAAGTCAACAACAAATTCATAAATCAACACTCTAACAAAACCAATCTCCAATCTCCAACACAACAAAACCCAATAATCCAATTCATAAGCCCTGACCTCCAATCTCCATATAATTAATTTCATTCATATTTTATAAAATACAAAAATATATATTGAGTCTAAGTCACTGACCTGAACAGCAATGCAAAACCAATACAATTGAATTATTTCATAAATTTCTAACGGGGAGAGTTGAAATTCACGAAATTAAAAGGGGGAGGACATTTGAAGTGCGAATGGGAGGTGGGAGGCGCTGAAATTGGCTGAAGGGGCGGTGGGGGTGAAACTCGCACCGGGGGGGGGTTGAAGCTCACGGACGGGGCTGGGGGTGGGCTGAAACCCACGTGGAAAGAGGGCGGCCGGGGGGGTGACACTCACGGAGGGGGCGCGGGGGGGCCTGAAAATCGTGGAGGAGGAGGGGAAGTGATGAAATTTTCGGAGGGGACCGGGGAGGGGCAGAATTCACGAGATGGGGGGGAGGGTGGGAGGTGAAATCGCATGAGGGGGCGCGGGGGGAGGGCAACGGTGGTGATTTGGGGGGGTGGGGGGCACTGTTGAAATGCCGAACGGGGAGGGAGGGAAAATCGCCCAGGGGGGGAAGAAGAAAGGGGGGCCACGGGATGGGTGAAGAATTTGCCCTAAACGCGCGTTTCATTAAGTCTATAGCGGCGGTCACTGACCGCCGCTATAGACTTAAGTAGTTGCGGTACGTGATCTATAGCGGCGGTCAGTGACCGCCGCTATAGAAACCGCTGCCATAGCGGTATATAGCGGCAGTTTATGACCGCCGCTATATCAACCGCTGCTACTTTGGTCTATAGCGGCGGTTTTTGACCGCCGCTATAGAGACCGCCGCTAGATGTTTATTTTTTGGTTGCGTTGAGATAAACCGCCGGTATATAGGGCATATAGCGGCGGTTTTGGTGACCGCCGCTGTAGACCTGTTTTTTTGTAGTGATGATGATTGAATGGACGATCAGTCGTTCCTTACTGTGTATCCGATTATGAATCCTTGACCTTCGATTGATGGTTATGGACGATGGGACATCAGACAATAGATGTCCATCGTTCCTGTTCCGACGCCTGATTGTCCTTCTTAGACGTTCGCTGAATGGTCGTGGGCTATGGGATGACGGACTATATATGTCCAATCAATCATCCCTTTTAATAGTAAGGCATAATTAATCCACTAGTCTTTGAAGTATGATCGGATTCTAAACTAATTCCAAGGGTTTATTTTGTCCTATACTAGTCCTTATGAAATCCTTTATCTTAAAGTAGTCATTCTGTTGACTCAGTGAGCCCTATTAACGGAATAAATCTTGCGTGGCTAACGGGAACATATCACCACCAATCACAAGCAACCACGTAGCTTAAAGTCACTTGGGGTTTGTTGTCTTAAAATAAATTTGTCCAGCATGGCATTTTGAGTTGGCATTTTAGGTCCAGTAGTGCAGACAATTTGATGTGAATTTTAAATTAGCACTAACGAGTCTAACAATACACTGATTAAACGTATTGTGTGATCTATCAAACACGTTCAAAACAATTTTTTTTTAATTGATAGGAAAATTAGAAGTTTTACATTATGCACGACAAATCTAAATTTGAGGTGTTGGGCTTAAAACGGATTTGCATAACTGTAACAACATTAACATCCACAGAAATCAATGGAGAGAATAACAAAAGATGATACAACATTTTTCAAACCAACATCTTTCATTGTATGGAAGAAATAGAGAGCAATATTTTGGTTAGTAGGGCCGGATATCTCAAAAACTTTTAGTCATACATTAGACCTACAAAGCTGTTCTTTGCATGTTCCAGTTTGGAAGGAAATAACTGTTTTTTAGGTCGGATGTGTGGCCAAAAGGTTTTCAGAAGTCTGGCCCTACTACTAGAGTATTGCTCTCTATTTCTTTCCATACAATGAAAGATGCCATGGTTTAAACAATGTTGTATCAGCTTTTGTTATTCTCTTTATTAGTTTCGTGTGCAAATTAATATTGTTAAAATGATGCGAATCCATTTGAGGCCCAACACCTCAAAATTTAGATTTTGTCATGCATAATTTAAAACTTCTAATTTTTCTAAACAATAAAAAAAAACGTTTGAATACGTTCAAACGACTACAATACGCTTGAACGATATAAAATTATCATTCGAATGTATTTGTTATCCCTGAAAATGAAACATTTTAGCAGTTTGTTCGAACGAACACTTTTACACTGCTCGAACAGTGCTAAAATCCATGATAAGCAGTTACCTAAAATCCCCCAATCAATCTCAAAAATATGTTTTTTTACTTCTAAAACATGCATTCAACACCCCTAAACACGTATGAAACTAACCATAAGCATTTAAAAATCAATTTCGTCCACAAATTCGAGTCACAACAACCAAAAATCTATACCTAAAAAACTAATAAATTCATTGATTAAGTTAATAAATCTTACCTCCAAAAGACAAAGAAGCTCCATTTGAGTTTTTCCTATAACAATAAAACAAAAAAATGTAATATTTCTGTAGACAAAAAAAAATAAAGGTGAATTTGTAGTGTTTTGAGAGTGGGCGAAATGAGGTCTCATGGTCGAATCTTTAATATTTAGATTCGTGGTTTCCATTCGAACACTATTTCCTACGTTAAAACGGTACATCAAAAATAGGTGGGGAAAAAGCATGCTTAAAGTACAGTTCAAACACATTTTTCTACGCTCAAATGATTCTTTTTTATCTGAACAACATCGTTAGTTTTCAAATAACGTTCTAAAGGTTATTGAGACACTGTTCAAACGTGTTTTAGAAAATGAAACAGTGTTGTTTCATGCGTTTTTAGCGTTTGAACTCTACTTGCATGTTCAAACAATTTTGGGAATAACTTTAATAATATGTAATTAAATTATAAGCATAATTTTATTAACTATAAACTTGTTATAGCACGCGTGTAGGAGTATGAAAGTATTTTTGGTACTCAATTATGTATAAGTATAATAAACACAAACTTATTTATCTTTTTAAGTATGATAGTATATAAGTGTTGAGTGTTAAGTGTTAAGTATTAAGTATTAAGTATATAAAATTTATTGGTACTTAATGATGTGTAAGTAATTACAAACGCATGTAAGTATCATAGCACATGTATAAGAGTAGGATAATCCTATTACTACTAACAGAAGATATTTATAAGGTACTAGTAATATATTATGTACATAAAATGTATAAGGTACTATATATTAAATAATATGTATAAGGTACTATTAAAAAATGTGTATAAGTACTATATGTAAATATTTGATTTTGATTAATTTTATTCTTTTTTATTTTTAGTTCTTATTTGAGTTACTGTGTGGCTGTTCTAATGTTAATATGATTAACGTTCGAACGTAAATAACGATGTCCGTTCTAATGATTTTTTATCTTTAGAACGGAAAATAAATTTATTATTTCTTAATTTTTATTGTGATTTCCTTTTTAATTTATTATTACGTGTGATTTCCTTTTTAATCATAATTTAATTATCAAATAAAAATATGCATAAACCAAAAAAAAATTATATCATCATGCACAAATAATATAATATGTACAAACATAACTGTTCGAATGTCTGATAAAAACATAATACATGACAAAATACTATAAAGAAACTATGGGGCCATCTTCTTCATCCTCTGCCCCAAGTCAAACTTGACATAATCTTTCCTCTGCATGATGTCTTCCCGACCCTCGTCATGTGCCTTCTTTAACTCCAGTTGCATCAACTCAATATTCTCGAGTTTCTTCTCCATACCAGCCAGACTACTGATGGTGGGATCAATGGCCGTCTCCACTGCGTGTAAATTCTGCGCTTTATCTCTTGCACAGCCCGGGTCAGACCATCCCAAAGCTGTGGTGCAGCTACAAGATGCTGTGACCCCGATCCATGCGATCAAACGCCAACAAGTCACACTGTTGATGGGGCCGAGTTGCATCGACGTCGGCTCATGACGTATGGCCTCAACCCCAGCATCCAGAATGATCCAGGTCAACATGTTTTTGAATGACATGCCCTCTTTGCTCATCAACTGAGCCTCGGTCCTCATAGTCTGGAACACGAAGAGCGGGAGGTCGAACAGCCTGAGACGAGCAACCATCAACATCACCTGTGCACGCTTGGTTGTGCACTCTGTCCGATGTTGCTTTGGGAGTATGTTGTGGCTAAAGATGAGGTGGAACATCCTCCAAAAGCAAGGCAAAGAGCTCTGCGAAACCAATGACTGGACTAAGGTTGTATTTGTTTACTAAAAATTTAGGCCTTCTAAAATTTTTTAATAATAAAATAATTAGAATATAATCTCTCCCTCCCCCATTAAATCATTACTTTTCACTATAATAAATATAAAAAATTCATTCAATTCATCTCTCTCTTCACTTTTTCAATCAATTCTAATACCCTAAAATTTTAACCTCCCCAAAATTTTAACACTCAAACACACCCTAAGTACTGTTTCTCCCCAGTCATCAGTCTAAAGATCTCCTCTGCTGACAAATTCGTACCAGGCTCCACAGTAGAATAGGCACCCACTTGCCTCAGAATGCACAAGTAGGTGGAGAGGATGTCGGGGGAGGGCCTAATCGGTCGTCCATGGATGTAGACCTCCCATTCATCCTCATCAGTGTCAACATCCTGCAGCGTTGAGTACAACTCTTGGACAAAATATGTGTACGACGGGCCAGTCCAAGAGAGCATGCGCTCCCAACCATAGTGGGTGAATATTTGGTTGATGGTGCGACCCTCGAACTGAAACTTCGAGAAGTCATATGTGCTAACTGGCCTTTCCGCACAACTATGCGTGTAAACATAAATGCTTGCCTCTCGGCTGTAGTTAGTGGTCTTTGCTGTGTGGAAGAAGAGGAAGACGCTCTAGAATGTTTTGTCATTTTAAATTAATCTGAAAAAGGAAAAAAAAAAAAGTTACATTAGAACTATTAAAAAAACTTAGAACGAATTAAGTGCACTGTTCGAACGGTTATAGGATAGAAATCAGAAACATCAAATGAAATATAAAAGTTCGAACGTGTAAAGAAACTAAGAATCTAACGGATATAGAATGGACAATAATATCTAACCATCGAATGAACATGTAACGGAAAATAATATATCAAATGGAGTATAAATTATTGAATAGATATAAAACTAAGCATCGAGTGGAATATACCTTAATAGAACAGAAAAACTTTCGAAAAGGTAAAATAGTTCCGTTCGAACAAGATTGCTACATGCACCGTGTAGTCAGAGACTAGTCTAAATAACGACGACAAGCTAGCTCATCGAGATCTTGTCTGATGACATCAAGAACTTGCTCCAACTGCTCCTCCATACTATCCACCCATTTGATGAGTGTCCGGAGTTGTATCAGAATAGTACTGAGAGACTAGCACAATTGGACACATGTTCTGTCACATAAGTCAGTTCCATTCGCATAGCAATCACCTCCTCTCTCAGATCGCCCTCCGTCAGAGTAAAATTATTCTTCAGAATGGTCAAGCTGGTATATAGATCCCTGCACAACATATGTGTCAGCTCCACTATCATTCGGATACTCTCTTTCAGCTCAAGTACCATAGTGTTCGCCCAAGCTGGTCGCTCTGTCTGTGCTCCAACCTTGGTGATACTTTTCCTGGAGTGATCCATGACCAACCTAAGAAAAAAAGTCCAAATATCAACAAAAACCGATCAATGACCAGAATATTTATGTACATTTATTAATCCCAAAATGTCCACAACTTGGACAATTCCGGAATTACAGTGCGTTCGACAACTACATTTATTAATTATTCATTTCTTATAAATTAATTACTTATGTATTTCATCTTAAATTTTAACATAAGATTCTAAGTGTTATAGTTAATAATATTTTAAGTAACAGATTGTGAACATTATATTTGAAGTGTCAACATATCCAAACTGTCAAAGGTAAATATTAAACCATAATAAAAACAGATGCATAATAAACATCATAAAAGAAAATCAACGTAAATATTCAAAATACAAACCTAAAATACATATCCACGACAAACATAAATATCCAAAAAGCATAATGTGAAATAAAAATATAAAGAAAGTTATAATCATGCTGCGGAGCAGGCTCAATGGATCTGTTCCCAATGGACTTGCTCATCTTCCCGAACTGATCCTCAATGGCGCCCAACCTCCTCGACATCACACACAAGGTGCCTGGAGTGGTACTGAGAAATTGCTGCAATCCCGTCATCTGAGTCTCCATGGAGGTCACATGGGGCCCCAAGTTGATGCACAACTAATGCGTCAGCAAAATAACAACCTCAACCATCCCCTTCAGGTCTGTCATCCAAGCATCGACCCAGGCTGGTCACTCCTCTTGCGCATGATGAGGGGACTTCTCCATTGGTTGCGGCTCTCCGGGATCTAGAGCTCGCAGTAGCTGTTGTCTCCAACATATTGGACAGAGAGGCACCTTCTTTTTCTCTTCCAGACTATCCGTGCAGCTCGTACTATGGAGGAAGTACGTCAGGAGTAGACTCTACAGAAATGCAGCAGTAGAATTAATCTTTGCTTCAGATTGAAAAGTCAAGAAGATGTACAACGGAAAATCCACAATACATCCTCTAGCCACAGACAGCATTAGCTCACATCTCTCTACAGGACACTATGTCGTGTGAGTCATTGGCTTGATGTTGTAGCTGAAGATGAAGTACAAAATATGCCAGAATGGAAGCATGTACTTCTATCTTATGAAGGATTCGACGCCCACCACATCTTGGCTCATGAATGTACGAAAGATGTCTTCCACATTTGGCTTGTTTCCCATCTCCACTACGGGGTATCTCCAATAGGCCTCTGCATCCCCTTAAATGCGGCTAGGATGTCTGCTGACAACTAAAAGGTTACTCCGTGTACGGTGACAGTCCATATCGGTGCATCAATATCAGTAACATCGAACAGTGCTACATAAAACTCCCGGACCAAATTTACAGATGCTACGCGATCTCTCTTTAGATATCCGATCCAATCTTGGTCATCCATAATATCGTCGATACTCCTGCCCATATACTTCATCTTCTCGAAGTCAACAATTGCGACCTCACGCTCTACGATAACCGATCGATTGAGTATCTAAGCTCGCTGCTGCTCCTCCTGCGTCATATAATCCTCCTGACTCTGAGGATCATGCTGCGTGGAGCTTTAGGAAAACGAGGTAGATGACGAACGCTGGCATTTAGGCATTTCTTAATCTTTAAAAAATGGCAAAAACAAATAAACTGCCAGTAACACCATTCGCACGACATATAAAACAATGTCGTCTAATCCAAACAAGCGTCCGAATGCTTCTTAGCTGTCCAAATGTAGCATAAAATGACCAAGTTTTAGGGAACAAACACGTGCATGCAAGCATAACCGTCCGCAACAAAAATAATTCTTAAAAAAAAATTTTTAACATGTGTATATATCGTACACAAAACGGTAGTGTATAATTCCGCAGACGTTCGCACACAAATAGAAGTCATCCGAACATCTAATGAAACAACCTAGTTTTAGTTAATATATGTGAGCCTGCTCAGATAACTGTCCGCAACAAAAATACTCCTAAAAATTAATTTTTTAACATGTTTATATATCATAAACAAAATGACAGCGTATAACAAATCAATGTCTGGACGCACAAATAAGCCGTCCAAACGGCTAATATAACGACCTTGTTTTAGTGAACAAACGTGCGCACGTTAGGAAAACCGTCCGCAACAAAAAAACTCCTAAACAATAAACTCTTAATATGTGTATATATCCTAAAATAAACAATAGCATATAATTGAACAACTTCCACACGCAAATAGAAGCAGTTCGAATGTCTAACAAAAAATAACGTAGTTTAAAACACATAAACACAGGTATATATCTTGAACTAAACGATGGTGTATAAAGCCAACGCCGCCCGCACGTCACACACAAGACATCTGCATGACCGTTTTAAAATTACTACATTTCCAAAAAACTAACAGTAGAAAATTTTAAACAATCTGTCCAGACGGTTACAACCATCCTCACGTGTCGTGGGGAAGAAGACCGAGTCACTCAGTCATGGCCGGCTTCTCCCCCACCTCCAAAAACTACCCTAAACCAACACCAAATATTACAAAATTATAGCCTAAACAATCCTACAACATTAGGCAATCCATATCAATACAAAAATCGGCCATCATACATCTGTGGTGGCCAGAAATCTAATATGAAATTTTGTACTTAAATAAGGTCAAAAGCACGATTTTTAAACGAAAAAATGAAATAAAAACATGAGAAATGTAATTGGATAGAAAGAACTCCACGAAATAGGACTGAAGAGCAAGAGTTTGGACGAAAAATATGAATGTACCTTTGTGAGAAAGGAGAGAAAACGTAAAATTACCGGTGTAAAATGCCATTTAAATGGCTTTTGTTCATCTTTAAAATCCATCCACACCGTTCGGACGGCCCATTACAACCGTGCGAGTGGTCAGGTTTTCCACGTGGACCAATCAAATTCCCATGCATTAAATTGTAAATTGTGAACGTTAGGAAAATCTTTTGGAAATGATGGCGTTTGGATGGTATGAGCCAGTGCGGACAGCTATGGGTGGGGGGCAGACGTCTAGAACATGCAATGTGGAGTACCACCAATCACTGAAATTGTAGGCATACACATCCTAACGGAAGATAACTGTGCAGACGCAAACAACTGTTCTCCACAGTCGTCTGAAATAGACGCGTGTCAATCATGCGTGGATTGTCCTAGCTGCTCGGACGGAATGATCAGATCGTGCGAACGGTATTGTAACTTTTATGAAGATTTGACCTGCGTCATTTATGGGTGACAACTGTGTTTTGTCACCCAAATTTTGTGGGCACATGTTCACAAACTATTCGAATGGGTTCGCAGATTCCTGATGAATGTGTCTAGTCACAAATTTGTGACGTTTTGCCTTTCGTCACCAATAAATATTGTGCGGATTGGTTTTAAGGCCGTCCGGAAGTTTTTGTATTTCCTGGCACACCTTGCGTAATGAAATTTATATTTTGACAAAGAATGGTATGATTTTGTGACAAAATTTTGTTTTGACACCTGAAATTTTGACACCTAATGTCATTTTTCTTGTAGTGATAGATTGAACGTGTGACCTTGAATCTTACAAGTTACAAAAATGAGTTTATTCTCCTCATTAGGAATTACATTAAGTGAATGTGATTCGAATCCCACACGAAGACGTGTTTGAAGAGAAGGAACGAGAGATGAGTTGAATAATGAAATCTTATTAGGTTGAAGTGAGCCTTATAATAATTTTTAAGGAGCTTCAAGAGTAAACTTGACTAGTTCTTTTAAAATTAAAGCGCAAATGGAACTAGCTTTTTCATTGTCAACGTGAAATGAACTAAAACCTAGCTTGCACTTACAAGATTGTGAACTAAAAGAGTCGAGAGGTTTTATGATCCGACAGCGAGGAAGAAGCTATAGAAAGTGAAATAGTTGATGAAGTTTTGGACACAATACATAAAACCATGCTTAATTACATCCACGAGGATTGAGGAAGAAATCGCTCCAAATAGTAACAGCATATTGGTGTTGGTAATTAATTGATGCAGCTCTATAGTTAAGAATAAGATAATATCCTTTTTTATGTATTAGAGGCCAGATTTATAGCACATTAATTGAAATTAAGAAATAAGCTATCATTTTTTACTTTAGAACCAATATTGTATCATAATAGGGTGCATGATTCTTCCTGTTGCTTCGACTTTATTCCTTTAACAAAACGGGACAAACGTATACAGATTCCTCCATTTTCTAACGCAAATGGATTTTGCTATTCCTACTTTTATGGGCTAAAATCTACTTAAAAAAGCTGAGTAGCTAATGGTAATGCCTGCTTTTATGCAACCCTAGCCTGCAGCTTCTATTTTTGTAGCAAATTAGGCATGGAGTGAGGTAATTGTCATCCTATAAATACCCACAACCTTTGTTCTTCTTTGGCATGATCAGCGTGCTGGATCGTATATATGGCTAAGTCTCTCCAATATGTTTGCATGGTTCCTATCTTCATTCTCTTCATTCTCACTTCAACTGCAGGTGAGTAGCTTGGTTTTATGATTTTACGTACTGCAGTATACTAGGGCTCTGTAAATATTTCTCAAACTCAAAATTAATTAATTTCTGTCATAAGTCTTGCTCTACGTACTAAACGAATTATATCTTTATGTCCTAACCTTTATTTCACACCAGATACACACACACACACAGATATATATATATATATATATATATATATATATAGTGTGTGTGCGTGTGTGTGTGAGATTTTACCTTCTCCGCATGCATTTTCCACATTTACCAAATTATCATTTTTCGCATGTTATTTTAGTAAATCAAATAAATAATTAATAATGGTGAATGTTTTAATTAAAATCTTAAGCTGTACTTTCGAAAATTTAATATGGATATATGATAGAATATTACATCTTAAACTTCGAGAGGATATGTAGTCTCTTGTATTAATTGAAGTAATAAAAATTGCGCAATTGTATCTAATCAAATACTATATATATATATATATATATATATATATCCCTTTTATTGAAATAGGAACCATCGCGTGCCAACAAGCTGTATGCCAACGTCTCAGCGAAAATTGGCACAAAACCTGTCGGAGCGAGAAACGCTGCAACGAGAAATGTCAGAGATTAGAGGGTGCAGAGTATGGGGCATGTAGGTTCCCTTCCTGGAAGTCATTCAGTTCTAAGTGCTACTGCTTCGTCAGATGTTGATCAATATATGCAGAAGTCATTTGCACCAACATATATGGGTTGTAATTAGGAAAGCATTTTTAGCCCCTATAACTATATAAGGATAGTGAATAGCAGACTCCATGTAGCTCTTATATATTGATGTATCATAAAGATCTTCATTTGGGTCATGCTTTGTGGTCATATTTGTTCTTCCGATAAACGAATTTCAAGTTTCCTCGTCTTTCATTCACCAATGTACATTTTCCAAAATATTATGGCGAATTAAAGGGTCAATCTCCTCTATTCGAGGTTGGTCCATGTTTAAATAGAGTTTATAGATAGCAAGATATATTGACACGTAAGAATTATTCGAAATTTAGGGTTATCTCTTCTTTTGATTAGAGTTCGACTAATTAACCCAGTTAAGTACATACTCGTATAGTCTCTCTCTCTATATATATATATCTTGTCTAAACATGACTTTCGTGGGAATCCAAAGTAACTCCATAATTGCAGACGAACAACTCCCCAAGAACACTAAAAAAAGCAAGCTCTGTTTTCTCTATAGAACTCTCTTTCTCTATGCTTGAGGATTGATAGGTTGCGTCAAACTCACCTTATTAAGAATAAGTTGGAGGTCAAAGTGGGAGCTAGCGACAAGGAGATGACCTGGTCTATTTCCTTGATTTAGTTTACTTGTGTAGTAGGTAGACTCCAATAACAATCAGTAGTAGTTGTTAATGCTGTTTATTTGAATTATTGCAAGCCTTTAGGAGAGACTGGTGGTCTAGTTTTTAGGACAGGTTGTTGCTAATGTAATTTAAATGGGAATGTACGTTGACGTTGAAGGTCAGCAAACAAAAATTATCTGATTTTGGGGTACATTCTCACCCGAAGAGAAGTTTAGCTATATTTTCTGCAATTGAAGTAACACTCTTGAGTGGGACCTTATCAGACGGCCACCTCCCTTCTATGCACCGTTTCTCGGGTTGGTCGGAGGAGCTTTTACTCGTATTATATATCCCCCTCTTCCATCGCGTGATTCTTATGATCCAGTCTTCTTGTATGTAATCTGTAATGATTTTTTTTCCTTTGCTAGATTGTATGAGAATATATATGCACCAACAACCTCCATGATCTACTCCATCCACTTGCCCGACTACCATCTTATTAGAAGTTCCTGAGTGTACTACACCTCTGCAGGCACTTTCTAACCGACGCCGTTCGCAGGGGCTGGAGTGGAATTCGAGGTGCCGTTAGCAACCTCTCGGCCTGCAACGGACGAAGAAGTTTATGCCCTCATATTTGTCCAAATGATAAAGAATTCTACATATATAACCACTTGTTTCTTTTTCTAAATGAGGATTTATATAATATTGAAATTCAAACTCTGGTTCAAAACTTACTAACTTGAATTTTTCGAACATATAGATGTATGGGGTATCCTTCACAAACTCAAAAAGAGTTTCAAATAACCAAAATCGTCACATTCATTACTCGGTTTTGGGTGTCAAAAATTTTTTGCCAGTCGGATTGTTACTGTAAGCGTGTAAGAAGATTTTGACAGACGGTTTGCGAGTTTCCTTAAACGAAACTGTCTGAATAGAGAATCTAAATGTTTGTACGCGTTTCATTTTGCGTAACGGATCAAATCCGTCATGCCTTTGTTATTTATATCTATTTCCATGATCTGTTCGAACGTTATCCATTACATGATGAACCTGTGTGGTTGGTCATTGAATACCTTGCGCAATCCTCTAAAAGCATATTTGGACGGATACTCATTTTGTAACTAAAAAAAACTTGTCACGGAATATAATGTCCGGACGTTGATAAAATATGTGATGACATTGTCACGTTTTTTGACAATAAAAAAATTGTCACGGAATATATCATCCGAACGCGTAGTAAATATGTGTGGACGTTGATGAGTAGGAAATGACAGTCGTGCTACGGTATCTACCCAATAAGAACTAATGATATATTCCCACTTATTGATTTAGCTTTCCTGGCGGACTTTTCTATAATTTATTGGTAATGATGAGTACAAGGGTTAAGGGCACGAGCAAAAATTTGAAACAATGGGGTGAAAAACCTAATTTAGACCCAACTTATGCGGAATATATCTAGAGGGGGGTGAATAGGTATTTTTTAAAAATTTATCAATTAACTATTTCTATTTAAAACTTAAAACCTATTCTTTGAAATAACAACCCAAATATAATTCTTACAATATTCAAGTCCTAATTAACAATCATATATGAATATATGAACAGTAAAACAATTACACATGAATCTGTAAAACAGGGTATACTGAACTAACTGTAAGAAACTCTGAAGAAACTTTAACTCGTAGAACCAGTAATTTCCAGATTCACAAAACAATTGAAACGCAATCAATTGAACAATCTTATCAATAACCAGAATCTTAATTCTTAACGTACCAACCAGATCTGTGAATGAAGGTTGTCAAGGCTCAAGAATATAGTCTCACAACTCAAAGAACAAACTTGGTTAGTAAGTGAATAAACGAAACAAATTAAGAATAATAATAGACACATAATACCGAGAATGGTTACGAAGAGAAACTCCCTAAGGAACGTCCTTAAGGAGAAAAACTCACCGGGCCCATAGGCCGTTCGAATCCACTAGTTTCCAATTGATTACAGAGTGATCTATTAAAGCGACTAACCTAGCCTATCAAACACTTTGAATCAAATCCGATTTACCGTAAATCAAATCTCAAATGGACGTAGAACCTCTAAGTCCAAACGGAAACCTCGATCTCGAACGACTATTGATCTTCCCGCACAAACCTTGTGCAACCAATGGCCACGGCTGAAACCTTCAGCCAACAATATTTAGAACCTCTGAATCTTCAACTTTGTAGAAGCAATATGGGGAACACGGTGATCGTATCTATACTCTCGTAAGATACCCCATCTTCATCAAATGAGGCCTTCACGAAAATCAGCAACTAGTCATCAAGACGTAGATCAAGCAATCAAACGAAATCTTGGAGCGACTCAATTTTGACGCTATTCAATCTTGGAGAAATCTTTCTGTTTTTAGAGAAGGACGAAGTGTGTGGGTAAAACTCAGATCTGCGTGTAGTACTCGAAAATCCCTATTCTGTTTTTTTTGTTCTTTTCTTTCATGCGTCCACCCCTCTACAAACTCCAGCACCTTCTCAATCTTCTAGAAACACTGGTAAATGGCAAGAATACCCTTAAGGCAGCCCCACGTTCACCTTAAGAGACCCGATCAGCAAACACTTTATAACTCCCTTCTAGAAACCACACAAATGACAGAAAGACCTCTATTTGTTTTTCACGAGCCATGCCACACGGTTCTCACAAGGGGCAAAACTGAATAAGAGAAAATAAAAAAGCTTTGAAAAATAAAATAATAGGAACTTGAATTTGTCAATATGATATATGGCTTGTGAGAATTAAGTAACAGAATGGTCATTGCGTCCAGGGTATAAATTATTTTCTCCTTTATTTTAATTTCAAGATGGTATCAAGGACAAGATCTTAAGTTTGAGACCTGACTATGTAGTACTTCATCCCAAAATTTTAATTAAATATTGTACGTGTTGGACCCCTCAATATAATTCAAATAATAAAATCTATCTTTTTCTATTAGCTTAAGTTTTTGAAATAACTGGTAGATTCACATGGAATCAAAACTATTTCCTTCATGTCGCTCAGTTTGGCTCAAGTTGGATAAAGATGGCTCCTATTTTAGGATATCCAAGTAGTTGAGTTCTAATAGGATATCTAATAGGATTAAGTATTTGAGTTCTATTAGGATATCAAAGTATTTGAGTTCTAATTGGATATCTAGTATTTGAGTTCTAATAGTTTTAGGGATGCAGGGCCTGGGTTTCTTATAAATAGTCAGTCTATGATGTAACCCAAGCATTACACAAGATATTAAAATCTTTGGCCGCTCTCTATTGTAGACGTGGGCATATTGCCGAACCATGTTAAATCTTTGTCTCAATTCTCTCTCTCTCTCTCCCCTTCAATTTCCGTATATGGTTCATCATTGGTGTGCACAGTAACAACAATTGGTATCAAAGCTCCAGGTTCAGCAATGTTGGTAAATACTTTGATTGCTAAATTTGATGTGACGAAGTTCGACGGAACTGGAAATTTTGGATAGTGGCAACGAAGGGTAAAAGATCTGTTGGTGCAACAAGAGATGGTGAAGGCTCTACACGGGAAGAAGCTAGATGACATGAAGGAGACAGAGTGGATGGAGATTGAGGCCAAAGCGGTGGCTACTATCCGACTTTATTTGGCAGTTGATGTGATGTATCACGTCATGGACGAAGAATCTCCGGCGGCAGTTTGGTTGAAACTGGAAAGCCGGTACATGTCGAAGTCGTTGACGAACAAACTCTATCTTAAGCAGCGATTGTTTGGTCTTAAGATGGTGGAGGGCTCAAATCTAAGCCAACACATCAACGTGTTTAATCAAATCGTTAGCGATCTGATAGGGTTGATGTGAAGTTTGAAGACGAAGACAAGGCGTTGATGCTGTTGAATTCTCTGCCAGCTTCTACTACCTATGAGAATTTGGTTATTACTCTAATATGGCGGAAGGAGTCCCTGAAGTTGGAGGATGTCACAGGGGCCCTGTTGGCATTTCATTAGAGGAAGAAAGCCAGTTATGAGAGTTCTCAGGGGGAAGGGCTAATTGTGAAGGGTAACCAAGGCGTGGAAGGCAAAACCAAGGGTGGTTCAAATATTAAGAATTCTCGGTGGAAGTCCAAGAGTTGAAAAGATATCATTTGGGGTTAAATACACTTTGCCCCCTTATCTTTGGGGTCATTTACACTTTGCACCCGATGTATTTTTTTGAGACATTGGACCCCTTAACTTACATATTTTTTCAATTTAGACCTGTACCCAAATTGCCAATCAATTTAGACTAATTCCATCAAAACGTGGGGTGTAATGTGTAAACACTCCCAAAGATAAGAGAGGCAATGTGTAAATATCCCCAAAGATAAGGGGGCAATGTGTAAAAATTTTGACGGAATTCGTCCAAATTGACAGGCAATTTGGATACGGGGTCCAAATTGAAAAAATGTGTAACTTTATGGGTCCAATGTCTCAAAAATAATACATCGGGGTGCAAATTGTAAATGACACCAAATATAAGGGGGGCAAAATGTATTTAACCCTATCATTTGTTTTGAGTGCGTTAAGAAAGGGCACATAAAATGGAATTGTCCAAATAAGAAAAAGATTCAAGACGATGAGAATGAAGTTTTCTCAAAATCTGCAAATGTAGTGGAGGAAGACTCAGAAGACATGGATGGTGACATGCTTTCTCTTTCATCTATTTTAGAGCACCCCATTGATTCTTGGATTCTGGACTCAGCATGTTCATTTCACGTAACGTCCAACCGAGATTGGTTTGACACTTACAGGTCAGTTAATTCTAGTATTATGACAATGGGTAATGGCACACATTGTAAAATCATCAGCATAGGAAATATCATAATTAAAATGTTTGATGGTGTGGTTAGAATGTTATGTGATGTTAGATATGTTCCAGATGTAGAAAAGAATCTAATTTCATTAGGTATTTTAGACTCAAAGGGTTTTTTTTACAAGTCTGAAGGTGGAGTAATAAAAGTGACAAAGGGTGTGAAGGTAGTGATGAAAGGGCAGAAAAGATCAAAAAATATCTGCAAGTTGTTAGGTAGTACAATTGTAAGGGGAGTTGCTTTTGTGGAGTCTGAGTCTGATAGTAATGTTTTGTGGCATATGAGGTTGAGTCATATGGGTGAGCGGGGTATGTTAGAACTTCACAAGAGAAATCTGTTGAAGGGCGTGAAGACATGCATGCTTGATTTTTACAAGTTTTGTGTTTTGGGGAAGCAGAATTGGGTGTAATTCAAGACAGCTACACACAAGATAGAGGGTGTATTTGATTACATTCATTCAAATTTTTTGGGACCAGTGAAGGTAGCATCATGGGGAGGACATGCGTATTTTGTCACATTCATTGATGATTTTTCTAGGAAGGTCTTGGTGTACTTCATGAGGCAAGAGTCAGAGACATTTGCCAAGTTTAAGTTGTAGAAAGTTGAAGTGGAAAATCAGACCGGGAGGAAGATCAAGTGTCTAAGGACAGATAATAGTGTTGAGTACAAAGATGCAAAGTTCATGGAGTTTTGTAAGTAGCATGGGATCAAGAGACACTTTACAGTACGCAAGACACCACAACAAAATGGTGTGTGTGAAAAGGATGAACAGGTCTATTGTAGAGAAAGCGTAGTATCTCAGGTTGAATGTTGGACTTCCGAAGAACTTCTGGGCAGATGCAGTGAGTATGGCATGTTTCTTGATTAACAGGTCATCGAGGGCAGCACTAAGTTGTAAGGTTGCAAAGGAGGTGTGACAAATAATGAGGTAGGTTACTCTAGATTGAGAGTTTTCAGTTGTCCAGCCTATGTGCACATTCCTAGTGAAAAGAGATCAAAGCTTGACCTGAAGTCTAGACAATGTATTTTTCGGGTATGAGAAATGAGTTAAGGGTTACAAGCTTTGGGATCCAAAGGCAAACAAGGTGGTGATCAATAGGGACGTGGTATTTGATGAAAATTCCATTTTGAAAAGTACTCAGGGTAAAAAGAAACAGGTGCTATAAGGCAATAGCAGTGATAAGCAAGTGGTGCATGTGGAGGTAGAGACTTCTATATAGAAGAACATTGTTCAGGGTACAGAAGCTACTACTTCAGAACTTGAAGAGCATCATAATATAGCCACAGACAGATCCAAACGCACTAGCAAGCCACCAGTCATGATAAAGATATGATTTCATATGCTCTGTCATTAACAGAGATCCTACAACTTCTAGTGGGGAAGAAGGCGATAGGGTGCAAGTGAGTGTTTAAGAAAAAAACAACAGTATCAGAAAAAAAGGGGGAAGGGTTCAAGGCTTGCTTAGTAGCAAAGGGTTACTCACAAAGGAAAGGGGTTGATTATGATAAAATTTTCTCTCCAGTTGTCAGACACACTTCTATCAGTTCCAGGTGGAGAAGGGGAGGTGTTCCCAACCTATTAGTTCCAGGTGGAGGCAAAACTTGTTTGATTTTCTTTTAAGGGGGAAATATTCGCTAAGGTGGAGATTGTTAGATAAAGATGGCTCCTATTTTTAGGATATCCAAGTAGTTGAGTTATAATAGGATATCTATTAGGATATCAAAGTATTTGAGTTCTATTTGGATATCCAAGTATTTGAGTTCTAATTGGATATCCAAGTACTTGAGTTCTAATAAGTTTAGGCATGCAGGGTCTGGGTTTCTTATAAATAGTCAGTCTTGATGTAACCCAAGTATTTACACAAGATAGTAAAATCTTTGGCCGCTCTCTCCTGTGGATGTAGCATGTTGCTGAACCACGTTAAATCTGTCTCAATTCTCTCTCTGTCTCTTCTCTCTCTCTCTCTCTCTCTCTCTCTCTCTCTCTCTCTCTCTCTCTCTCTCTTCAATTTCCATATAATGTCATCATTGGTGTGCATGGTAACAACAGCTCAAGTTGGCCTAGTTTGATCCAGTTCGGCCTAATTCAAGTCTAGTCCCAGCCTTGCTACGTCCAGCCTAATTCAGGCCTAGGATCAGCCCAAACTGGCCTTGTTTAGTTCCAACTATGGTCTAGATGCAATTTCGGTAATATTATGACCGGCTTTTGTTTATCTTTTGTTGAGCCTTCCAGTGCTCATTCAATATCATTGTGGCAAACTTCCAACATCTTCCCTAGTTCCTTCCAACGCCATCGTTCGGCATCTTCTCTCGAACATTCCAATCCGGCACTCTGTCTGATATCATTCCAACAAACTTCTAACACTCTTCCAATCTCTTCTCTGCCGCAACCTACTGCCACCTTGTTCACTTTTCGATCATTGTTGCCCACTTCAGGTGACCCCTTTCTCGCAACCGTCTACCACCATTTGATCTTTGTCCAGCCATGTTTTACTTTCCGCCGCAATTTTTTTTTTCTTATGGAGGATTTTTTTTTGGTAGTCCAAACTCAACCTGCATGTGTACACACCATGAATTTATGGGACAGTCTAGAGTGGTCTCACATTGTTCGTGATAGTATCCTTCACGTTGGCTGGCTTTGCGCTTATGTGGGAGGAGAGACACGTCTCTCTCTCCCATTGCCTAAGCATTTTTTTAAAAAAAAAAATACATTTTAAAATTACAAAAATGCCACTCCCTATTTAAAATTACAAAACTGTCATTTTATTCTTTTTTTTAAAAAAATAAATAAAAAAAATCAACAAGAGCTATCGACGCTAGTTTGGTGATGTTAAACAAATTAATTGATGCACAATTAAGATAATAGTGGGAGACAATAATGTAATTAGGTCGGATGGCTTCGAAATATATTTAATTACGTCGTCCTAAGATATCTCCACTCCA
Source organism: Morella rubra (assembly GCA_003952965.2). Classification (NCBI taxonomy): domain Eukaryota; kingdom Viridiplantae; phylum Streptophyta; class Magnoliopsida; order Fagales; family Myricaceae; genus Morella; species Morella rubra. The sequence goes on along the minus strand of CM025853.1, from coordinate 21,203,286 downwards.
GCATAAGTTTAAGGCCAGTTTCTGTATTTTCTCGCCTATTTTCATTCTAATTCGTGGGTCATGATCACAGATACACACATAAAGTCTGTCAGGTCCTATTGTTCATGGTCGTATATTGCGCTTTTTTGTTTTATGCAAGTTCAACAAGTCACATCCATAACTTTTTTGTTAACTTGATGCATATAATTAAAGAATTCAGATGGGTCGAGATTTATTTAACTTCTCCAAATCCCTGTCACACTTCAAACGCAGATCAAAAGGGTTTTATGGAGTAAATTAAACCTTAATCTACTATATTAGAAACTTATAAATTCTTCTTTGTCAGATAATGATTATGTATTTTATTTGATATTATTCTTTGCCTTGATCTTTTCCCCCAAAGATATGCAGAAGATCAACAAAGGTTATCAAAGCCTGTTACCGTATAATTGAGTCACGTACCTTTTCTAAGTGTTGTTAAGATCTAAACCCGATTTTTTAAAACCTAAAGGAGCCTCACCTACAAAGTCTACTTTTTTTTCTTCTTCAAATTTAGTTAAGTTCAAGTTTATGTTAATATATATGTATTGTCACGTCTTTGTAGTAACAGAGGTGCATATATGGCAAGATTACGACATGTTCTTATCCTATGGGTCTCAAGACTGTTGTAATATCTTTGGGATGTTTAAAGACTACTATATAATATAGAGAAATCAACAGAAGATTTATTAATAGATACTCAGAAAATAAGCAAGAGAAAATAGAAGTCCAGTTAGAAGAAGATCAGAGAGACATGGACACACAAACTAGTCATGACTTATATAACAAACGATACTCAGGAACAACATCAGAAAAAGGAAAAAAACAAACCAAGCTGCTGGGGTTAGGAATAGGGATTATAGCACCTAGGCTAACATAAGTAAGCCTACAAATAAATCTCTAACCCTATTATTCAGAAATATTTAGAAACACACCAACAAATAAAACAACAAAAACAAAACATAGGGTCTTCAAACTCGTCTGAGGAGCCAATGAGGTCGATCCAATTAATGTGGTGGTGGTTCGCCCCCACAGGGCCATTCTCCCAAGGAAACTCCAGTGGCAAGTCTTTAGGGATCAAGTAGGGCTCGGAGTTCACAATAACCTCCAGGCCGTTAATAACCAGGGCACGAATATGGATGACCAGGATATGGGTAACCATTTCATGGCAACAAAAGAATTGAATGTTGGCATATCCTATCTTATAAAAGTGGACAAACAAAGGGGTGAGTCTTAAGGACTATGTAAGGGGAGAATGGGGGCATGTGAAGACAACCATACAAACAGTACATACATAATCAATAAGCAGTTCATAAGCAAAAGAGAGTACTAGTGAAACAGTATACAATATGCAGCACACAGTCATGCAGTATATAGTATATAGCATATAGAATGCAGTATGTAGCATGCTATATGCAGGATGCAGTATACAATGCAATGCTCTTATCCGTTCCTTTAATGCACCTTTCCTTACAAATCCACTAGTTCATCCCCAGTGGCCAGGGTTGTGCGTCAAATCTCCCCTGCACTTTAGGGCAATCCTAGACATTTTGTTGTCCTAGAACACAAATAAAGGCCCTTTTTCGCCTTCTACTCCGAGGCCATCCTACCTGGTAGTGATGGTTGCATTCTCGAGTGATCAGTACTACCACCCCATATAAATTTTTCCATGTAAATGCTATATCATTTATCTCATTAGTGCCTAATGCCATGCAAATGCACAACAATATCCATAATCCATAACTTTGATATATTTTCCAAAAATATATCCTTACCATGAAATCATTTCCTTTTGCAAAAGACTTTGCAAATATTTCCAAACCATAACTTGTATTTATTTCACAAATAAATACCACTTAAGTAAACTAATATGCTTATAAAAAATCAAGCAATTAAACATAAGTATTCTCATTAGTCAAACATAAGTCAAAAGGCTAAGTTCACTAATTCAAGTCCAATGGGGACTTGCACTTGGGCTTGCTAGCAAGCTCTCTTTCAAATGAGGTCAGTGGCTATAGAGAGCCACCTGGGCCGGTTCAAAAGCAAGGAAAGAGGCCCACATCTATGGCCTTTTAAAACAAGCTTCGTTGAAGGGGGGACCCCCACGTGCGTAACACCCGAACGGGATTTTCCTCGTCGGGGCGAAGGGGTACTCCCATCCTTCTCAAGAAAGGAAGAACTTCTCATGCCATCCTTTGTTATTCAAGGGGAGCCCCTGAAGTAAACCACACTTGTCTCGGGCTTGGAAATGGTACAAGCCTTCGTCGGTCTTGGCAATCTTGTTGCACTGCATAAATTCCCTCCACAACTGAGGATTTTCCTCTGCGAACAACTGCCTCCACAAGGAGAAAAATGCCAACACCAGTCGCCACCCGTTCAGAGCCAGTTGACTCGGGGACAAGGAATAAAGAAATAGTAACTCCCAAATCTCCGGAGATAAAGGGAATCGGCAGTCGGTGACCAAAGCGTCATCAAAAAACCCTAACTCGTTGTCATTGGGCTTGGACACCTTCTCGCCTGCTTCGGGGACTCTCATTATCACAGAGTGGTGGCTGAAAACTTCACGAGAGCAACGATAACTCCGGAGGAGAAGTCTTCGTGTAAGGAAGTGTAGGGACGGAGAAGTGGGAATCAAAAAGCTGGGAAGGGAAGTCAAAAAGCTGTGCAAATGTATTTCACAAGCCAGTTTTTGAACAGCTGGCGGGTGGGCCCATGTGAAATGTAAATAAAAATGAAGGGGGCCCATTTGTTACTCAAGCCCCGTTTCAACCTAACCCCACTTTTTCTTTCCAACCCATTTTCTTTCAAGATGGTAGAATTTTAAGATGTCCTTTTGAATGTATCTGGACGCTTTACCTAAGCTTTCTGGACGCGTGTTTATATTTATTTTGAATATTTGTTTTCTTTGTTCCCCATTTGGACAGCGATTGTTCGCTATTCGGACGTGTTTGACGTTTCCACCATGGTAGAATTTTAAGCTATCCTTAGAATTCTGTCCGGACATGTCTTGATTAAGAAATGCAACGTTTCGGTAAGTGATTTTTATATATGCCATCCTTTCGAATGGGGTACTAACTGTGCGAATAGTTTCTGAACCGTGCGAACGTTGTTTTCTTTTGTGCGAATGCTTTTGTGCAGATTAAGAAAAATGAGCAAGCATCCGCGTTTCAATCCTGAGCCTTCTAGCAACCAAGCAGATCCTGAGCCAGCTCCAACTCCATCGCTGAAGCAGCATCAGGCAATGATTATGTACCGCTCAATCATTATCGAGCGGCAAATTACCTTTTTCTGATTTCAACGTTCTGAGATTTAAGGATCAGACGCTTCCGGAGGTGGTAGAGCATACGGGTTGGGTACCGTTTCTTCAGAGAATAGGCGATGTATCCATGGATATGGTGCAAGATTTCTACGTCGCTATTCCTCTAGTACTCAAAGTCTCAAATCTTGGTTAAGAGGTCACCATCAGCAACACTCGGGTCTTGTTCTCGTCCGACGAGCTAGCGAGGTTCATGGGCTATAAGAGGCCAATGGAAGAGTTCCCTAATTTATAGCTTTCCAAGGAGGGCGGCCTCCTAAAGCTGAGGTATTCCAGAAGATGCTTGGTCCGGATACAATTATTTTGGAGGGAAGCAACATGCAACACGGGCACCTGCTTCCACTTTGGCAAATCATGCACCTGATCCTATCCTATGCATCAACCCGAAGAAGCACACAACTGAGGTTTCTTTTCATCGGGCCGAGTTTATGTACATGATTGCACAAGGGGAGCCAATTGATCTGGCTTCATACAGATTTCCAGGTCGTCCATGCAGAGGCCCTGTCACACGATACGGTCGTTTCTCTGCCATATGGTGTTCTACTAACTCAATTCCTCCATGCTATGCTAGTACCTGAGGATCCTGATGAGACAAAAGGGTATCCACTTGGGCCGATCAATAAGACTACCCTCTTGCATTCCATAGCCCAAAGACATCGAGCGCTGATCATGTAGTCAGTTGTTGGTAAACAACAGAAGCAGCCTTGCAAGATTGAGGAGTAGGATCCTGATCAGAGCGCAACCCAAGGACTTCAGGCAGAGTGACTGACTTGGGTGGAGGATCTCATGGCTGAATTGAGTGCGACTGTGCAAACAAGCATAGAGCCCACCCATCAGATGTTGAGTGATATCAGTGCTCGATTTACGACTCTGGAGACTAAGGTCGGCCTGCGGGACTCTTAGTGGAGGAAGGAAGTGAAGGTAGTTTAATATGATCTGAAGACCATGCCATTTGGTGCACAGTTACATGCCTTGACTTTGAGGGTCGATGAGATGGAGGAGTACTGAGGCGTGTACGTGAGGTTCTATAGATCGCGGCTGAGGAGCAATAGTTTATGTTATTTTATTTTATGTTATGTTGTTTATATTATATTTTGAAAACATTTGATATAGTTATGTTATTTCAGTTTATTCATCTTTAGTACAACATGTTAATCTATGTTGTCAAGTTTCTCATTTCAGTACACTCCTTCAAACATCAAAACTACTATCTAACACACTTAGGGTTATTTATGTTATTAACACACTTGGGTTTATATTTGTGACTAATATACTTTTCACGGATATACTTAGGTTTATTTTTGTCATTAATACACCTTGGTTATTTAAAACTTGGTAATAAATTGAATGGTATGAGCTATAAAAAAAAATTAGGTCGTTGAAAACCATTCAAAAGGCTAGATAAGCATCCGGCCGTTTTATTGTGAGGTCGAACAATATCGTATTGTATAAAACAATCATCCAGACAGTATTTGTTTCCTTCTGGAATGATTTGTTTGCTTGCATGTATATGTCGTAATGCTGATGTTTGGGGATGCAAAACGACAGCATGCAGATGTAAATTTGTCCATACGGACAGGATGAATTTTTAGGCAGAAACGAATTCCCTCGAAAACTTAGACATGTAGGCATCCGCACATGCTTAGGAGCGTTCGAACGGGTTTTATGCAGATGAAAGAGAAGAAATCGCAAACAGTGTGAAATAACGGGAAAAAACTTGAAAATTTGAGATTTAAGGAAGACGAGAAGTCAGGAGCTGATTTTGGGCATTTAATCTCACTGAAAAAGCAGTGGAAGGAGCACCTCAAGGAAAATTTCACATTGGATTACATTTGAAGTTAGTGGGTTTAAAATTTTATTGATTTTAGGATGAAAAGCATGGATTTTAGGATATCAAAGCATGTGTTTTTTGAATTTCTAGTTTGTAAAATGATAGCAATGGAGTTTGGGTTGGTTGTGATGTGTTTATATTGAAGTGTTTGCAATTTAGGTCAATTTTGGGATGACTTAGACATTATTTTTAGGTCTGTTCATCGAAGAACTGTGTTCTTTGACAATCACAATCCGAAAGGATTATGGTCTGTCCGAATGCTTATGTGTATGGTTCTGACTCCGTTAGATTGGTTTTTAGGTTTTATGTTTCATGCATTCATTTAGTAGCCTTAGCCCCGTTGAAGAATTACACCTTGTTCATTATTCAAACTTAGTGTAACTCTTGCATTGTCCACGTTAATTGTATCTGCTATTGTGACTGATGTGTTTAGAAATTTCAATATAAATCTCCTTTTGTCCTTCAGATACACATTCAACATTGAGCTTACACACTCACCTTCAATGGTAGGTGTTTATACTCAATGTTGTAGGCGTCTATCTGGGACTAAGGGGAAATGCTGTCGAAATTTCTAAAGCATTGGTCACAATGGTTGAGTCAATTACGTGCAGTACGTGATAATGTAAACTTGAATGAGATAGGACCTATCACCCAAAGAAATTGGAGTTTAGTGTGACTATCATTATTGTTTGGATTTATGAGGCTGATAGACTCAAAAGTGCGAAGTATAGTGATGTGTTTGGAATTTTATAAGTGTTGCCCGTAGTTATGTAAATAGTCGTGGACTGATAAGATGTCCAGATAAGAGATGTAAGAATCTGTTGTTCCAACGTGTAAACGAGATGGAGGATCACTTATTCATAATTGGGTTTGACCAGAGTTACACTCATTGAGGATTTCATAGAGAGTCAATTTCAAAAGTTTCTAATCGGATAGTGACTTTAGAACCTAAACTGAGCAGTGAGGATTCTGAGGGAAACATAAATGATGAGATAAGAGACATGTTAGAAGATTTTGAGGCATGAGCAGGGGTTGATGGGAATGCTAGTCAAAATATGAAGGGTCCTGAAACAAAAGAATCGAGGTCTGGAGAAAGATTTTCCACGTATACCAAATTATAGGCGGATGCTAAATGAGAGTTGTATCCTGGGTGTAAGAAGTACTCGAAGTTGTCCTTCGTTGTTAGGTTACTTCATGTGAAGTCGGAGAATAATTTGACTGTAAAAGCGTTTGAAGATGTGTTGGGGTTGATAAAAGGTGCGCTGCCTAAGGGGGAGACACTTCCTAAATCCTATTATGAGGAGAAAAAGTTAAGAAAGAATTTGGAATTTAGCTATGATAACATACATGCGTGCTTAAATGATTGTGTACTGTTTTGGAAGGAGCATAGTGAGTTACAAGAGTGTTCAGTGTGTGGGGGCATCGAGGTGGAAGTACAGTCAAATAGCAAATCAAAAGTTCCTCAAAAAGTGTTATGGCATTTTCCCTTGAAACCGAGGTTGCAACAGTTGTTTCTATCAAGGCAAATAGCAATAGATATGCGAAGGCACAAAGAGAAGCATGTGGTTGAAGATAGGGTGATGAGGCATCATGTAGACTCTATGGTATGGAAGGATATCAAGGCTTATGTGCCGGTAACCAAAAAGAGTGGTCCACAATAGCATGAAATAAAAGGAAGCTATGATTCCTCGGAATCATTCAGTGAATATTGTAGTGTTTTTGAAGAATATTACTTTAAGGACTAAAGTAACTTTATTGTTTCAATTTACTTTGAATTTTTATTTTATATTCATTTTGAGTAACATAATTCATTGTGTTTTTTTCACTAATATTGATTTATTTGGTCACAGGATGATATCATTCCAGTGGAAGGAAAACATCTTCAATACGATTTATCAGTTTGAGCTGAGAGTACTCCAAGTACACTAGCAGTGCTGGGTCCTTCGCTTAGAGATTGCAACGAATTACTGTCTCCTACCACAACCAGTCCAGTAGGCACCCAAAGTAGTTGTGCGTGTAAGTATCTTACCCTGTCATCTTGATTAAATATTATACATTTAAATTTCTATGCTAACTGAATTTTAAATTTATTGACCTTCATTTGTAGTGACGTCAGGAATCAAGCATGGAAGGGGTAGTACGTGCAGGATTGCATTACTCAAGGCTCGTATCGAAGGAAAGTTCTGTCCATATCCCTGATGGACATATGGGTTGTGATGACAAGGCATCCTCGATGCTCTCATGTCATATTGGTGTGCTCGTTCGACAGCATGTCCCATTTCAACGAGTAAGTGGAGGGAGGTCCCTGACGAGGTTAAATCATACATGATGAATCAAGTGTCGGTAAGTATAATTTATTAAATTTTAATTGTGCAAACTTTTATACGTACTAACTGTTATATATGTTAAGGATGACTTCCAACTAGATTATGATTGACCCGAGGATCACATCCCTGTGATGTCCACGATGAACACGAGGTACAGGATGCATAGAAATAGAATGTTCCAGCATTACTCAGTGTTCAATTCCAAAGAATATACATTAGAGCACCTATATCCCGAGATAAACAAGGAAGAATGGACTTGTGTCTGTGATTTATTCGAGAGCGATGAATTTCAAGTTAAAAATTTTTATTCCATCCTGAACGTTTATTTTAGTTTATTATTAATTATCATAACAATTATAAATATACAACGCAAAGGAGGTGTACAATCAGCCGGGAGAATAGAGTTAAGCTTAAGATTATACACACATCGGAAGAGAGGTCCTTCCAACGTGCGAGAGCATTGTTAGTAAGTAATAAATTTACATTTTTTAGAGATATTACTTAAATAAATGACTTAGGTATTTTAATATGCACGTTGGATATTTCTTTTGGTATATATAAAAATTTCAGAATCTGATCAGATTAATCCTGCGTTGTTGTATAAAAAAATACATACTAATAAGATGGCATGTGGACATCAGAAGATGCACGAAAAATTTTGTAAGTTGTAACATTAGATTTAATGATGCATTTGTTATCTCTTATGTTTCATATGTGCTAACTTTATCTTATTTTCTAATTTTTGTAGGAAAAATGGAGGCGTTACAGTTGCAACACGAGTCAGAGGGAAAGCCATACACAGAAGTGGAGATTTTCGCTGAGGTATTGGGGACGAAAGAGGGTTACGTGCGAGGTTTTGACCATTCATTAGTAGTCTATTGGATCATTGTCTTCAGTATCGTCCGTTGATTTGTCCTGGAGATTGGAAGAGGCCAGATTAGAGATAGAGGAGATGAGGGCTAGACAGATGAATATGAAGAGTTTCTGGTCAAGCGGTCAAAAATGGAGCAGAAGATGCAAGAGCATCAGTAAATAATGGAGGAGCGGCAACGGAAGAAAGAACAAGAGTATCAGAAGATGATGCAAGAGCAACAACGGAACCTAGTAGAACATCGAGAACAGATGATGCAACTAATGGAACAACAAATGTGAGCAGATGATGGAGCACATCAGACAGCTGCATCCCGTACGACACCCAAACGAAAATTTGGTAGATTATGTATTTTCACTAATTGATCAGTACTTATCGATTATGTATTTTAGTTACTTTTAATGACAATTGCATATTTGTAGACATTTTATTATTATTATGAGTATTGAATATCTTTCTATTTGTATTATTTGTAAATTATTTTTAAATTTTTAATTAAATTAATTCAAATACGTAGCAAAGGGTTCAAACGGTAACAAGGCCTTCCGAACAGTTTTTGTAGTTAAGACGTGCGCATGCATAACAATCCGTCCACACCCTTCATAAAAAATATCATCTATCCACAAGGTTATTCTTCCTTGCACACGATCTTTAATTAAAAATCATTCAAACAAGAAGAAAACACATTCCCACCGGTTCAACAGACTAAGCGTTAACACTAACGAGGTACATGTTCAAACAGTTTCTGAGATGATAAAAAACTATTTCGTCATAAATGAAATTATGGTGCAAACGTCTTTATATAATCATGCACACATTTTTATGTTTTTTTGGACAGCTGTATATTACCGTGCGCACATATATTCCATGACAAAATGCATTTCGTCACATAAGACCACTTGCAAATGTATGGAAAGTACGTTCGCACCCTTCATGCGAACGGATGGAGGGTACTGGCATGACAATTTTCAATTTTGTCAATATAGTAGAAAACCGTTCAGACGGTATATGTTTCCGTCCAGATGGTTTTGAATGACAAAACATGAAAATTGTCACCTAAAACCTTTGCTGACAAGCTTTAGGTGACAAACTAGGTGACAACTCGATTTTGTCACCCAAAACCTTTGGTGACTAAATATGCACTTTAGGTGACAAAATTTTTTGACACCCAAAGTGCATTTTCTTGTAATGAGTACCAGATTCTGTTATTGCTAACAGACTCAGCTAACAGCTAATTACTTATACCCTTATGAAGTTAACAGCTAACTTATATAGTTAATACGCCCCCTAAAGATAGAGTGTGTATATTGTATACACCCATCTTGGACAAAAGTGTTAAAAATTGAGCTGATCTGAGAGGCTTCGTAAAAATGTCACCCAGCTAATTAGTTGTTGAAACATGAAAGTATGGATAATGCCAGCTTGAATTTTCTCACGTACAAGGTGGTAATCGATTTCAATGTGCTTTGTCCTCTCATGAAACATTAGGTTAGCAGCTATATAGAGAGCAGCCTTCCTGTCACAGTAAAGCAAAGCTGGCTGAGAATGAATGATATCAAAATCATGAATTAAAGTTAATAAACAAGTAACTTCACAACATGTAGATGCCATTACCTGATATTCGGCTTCAGCCGAAGAAGGAGAAATTGTATGTTGTTTCTTAGACCTCTAGGACACTAATGAATCCCCAACGAATACACAATAACCTGTCACAGACTGCCATGTGTCATGGCAACCTACCCAGTCAAAGTCGAGGAAGGCCTTAAGCTGAATTTGAGAAGTGGCAAAGAAATATAAGCCTTGACTAGGACTTCCTTTAAGATAAGCAACACACGAATTGCAGAATCCAAATGTGGGTAACGTGGGGAATCCATAAACTGGCTAAGAACTTGAATGGAGTAAGCAAGGTCAGGCCAAGTTATGGTTACGTAAAGGAGTCTGCCAATCAATCTTCATTATGCAGAAGGGTCATCAAGAAATGGTCCAATATCTTTAGTAAGCTTTAAATTATGGTCCATAGGAAATTTGACAGGCCGAAAACTAACAGGTCCTGAATTAGCCAAGATGTCAAGGCCATATTTGCTTTAGCATATGGAAATGCCTTCAGAGGAACGTCCTACCTCTATGCCAAGAAAGAATTTCAATGGCCCCAAATCTTTAAGCTTAAATTGACTATGGAGAAATAGCTTCAAAGCATCAATTTCAGCCATATCATTGCTAGCAATAACAATATCATCAACATAGACTAGGAGTGCAACAATGGTAGTGCCTTTACGTCGAGTAAACAAGGAGTAATCAGACTTGGACTGAAGAAATCCATGATTAAGAAGGGCAGCGGAAAATTTAGCAAACCAACTTCTTGATGCTTGCTTTAACCCATGGAGTGATTTGTTTGATTGACAAACCATAGAATCATTGGTGCTAAAATAGCCAGGGGCCAAAGTGAAGTACACCTCTTCATCAAGGTTTCCATGAAGGAAAGCATTATTAACATCAAGTTGATAAAGGTGCCACCTGTTAATTGCAACCAAGGAAAGTAAACATCTCACGGTTACAAGCTTTGCAACTGGGGAAAATGTTTCATGATAATCTCATCCTTCACGTTGAGTATAACCTTTAGCTGCTGGGTGAGCTTTATGTCTCTCTATTGAACCACAGATCTGTAGTTCACCTTATAGATCCATTTACACCCAATCGACAATTTTTCAGGAGGCAGAGTGGTTAGAGTCCAAGTATTATTCTCCTCAAGAGCATTGATTTCAGAGATCATAGCTTGCTGCCAATGCTTATGTGTAACAACTTGACGATAAGTTTTGGGTTCAAAATGAGTGGAAATAGCTAGAGTAAAGGCTCTATGAGAATTAAAGAGTCGATTATAACCAAGAGATAATGAAAGGTCATAAGGAGTAACTTGTATGTGAGAACCTGCAAACATGGATTTTGATGGGGAAGGAGCTGAACAAGTTGCTAATTGACAGAGGTAATGCTACAGATAGTCAGGTGGATGCCGATTTCTAGAAGATCAACGAACAGGCTGAGAAACACTTTCAATAGAAAGATCAAAAGCAGCAGGTTCAAGAGTAGACAAAGAATAATCTTCAGACACTGCTAGTGGAATTTCAATTTCTGTTGGAATAGGATCAAAAAAAGATGGTGAAATGGATGAAGTTGGTGCATCCGCTACTGGTAGAGGAAGAACTAAATCAAATGGAGGACTAGAAGTAATATCAGTAAAAGTTTTGAAAGGGAAGATGGTTTCATGAAATTTTGCATCTCTGGAAACAAAGAGAGTTTTGGTGTTTAGACAAGTAATAGGTAACCTTTAACACCAAAGGGATATCCAAGAGAGATGCAAGCACAAGCTTGGGGGTCAAATTTATTTTGATTATGCTTAAGAGTACTAGCATAACAAAGACATCCAAATACACGTAAATGATAGTAAATGGGAGCTCAGGAAAACAAAACTTCATATGGTGACTTACCATGAAGATAAGGACTAGGAATTTGATTGGATAAGATATGTACCCATTAGAACACAATCTCCCCAAAATTGAGATGGCAGATGTGCTTGGAAAGAAAGGGCACGAACTACATTCAATAAGTGCTGATGTTTTCGTTCAATAATGTCATTTTGTTGAGCTGTCTCAACACAACTATGCTGATGGATAATGCCTTTAGAAGCATAAAAATCTTGCATAATAAATTCTTGGCCATTATCGGAACGAATGATTTTAACTTTGGTTTTGAATTGAGTATCAACCAAAGTAATATAGGATTGTAGTAGATGTCTGGTGGCAGATTTGTATTTCATGAGAAACACCTTGGTAACACGACTAGGATCATCAACAATGGGCAAAAAATATCGAAAATTATCTATTTAACAGGAAGCGAGGTCCCCAGATATCACAATGTATGATATCAAAAGGAGAAGTGGAAGTGGTTTGACTGATCTAAAAAGGAAGATGATGCTTTCTAGTAAGAGGACAAATAGTGCAATGGAAATCTGTAGATGCTGTGATATCAAATGACAGCTTATTCAAACAAGTTTTTCTAGAGGAAGAAAGATGTCCTAATCTATAAAAGGTTGAATGAAGAAACAGAAAAGGACATAGCTGAAGAAGAATCCAGAAACTGACTGTGCAAAAAATATAAGCCATTGTGTCTGCTCCCCAGTGGCGGAGCCAGGAGGTGCGGGTAGGGGGCGGCTACCCCCACTGGCTCCAAAAATCCTTTGCAAAAATTTTTTTTTTTTGGTTATTAAGAAGCCGGCCTACCCACACTGGCCCAGGAGTGCTTTCCAGGGCCAGTGGGGGCGGGACGAGGCCAGCAAGGGCACACCCACTGGCCCAGTCCCGTGTGGCCTGCTTCCATAATTTTTTTTTAAATCAGAGGGTGAAATGACGCCGTTTCACCCTCTGATTTTAAAAAAAAAAATTCGCACGCCTCTCTCTTTCTCACTCTCTGCGATCTCTCTGACTCTCCCTCAGTCCAGCAGCCCTCACGCCTCTCTCTCACTCACTGCTCATTGCTGTCGCTGTCATTGCCCCGCCCGCACCATCCCGGCAGACCGTCAACGCCGCCCAACCTAGGTAAGCCCACCTGCCCACCATCTCTCTCATTCTCTTGTTTTTTTTTTATTCCCAATAATCTCACATCTCGCCTCTGCTCTCAGGTGCCATCGTGCCACCCACCGGCTAGCACCACCGGTCCACCAGCCACCGGAACTCTCTGCCGACTGCCTGACTACCTCTCCACTCCAGGTATGTGCAATTTAGACTATTTAGTTTAATTTAATTTTTCAATTTAGCCATTTAGGGTTTCAAATTTTAATCATTTCATGATTAATTTCTTATTTCTCATGATTAGTTGTTTACTTTTATTTTATTTTTTCTACTACTGCATGATTAATTTCTCATGATTTAGTTTAATTTTGTCAGAATTTCTCATGATTTATCATTTATGATTATCAGATTATGTGCTTATAGTTATGGACTATGGTGTTGTTGTGCTGGTTTTTTTTTGTTTTTAAGGTTTGTCTTGGCTGAATGGCTATTTCAATCATTCAATGTTAATGCTTCTGACTTGATGCTTAATTGCTTATGGCTGTTTCAATGTTGGGCTATTTAGTATATTATATTTTATTACCTTTTGTGTCTATACTGTCTTTATTGTCTTTATATGAAAGAATTTTAGACGTGAGAGTATTTGCTTCTAAAGGAGCAAAAAAAGAGTGTCTTTGCTTCTAATCTATTAGGTCCAATTCATTAAAACTACTTTTGATATATTTAACTCCTAAGTAGCTATTTGGACTGTAATATCCACGTGGTTTCATTTACTTTTGTCTTCCCTCAATTTTATAGCAAAAAAAGGATAAAAATGCAGAAATTTTGTGAACACATATAAAATGTTTGTTTGTTTGGATGCTAACCATCTCTCAATATTAGAAAATAGTTCAGTAAGTGTATTTCATTATTTTTAATGTTTTTAATTCTTAATTTGTGATATTGAAAATTTAAGACACTTTTTACATTATGTGGAAAAAAAAATTTTGGTAATTTTGCCTTAGAAATTCGACCCCACTCATTTTATATCCTAGATACGCCATTGCTGCTCCCCGTCCCAATCGTCTTCCATATTGACAAGTTCTGAAGAAAATAGTGAGTGTTTAGGAAAACAAAGCAATAGTTAGAAGCTTGGGTGAGTCGGCTAACAGATATGAGGTTGAAATCAAAGGAAGGGACACACAACACATTGATGAGAGTTAGACAAATTGGTGAGAGTTAGAGACATGATAAAATCACAGTGCCAATGTGAGTGATTGGATCAAAATTGCCATTAGGAAGTTTAACCGAAGTTGATACGATGGAGGTTAGAGTGGTGCAAAATGAGGTCGAATTGAGATAAAGAGGAAAGAGCCTTTTTCAGTCAAAAAATCCTTGGTCCATTACCTTGAGAAAATCGCTCCTTAAGATCTATCCGTAGATCTCTAGCAGTATCAAAGTACAAGATACTAGTTGCCAATTCCTTTGAAACTGAGTTGAGCAGCCATGAAAGTATCATATTGTTGCTTCGCATCCATGACCCAAACGTAGGATCTGAAACAGCTGGTTGAGGAGCAGTTCCATCAACAAAGCCGTACTTCTTCTTAGCATTTAGAGCCATCGTCATAGCTCTACACCAAGCAGGATAGTTCCCTTCCACCAGAGGCTGAGAGACAAGCACTGCTCCTAGACTGTCGCCATGGTGCAGGAAGTAAGGATTAGCAAGCTCATCAGTTTGACGAGGAGGAGGAATAAAAAATGAATGAGAAACAGGTGGAGTGGTGGTAGATGCAATAGGTGGAGGTGGTGGAGAATCAGTTGCATTCACCATTAAAAATGCCCTAATACCATGTAAATTTTGTAACTAGAAGCAAAGTGACGAGAGAGAGAAAACAAAGTATGAAGACTGAATCAATTGTATTGATTGAATAAGGACTTGTTCTTTACCCCAAAATTTCGAGGTATGAAAATTTCCAACAAAACAAACACACTCCAAAATTTCCAACTTTTTCACATACACACTCTACTTTTCACAAACCCCAATAAATCTCAATAAAGTAAAGATTCCCAAAATTTCAGGACTATTCCCCGAAATTTTGACAAACGAACACCCCCTAAGTGTACAACTAGTTATATTTATACATCAAGTTGTCAAGTATGTCAAGTACCAGATTCTGTTATTGCTAACAGACTCAGCTAACAGCTAACTTATATAGTTATGAAGCTAACAGCTAACTTATATAGTTAACAAAGCCTTAAATATGCGTATCTACAACCGACTCAATAAAAATTGGAGGCATAAGGCAAAAAAAAAATATTAAAGTCAGGCTTTTTTTATTTTTAATATGATAAAAATAAATTTTTAACAAAATATTTCCTTAAAAATTCTAAGCTAATGAACTTCATTAAATCAGAAACGAAGTACAACTGAAGGCAAAAAATTAAATGCTCCAAACCAACACAGATATTCTAGCCGGCAAGGCGAAATCTGCACAAAGCCTACAACAACACAAAGGGACCCAAGGTCCAGTGGCAGTACGTATACAAAGTAAGACATAGGACTAAAACAGAGACATAGATCTACTTGCGGCGTCAGCCGCCCGGAGGTCATAGAAGTTGATCCAACCGCTCCTCAAGCCTTCTTCCAATAAACATCAAATTGAAGTGTGGAAACATGGCTCTTCTGTGTTGCCGAATATTAATCAACATTTGAAGACGCAGTAACATTTAAAGCTAAAGGACTCCCAATAAGGTGTACTACAAAATCCAGACTCTACATGCTCCAATTCCTTGCATTTCTTGTTACAATGTGGCGTCCATACATATGTTTTATGCCAACGTTTGCTCAAGACTGAACGCGTTTTCTTAAATCGTGACCTTATTGCTGTGATCAGAACACATGAGTGCAAAGTTTCAAAGAACATGCTCAAGAATGCCACTACAATTAAGGCTCTGTTTGTTTTGCAGTATTTTACTTTCTAAAAAGTATTTTCTATACTTTCAACTATTTGAGGAGCCTCGTAAAATACGGTCAACCAAAACTCAATTCGGTCAACCGTAAAAGATAGCTCCACTTTCTTGAAAGTGATTTACTTTTTAAAACTAGTGAATCTTCTTTCCTGACCTGCCTCTCCTAGACTTAGGGGTGGCCAAAAACCAATCAACCCAACCTCTTGACTCAAACCCAACCTGGTTCAACCCAAACTAGTCGAGTTACATCGTGGTCGGGGTTGGGTTTTGAAATATGAAATCGAGAAAAATTAAGTTCGTGTTCGGGTCTTTAATGCAAAACCAAATCATTCAAAAGAACTCGACCCCGACGGTTTTAGCTTTTTTCGGGGTCAGGTCGGGTTTTGAAACATGAAACCAAGAAAAATCAGGTTTATATTCTGCTCTCTAACCCGAAACTAAAGCATTCAAAGGAACCCGACACTGACGATTTTAACTTTTTTCGGGGTCAGGGTCAGGTTTTAAAACATAAACCCAAGAAAAAATCAGGTTTTTGTTCGGGTCTCTAACCCAAAACCAAATCATTCAAAAGAACTTGACCTTAACGATTTTAGCTTTTTTCGGGATTAGGGTCGGGTTTTGAAACATAAACCAGAGAAAAATCACGTTCGTGTTTGCATCTCTAACCCGAAACTAAAGCATTCAAAGGAACCTGACCCCGATGATTTTAGCTTTTTTGGGGTCGGGTCGGGTTTTGAAATATGAACCCAAGAAAAATCATGTTTGTGTTCATCTTGGGTTCACGTCTCTAACCCAAAGCTAAAGCATTTAAAGGAACTCGACCCCGACGATTTTAGCTTTTTTGAGGTTGGAGTCGGGTTTTGAAACATGAACCTGAGAAAAATCAGTTTGTATTCGCATCTCTAACCCGAAACCCACGCATTCAAAGGAACCCAACCCTGATGATTTTAGCTTTTTCGGGGTTGAGGTCAGGTTTTGAAACATGAACCCCAAAAAAATCAGGTTAGTATTTTGGTTTCTAACTTGAAACCAAAACATTCAAAGGAACCAGACCCATTTTTTACTCTCTCGAAAACTTTATTTTATTTTATTTCAAATTGATGTTAAAAATTAAGTTTATTAATCATATAAAATTATGAAAAATATAACATACGTCAAAAACATTGAAAAATAATTTCAGAAAATATATTTGATGTAACAACTAAACACCAAAAATTAGAATACTTTACTAAAACATAATGCATTGAAAACTACTTTACAAAAAATAGTTCTTTACAACAAAACAAGCGAACCCTAATATATATTCTGGGAAAGGTACTTAAGTTTACATATGTTAATCTAGTGAGACAAACGTGTACAAGTACAACAATACTCACCCATACTTGTAAGAAGTGTGAAGATAAGGAATATCGCAGGGATACAAACAGGGTTTGGATAAGTCTTAGCCATGTTCCTCTTAGTTCTTGTTTATTGCAAACTTAAAGTACGAAAGTTTCTGGATGTTTATAAAGGAGAGTTAGTATGTTACATCACTTTGTGGAGGAGTCAAAAGTTATTTCTTAGTTAATTCATATAGACTAGAAGATGCTTCATTCACCTTGCTTAATCAACGATTAAAAAAAAATGAGATAAGTCCACTTTTTACCTATCAACTACCGGGTCTTTGACACATTATACTCTAAACTATCAATTTTTGACACATTGGACCCTTCAACTATTAATATTAGACACATTGTACCCTAAACTGTCCACTTTGACACATTGCACCCTCCAATTACCAATGTTAGGCACTTTGCACCCTCCATTCGTGGGTCAAGGGCATTATTGTCATTTTAGTTTAAATTTTGACAGATAATGCAAAGTGGCTAAGATTAGTAGTTAGAGAGTGCAATGTATAAAAACTGATAATTTAAGGCGCAATGTGTTGAATCCATAATAATTAATGGGTGAAAAGTATATTTATCCTAAAAAAATGAAAGAATTGCATGCCTTAATAACTTGCATAACCAAACTTTCATTCAATTTCTAATTTTGTCGAAAAGCTGGAGAAATAAAGTAAACAAAATGGTTGGAATGAAGGATATTCAATTTTTTTTTACACGACTAATATTTTCACACATTCCAATTATAAGATTTTTGACACTTTGCATTTTGATATGTTATTTTTGTCACATAAAAATGATTTTTTGGCACAGAAATAATGTTTTTTTCTATTTCCTAGGCCGAGTTTTAGGCCTCCATCCCTATTTAATTGTATTTTCAACTTTCTGTCTTTCTTTTACGAGAATTAATTAGAGCCATTGGTCTTGCAGGGCTGTTTAAAACTACAAGGTAAATTTGCTTGTAAACCCTAGCTAAACTGATCTCATTAGTTTTCTTTTCTTTTCTTTTCTTTTTTCTTCTCTTAATACATGATAATGCATAAAAAATGAACCTACATGTGAGTTACTAACATGTAAAATGTTTGATGATGCAAAGAAATAATATCAAATGCATGAGCACATAGTTCACTACAAAATTAAGCCTAAATTGTCGATTATTATACGAAAATAATACACATAGTTTTAGGTAACATTACCGTTGTAATCTATCTTTAAAAATAGAAATTTCTCTAAAGGAGTGAGCAAGAGACTTGTAGAGAGTTCGTGCTCGCTTATAAACGGGTGGGAGACTTTCAAAGAGTTCGTGCTTGCTTAGTGCCAACTCGGAGCTCGAAGAATGAAATTTTCAGAAACTCTGTGCTCTCTTTGCTCTCACTTGGCACTCGAGCACCAAGTGCTTAGAATGCACTTTTGACGTGGCACAATGGAAGCCTGTCTACACAACGTTCCGTATTTTTATCATATCTCTCTCATCCAACGTCGTATTCAAGTGATTCGAGTTGCATTGAAAAGTTAATTCAACCTGCTACAATATTTTCATAAATGAGATTTACCTAATTCTAATATTTTATGAACAAAACTTAGCCCTCAGTCTGAGCCATATGTTCAAGAAAATTTCAGTTACTATTATCTGGCATAAGCTCAAATGTGTACAATGATGATTGGAGAAAATACAAATTGATTAGAGTATGATTAAGTGAGAAAAATGGATTAAATAAGGTGCTAAAATGCGTAGGTGTGACAGATTATTTTGTGTAAATGCCTAAGTTTATCAGAGGATTATGAAAGGGCTTGTGATTAATGAAAGTTGCATTTTGGGTTTAAAAAGAATAGAGTAACCCATTATTTATTTTGGGCCAAATGAGACACTTAATATATCCATCGGGCTAGAGTTTTAGAAACTTAAATTGTCAAAGCCTTTGTGGTCCATTCATTAACGAATTCTTAATGTTGCATGAGGGGATTTTTGTTCATAATGTAAGCACACACGTTAAATTAAAAGAGCTGGAGATTAGAGGGCAAACTTGGAAACCAAAAACTTGTTCTTTCTGTTTGATCGTGAAATAGGACTAGAGAGACAGAGGCTGATCACTAGAGAAAGAGAGTTGGAGATGAAGAACCAATCGAGTTTGAGGCTTTTGGGGCATTAAATGGAGTTCGGTTGGAGGGGAATGATTATTTTGTGTAAATGCCTAAGTTTATAAGAGGATTATGAAAGGGCTTGTGATCAATGTAAGTTGCATTTTGGGTTTTAAAAGAATAGAGTATCCCATTATTTATTTTGGGCCAAATGAGACACTAAATATATCCATTGGGCTAGAGTTTTAGAAACCTAAATTGTCAAAGTCTTTGTGGTCCATTTATTAATGAATTCTTAATGTTGCAAGAAGGGATTTTTGTCCATAAAGTAAGCACACACGTTAAATTAAAAGAGATGGAGATTAGAGGGCAAACTAGGAAACCAAAAACTTGCTCTTTGTGTTTGATTGTGAAAGAGGAACAGAGAAAGATATGGGCTGATCACTAGAGAGAGAGAGCTGGAGATGAAGAACCAATCAAGCCAGGGGCTTTTGGAGCGTTGGATGGAGTTCGGTTGGAGAGGAATCTCTTGGACAAGATCCGGCAGATTACGGATCAATTTCAAGGTGATTTTCACCAGATTATGGAGCTCCATTTTGGGAGCACATTAGGCAAGTTTCTTTGCTTTGCTATGAACGCTTTTAGAAGAATGTGTAGCTAAACCCTTTAATCTGAGTTGTGGGTAGTACTTGGCATTGATTCATAACTAAATCAACGGAGATTCTTTTTGTTTTAATTTCAATTTCGTTGGTTTTTGGGGTTATATGATTTCAGCAATAATTGATTCTCTTGCTTTGGTATCTAGCTATGTTGATGTTTAGCACATGTAATCTAAATGTATAAGGTTTAATTAGCTATTTCAAGTTTAACTTTATCTCCTCTTGCCATGAATTTATCTTGATTACTTTGAGTGGCTAGGCTTGAATGAATTTATAGTCCGTTTGTTGTAAATTTAAGTATCTAGAAAACTGAATTAATTAATTGAGGAAATTGATTTAGTAGAGAATCAATGCTAGGGAAAATACATCTCAGGTGTTTGATAATTTGCCTCTTCAAGTTTCTGTTAGTAGTTTGTTTTCCATTTTAGCGTAAACCTTAACTTGTTATTTTTCCTCCTTTGATTTTGTTCGGGATTAGGTTGAGCTTGTGTTAATTTTGTCATTATATAAATTTCGGTTTTTGTGTTAATTTAACTTATTTTTCTTAGTTTATTTTACATTTTAAGCTTATTAGTTAGCTTTTTGCATTTAGCTTTGACTCTAGTTTAGGCATCCTTTATAGTTAAGCTTTAATCTCTATATGTTATTTCCTTTTCAAAAACAAAAACCAAAACCAAAAAAATCGAATAAGTTGCTGCGAGTTTCTTCAGGATTAAACCATTGTTTTCAAAAGGCCTAAAAATCTTGTTCCTGTGGAAATAACTTTGGGACTTCCCTTGATTATAACTTGACAAATTCTGCACTTAGAATTAGCCTTTTCAGAAGCAATCAAGGTACAAAAAAGAGAATGAAATGTTCATTTGGTCAGGTGAATTATAAGCAAAAAAGAGATGGTCCAACACAAATGATTCTATGGCCAGCTGCCTTGGCACCTCATGCAATAGACTTTTTTCCAAAGAAAAAGGGAGGCAATTACTAGGGTTGTGCATTTACAATGACGATGTTGGTTTTTGCCCCCACCGCCACCTCTATGGGCATTTGTCCAAAAACGGACATTGCCACTAGGAGCGTTAGGAGAAGGAACTGGCATCTGGCGATGGTAATTTCGACAATGACAGTGTTGAGTGGTTACCGCTACCCTTACTACAAATTCACAAACCTCAACAAAAATCCTAAATATACAACCAAAATCATCACATCACAAATTAAAATGACCAAATCGCAACGGAATTGCCAAATCGCAATCGAATCTTATATCTCATCCAAATTTTTTAAAAAAAAAAAAAAAAGATGAGCACAAAGGAGAGAGAGAGTTACAAAGACGGGGAGGGATAGTTGAGAGAGACGCAGACGAGAGAGAATGAGAGGAGAGAAAAGGAAGAGGGGATTTTAGGGTTTGGGACCCCTTCTCCCCAAAATGAAGTAGTTCTCCCTTTTCTCTTCCCTCATTCTCTCTCATCCGTCAGCCCCCATTTTCTCCCTCTCTTATAGTCCCCTTCCCCTATTTTCTCCTCTCTCTCTCTCTCTCTCTCAATCAATCAACCTGTCTCTCCCTCTTCTTGTAATTATTTTTCTATCTCTTTCAAGTGACCATGTCTCTCCTTCCCCAAAAAAATTAAAAAAGTGAAAAAAGTGGTGTGGCAGTGAAACCGCCTAGCGGCATGGACTTCTAATATCCTCGCTACGCAATATTAGGCACCGATAGTGACCACCGCCGGTACCAATGGCCAGCCCTATCAATTACAAAAGGAAAAAGGGGAGAATAGGATATAGAAGGGGATTCATTTGGGCAAAGTTTTTAGAGGACCTAGTTCTGGAATCTATCATAGTTCTTTTCGTTCTCCTTTACTTTTCTTTTTCCAGTGAGAACCTTTCTGGTAAGCAACTTAATTCTTACTTAAACTATGAGTGTCTGAATTTTGCAGCCTAAGGAGAGGATGTAGCTTGAACTAATTCATGGTTTTTCAATTCATGAAAATCTATTTGGCTTCTTTTCTTCCTTCACTTTTGGTGAATCAGTATACTTTAGAAATAACTGGAAACTCTAGTTCTTGATCTGTCATAGAGGCAAGCCATGATAGAACTTCAATTCAAGGTTTTATTTGTGTTAACCTGTTTGTTAAATTTGGTTTGCAACCTAGCACAATCTTTTGATATCACTATTTTAGTACTGATTTCCATTTTGTTGATAGTTCTAACTTTTGTATGCTTTTTTGTTCTTCTTTTCATAAAACCAAGTAGCTTCAATCTTTTGTTGTCACTATTTTAGTTTAGATTATCACAAAATGAGTTCAACACCCTTCCTCACTATACGACCACTTATTATATATATATTTGGATACCCTTGTGCCTGTAGAGATTGACCATGGATTCATCCTAGACTATAAATTAATTTGCACCTTCTGCACCAAATTAAACAAATGATACGCACTGTAATTTGATGCAAACCATAATTGTATCTCATATTGCTCTCAGTGGAATTAGATGCAAACCCAATTTCTCACCAAAATTATATTTCAACTATATATATATAGTTCCCAGATCTACAGTAATCACTTTATATTTATTAATTATCACATTATTTAGATTTAATTAATTCATCAATTCTTGTAGTTTGACTTTTTTTCAATTTACTACTTATGTTTCATTTCGTACTATGTTAAAGAAGATTTTATTTTAGTCCCTCCATTAACTTGGACCAAGTTAGTTGATAAAAATTAATGACGCTGACCGAAAACACATCATACGTAATAAAAGGTTGACATGTGTCCTCAAGATTAATTTAATGAAAAATTCGTTAATTTTAAACATGCTACGTCTCTTAAAAATTTATATTAAATAATATAAAAAGTTATTGAAAAAAAAAACCCATAGACTCGCCCCCAGATTGCGTTTCCTTTTTTAAATATATATATTTTTGTTTATTTATTTAATATTTATTTTTTCTGTTTTAATTGCGATTTTTTATTCCTAAAATGTAGTTATATAAAATTATTGATGTCGATTTTTTTAACTATTCTATTTTTCTATCATTAAATCATGTTTTCAAGTATATTTCAGTTTTCTCAATTTTTTCTCTTCATTTTTAAGTTTCTTTCTTACTTTTTAATTTAATTATTTTAGTCCTTTCATTTTCTTATTAACCTATTTTCTTCTCTCTTGGTTTTTATTAGCTTTTGGGTGGGTTTGCTTTTCTTTAATTTCTTATTTCCTCTATTTATTTTATTTTATTTTTGTATTTCCGAAAGGTTCGCGTCAATAGTAATTATGGGTGTTTTGTTTCTTTTAAGTTTTTCTATTTTTTTAATAAACTTTTATTTTATTTTCACTTATGTTAATTTTAAAAAAATTCATTTTTAAATAATTTTTATACAATCTTATATATACTTTTAGAATGTTTTAGACAGGTGGCATGTTTAAATGAATGTTTTTATTAAATTAAGGGCTTTTGGAGATACGTGGACTTTTTATTTTTATTTTTATTTTTTTCTAAGCATGTGGACTTTTTATTACTTGTGCAGTGGCTTCCTGTCAGTCACATCATTTATTTCTATCAATTAACTTGATCCGTCAAGGGAGGAATCTAAATAGAATCTTCTTTAATCTCACGTAGCACAAAATGAGATGTAGGGACTAAATTAAGAAATGGTCAAATTTCATAAATTGAGAAATGGTCAAATTTCATAAATTAATAGACTAAATTTAGTCCATTATTTGTAATGTTCTTTTTTTACCATCTTCTTAAACCATCAAATTTAACACATTATATTTTTATGACATTTTACAAATTAAAATTTTTAACCTTTAAAATTTTATCATCATTATAAAAATTTCTCTCTCTCTTCACTTTTTCACAAACTTCATTTATTTTTCATTAACTTTTTCATTCTCTTTCTTCACCTTTTTACCAACTCTTAAAATTTTGACGCTAAACACTATGTTAAATTATGAATATTTTTTCAATTTACAATTTGACTGTTATCTATTTGTTATTGATTTTAAGGGAATAATATTTTTTTCCTAAAAAAAAAAAAGAAGAAAAAAAGAGACAGCCAGCTTAGCAATCTATCTGTAAAACCTGACCATAACGACACCCAACTGTAAAAATTGCAAGTTAAGGCTATGTTTATTTACTATTTTTAAAATTTTAACACAATAAAATAATTATAATATAATCTTTCTTTTTATCGGATCGTTACTTTTCACTATAATAAATATAATGTTAACAGGTGTGCAAATTGAAAACTAGGGTAATGGTTTTTTTTTTTTTTCAGTCTAGGGTAATGAGTTGTGCTTTAATGCATATTGGAAATGTTGCTCAATGGGGCATGTTCGTTTTCATGGTTTTTTTAAGATTTTGATAGTTTTGTGAATATTTAGATGGTGTTAAAGTTGTATAAAAATACGTGTAAAAATTATTGAAAGGGATTGATGTGTGTAGAAAAAATAATAAAGTGTTATATAAAAATACGTATATATTATGATATTTGAATTGTAAAAATAAAATTAGCATTCAAATCCTTAAAAAACGATGAAAACGAACGTGACCCTCGATTTAAAAGCGTGTATTTTGTTTCGTACTCTCGAGTATTTCGCAGCTCAACCATGGTGGTGCAAATCTTTCCACCACTGGGGGGTTTCCTACTCCATACCGTAGATTGAAGTTATCTTTGATTCGTTTATTCGACTCCAAAACCACTCTCGAGTTCTAATGTGCCTACCGCCGCTACGTTCTATGCCCAGACTCTGAACACGTTTCGGAATCACCAATACCGTTTCTATTGCAAATCTTTGCGCTAATGAGCATAAGAACATCGCACCTTGGAAGCTGCGTTTTTGCTGCGGATTTCTTCTGAATCAGGTGGAGCGTTCTGATTGTTTTGATTGAAGCCTGAAGGCCTGCACCCAACACTTAGTTCGAAAAATCCCGACTCTCATTCACCAAGGAATGAACAGAAGAGGGATAAAGACTCTGCTCCTTCGCTCGCCCCCTTCTATTTGGTCCAACCCCTTCTTACCCTCAAAATTCCCGCTTTCGTTTCCTTATTCACCCGGAGTCTACCGCCGTAACATTCAAACTTCCCGCCAAAACCTCTTCACCTTCGTTGCCAGGTTCATCTCCACCTATTCCCCTGACAATCTCGAAGGACTGATTGATCCGAATGACCCCTTTTTCCTGGAGAATCCGAGCGAATCAGTCTCCGCTGAAGATTTTGCCTTTCTGCGTGTCTCTCCGCAGCCCAAATTTGAGTCAGGTAAGTATTCGAATGACGCTCTTGCCATATGCAATGCAATCCGGGATATTAATGATGGGTTTGGTGGCGAAACTCAGAAGTTTCTTAGGCAGTTTAGGGAGAAATTGAATGAAGCTTTGGTGGTCGAGGTGATGAATCTTGTGGAAAATCCTGAACTGAGTATCAAGTTTTTCATGTGGGCGGGGCGCCAAATTGGGTACAGTCACACAAATAAGGTGTATAATGCACTGTTAGAGAGGTTGGGGTGTACTAGTAACGAGAGAATACCTGAACAATTTTTACTAGAGATTAAGAATGATGATAAGGAATTGCTTGGGAAGTTGCTCAATGTTTTGATTCAGAAGTGTTGCCGGAATGGGTTGTGGAATTTAGCATTGGAGGAGCTTGGGAGGCTCAAGGATTTCGGGTACAAGCCCACAAGATGGACCTATAGTGCCTTGGTTCAAGTTTTCCTTAAAGCTGATAGATTGGACACTGCTTCTTTGGTTCATAGGGAGATGTCGAGCTTGGGGTTTAGTATGGATGAGTTTACCCTAGGTCTTTTTGCGCATGCTCTCTGCAAAGTGGGGAGGTGGAGGGAAGCTCTTGCGTTGATTGAGAAGGAAGATTTTGTGCCTAATACAGTTCTTTATACAAAGATGATATCGGCTTTGTGTAAAGCTTCCCTTTTTGAGGAAGCTATGGATTTCCTGAAAATAATGCGGTCTACTTCTTGCATTCCTAATGTTGTTACATATAGGACTTTGCTTTGTGGGTGTCTGAGAAAAGGACAGCTTGGTAGGTGTAAGAGAATTCTTAGCATGATGATCACAGAAGGTTGTTACCCAAGTCCTCAGATTTTTAATTCCCTTGTTCATGTCTATTGCAGATCAGGTGAATACTCTTATGCCTATAAGTTGATTAGGAAAATGGTAAAATGTGGTTGCCAGCCAGGTTATGTGGTTTACAATATCCTGATTGGTGGTATATGTGGCAATGAGGAATTACCAAGCTCAGAGATGTTAGAGATGGCTGAAAAAGCTTATGATGAGATGCATAATGCAGGGGTTGTATTAAATAAGGTGAATGTGAGCAATTTTGCTCGATGTCTTTGTGGTGCTGGGAAGTTTGAGAGAGCATTTAACATTATTCGTGAAATGATGAGTAAGGGATTCATACCAGATTCTAGTACCTATTCTAAAGTGATTGGTTTTTTGTGCAATGCCTCCAAGGTAGAAAAGGCCTTTTTATTGTTTGAAGAAATGAAAAGGAGCAGCATTGTTCCTGATGTATATACATATACAATTTTGATTGATAGTTTTTGTAAAGCTGGTCTTATTGAACAGGCTCGCAACTGGTTTGACGAAATGGTAAGGGATGGTTGTGCACCTAATGTGGTAACATATACTGCTCTCATACACGCATACCTTAAAGCTAGGAAACTGTCCAATGCAAATGAACTATTTGAGTTGATGTTTTCTGAAGGTTGTATTCCTAACGTTGTCACATATACAGCTTTGATTGATGGCCACTGTAAAGCTGGAGAGATTGAAAGAGCTTGCCAAATTTATGCCAGAATGAAAGGTAATGTGGATACCTCTGACGTGGACATGTATTTTAAAATTGATGATGGCAGTTCCAAAGAACCAAACATTTTTACATATGGAGCATTGGTTGATGGTTTGTGCAAAGCTCACAAGGTTAAAGAGGCCCAGAAGTTATTGGATGCTATGTTGGTGGAAGGTTGTGAACCAAATTATATTGTGTATGATGCTCTTATAGATGGATTTTGCAAGTCTGGGAAGCTAGACGAAGCACAGGAGGTGTTTGCTAAGATGTCAGAGCGTGGTTATAGTCCTAATGTCTATACTTACAGCTCTTTGATTGACAGGTTGTTTAAGGATAAAAGACTGGATCTTGCTTTGAAAGTCCTGTCCAAAATGCTGGAAAATTCTTGTGCTCCAAATGTTGTCATCTACACAGAGATGATTGATGGCCTCTGTAAAGTTGGAAAGACAGATGAAGCCTATAAGCTTATGCTGATGATGGAAGAAAAGGGATGTTGTCCAAATGTTGTGACTTATACTGCAATGATAGATGGCTTTGGGAAAGTGGGTAAAGTTGAAAAATGCCTTGAGCTCTTGAGAGAGATGGGCTCAAAGGGTTGTGCTCCAAATTTTGTCACCTATAGGGTTTTGATAAACCACTGTTGTGCCACTGGCCTTTTGGATGAGGCTCACAAACTTTTAGATGAAATGAAACAGACGTATTGGCCAAGGCATATATCAAGCTACCGTAAGGTCATTGAAGGTTTCAACCGAGAATTTATTCTCTCACTTGGGCTTCTAGATGAGATTAGTGAGAAAGATTCAGTTCCTATTGTCCCAGTATACAAAATATTGATTGATAGTTTTGTTAAGGCTGGAAGATTGGAAGCAGCTCTGGAGCTGCATGAAGAGATTCCGTCATCCTTTCCTTTAACAGCTGCTGAAAAGAGTATGTATGCTTCTTTTATTGAGAGCCTGTCCCGTGCAAGTAAAGTAGATAAGGCTTTTGAGCTTTATGCAAATATGGCAAGGAGGGGTGGTGTTGCAGAGGTAAGCACATTTGTTCATCTTATCAAAGGGCTCATCAATACTAGCAGGTTGGAAGAGGCTCTTCAACTGTCAGATAGCATATCTCAGATGGTCAGTCACTCTCTCTCTCAGCCCTTCTGTTTGTCCTTTCTCAAGCATTGCACTCAATATAGAAACAAAGAATTTTTCTGCCAATGAAGTGCTCAATCATCAATAATCTGTCAAAGATTAGTTCCTATTGACGTTCCAATTGTGGTTGTGGGATCCCTTTCTACTTAAAATTTGTGAGACTTACTACTTTCTTCTGATAAAATGAGCAAATGTGCTTACCCCTTAAGGATTTAGAGACATTCTCATTTCAAAATTGAGTTAGAATGCAACTTCTTTCTTCCTCAAACTTCTTTAGAGGATAGAGCTATTGTTCTTTTACATCACCATCGTAATTTTGTTTTGCTGTTGCTCTGTACTTGTTTATGTTTCCACCTGTTTCCTGCATGCTTACATTTCGGCATGTAGTAGGGCTTGCTAGTGCAGAAACTGGTATTTTCAAGACACTCAATGACCTCATGGTGGGGTCCTGGTTTTGACCTTTCTGACCAGTATCTTCTGCAAAAATCAAATTTGAAGTTGATCTCAAAGTAAGAGACTGCTCCATTGAGCATTTGCCATGAAAATGGATTTTTATTTTTCTTGAGAATAAATGTTTGTTTATGAGGTTCCACCCTTTAGGAGCACTTAGTTATTTGGATTCTCTTTGGGATAATTCTATGTCATTTTTGCAAACAAGTCATGTGGCACGTGAAAGGTTTTTCTGTACTGAATTACATGATAAAAGCTGTCTTTCTAGCTTTACTGAAAACTACCCATCTATCAATGCATCTTGATACTTCATTATCTGCTTACGATCAAGCTGTCTGCATTCAGCGATGGTCGGTGGTTCTGCAAGATCCAGCAAGCTTTTGATCTGTGTGTAGAACTTTGGGTTTAGCATGTCAAGGGTAGTAGGATGAGGAGCGAAGCTTCTTGGAATTTATTGACTCAAGTGCAGATAGATGTACAATCTGTTTCATTCTCCAATATTCTCAAGGTTTTATTTTTGTATAGTAAGTAGGATAAACTACTTAGGAAGGGTTTTCAATCTGCACCTTGTGGTATAATTTGACTGTTAAGATTGTACCATATACCTATTTTTTATTGATTTTAACTGTGAAATTTAATATGGGTGCAAATTGAAAACCTATGGATAGTTTTGGGTGCAATGTCTCAAGTTTAGTAGACTGTGGGGTGCACATTACAACTGATGTGGTAGTTTGACAGTAGTGAAGTTTTTCGGATTTTTTAACAGTTGTCACTGCCACATTGAACTCCATATTATTGGCTAAAAGAAAAATTGTGCTTGCTCTGGCAGAAATAATAAAAGCTGTTTCTTCGACCACTTATGAATTGCCTAAAATTTTAGGTTTCCTGTATGTTAGGGCGACCTGTTCAATAATTAAGAGGTGTCTAGTTACATGTCTATATGTTAGTTTATCTTTTTGTTCTAATCAAAATTTCACCCTTTCCATTTTATCCAGGATATCCAGTGGCTTCAAGAGGGAGAGACATCTTGCTCTAGAAAGAATGTTATTTAGACATCAAGTGCACAAGGTCAATGTGATGACATGATGGTGGATGGTTCGTTTTGGCTTGCAGAATGAAAACATTGATACGGACAACTCTCAGGTCTCACCATACACATGAAAACCCAAGGAGGTGATTGCTATTGCCTGTGAACTAGACTGATTATCAACTCCGGAAAGCTTTGATTTACAGTTTGAAACAACTAAAAGTTAAAATAAAGATATCATTCGCACTTCAGTTATTCCATCTCATGAAGTGTGTAAATCCTCTTTTACTTCTTAGTATAAGAATGCTCGTCCACACACTTCTTTGGATTAACATTGTGCCCTGTTGCTTACAGTTGGCCTGTTTTATTGAGGGGTGATGCCAGTCAATGATACTAAAACTGATTTACTTCAGGTATACCCTCCATTTATCTTGGCAAGGTCAGTGCTTGCATAATTATTCTTTTGTGGCCATAGTGACTATATCTCTCTTGTTTTCCGGCCAAGGAAGATAGTGAGATGAATTCGAACAATTTAAACCTTTTGCTCAAATTGACGACAAGCATTACAATAGGTCAACGGAAAGATCGTACTTATTCTATTCTGTGGAACAACGTTTGAAAAATCTATATTATTAGGCTGGAGATTATGATTGACATGGCAGCACAATTCTAGGCTGCAAATAATGTTGCCATGTTCTTATTCTATTAGATATTCCTGTTGCACTTGGAAACTTTCACAGAGACAATAGCATGGTCCATTGAAAATGATCCAAAAATGAATTTCAGAAACATGGCACTGGAGAGCCCAAGGGTTAATCCCTTTCTGAAAAGGCAATGTCATCAATGCCAATGCTGAGATTACTCATGCCATTTCATCAGGAATATCCATTAGTTCTTTTGCATAACATCTCGGAGTTTCGCAGAAACTAACAACTTGCAGGATAGGTGCTTGGGGTTTGTGTTACTTCCTTCTAATCTTTGATATATCATTTGAAGAAACACCTGATATTTTCAAGTTACCAAGTCATAACTCAAGAGCCATTGGAAATGAAAGTATATTTTTTTATAGGGGAAACATCATAGTGTGCCCCCTTTTTATGGGCCAAAATCAAATTGTGCCCTGCAGGTTCAATTTCATCTAATTGGGCCCCCTATCTTCTCAACTAAATCAATATATACCCTGTCGTCTAATTCCCCTGTTAAACCTGATAGAAACCAAGGTATTTTCATCTTTCTAGTGAAATTTTTAGGAGCACTTTGGTTTTTTAATTGAGTGGGTGGCTCACGCGAGGACACTTTTCTGGTTTTTTCAGGTTTAACGGGTAAATCAGATGATAGATTTAGTTGATAAAATATAGGGCATAATCAGATGGAATTAGACTTACAGGGCGCAATTTGATTTTGGCCCATAGATCTTTTATAGGTGCGCTTTATGATATTTCCCCTTTTTTATATTAGTTTCAGAACACAAGACATGGATCACTTCACAGAAACCTCTCTCCTTTTTCCGCTTTTTCCCCTTTTTGCCCCGCTCATGTGTCCAGTTGTAGAGACACTTCATTGTTGATAATGTACAGAACCTGTTAAAAGGAGCAAAAAGAAAAAGCCTGCAGTCTAGCTGCAGGTTTCTTGGAGGCTAACTCAAATGCCCCTTCAAACAGATATATAGAGACAACGACCTCTAGGTTGCCATATAGATGATAGATTTCTATCATTACTTTATATTAATTTCCACTCTTTATAGGAATAAAATTTTAGGGGAGATCCTCTGAAAGAAAGCTTAGAAAGAAGTTCCCCAAGTGTTTTCCATCTTCTGACTCTCACCAAGCTTGAATCATTTTTCCATTCCTGACAATAATCGCAGCCCATAAATTTAATTGTTTTGATGTGGAGATTACGTAATCAGAGCTTTCCCTGCCTGAAGTACAAATTGCATGCTGTTCTTTCGATGAGCATCTTTAGTATGTCTGAGTTCTAGGCCTTCTCTGTGAGTATTGGATAGTCTATGCTCAATGTAGATTCAATTGCTCATTAAACGGAAAAAACAATGTGGATTCCAATTTTTCAATATGTTACAGGATCTGTGGCTGTCACACTGCGGGCATGGTATTAGTGGTAAGAAGCTCAACAGAGTTATTCACTTTCACTATCTCATGACGTGATTTGCCTCGAGTCCATTTTTCGAGTTGTCACTCAAACAATTTATTCCTAGCTGCGCCGCTGAGCAGGGTAGTTGATGCAGGAAACTGTCTTCTGATGCTTGGTTCTCCTAAAATCAGGTACTAAAGACAATTTCTTTTCATCTCACCCCAAACATCAACATTATTATACTTTATCAATGAGGAAAGGCTGTTCTTACAAACTAGTTTTGATTTTCTAGTCAAGATTTAAGGATTTGAGTTGTTGTAGTACGATTAACAGTAAGCATTTTTTTCCTAATTGATTTTGTGTTTGATTTCATTTTATATTGTTATTGTTGGTGTAGATTGGTTTAGGGTTTAGAAAGATTGAAAATTTGGTAACTGTTATCTGGTCAGATTGTACATAATCTGTATGTTTGGTTTACCTCAGGACGATGCTCTTTTTTGCCTTTAGTTTTGCTTTTCTCTGATTCAAGTTCGACATTCAGGGAGTATTCATTCATGCCTTTAAAGATAGCCAAACATCATTTTATGTTTGAAGTTCTGAAACCAAAGCAGTTCAATGAACCTGATTCTGGGTATTCATCTCTCCATTTTTTGTAATTTTAGTTACTGTTTGTGTTGTCATTTTTCGGTTCTTGTCTTTTGAATTATTTTATTTTCTCTTGCATGTATGGAGGATATATTGTTAGTACTCTTCATCACACATATTTCAAAGTCCTGTTACCCACTTCCCGCAAAAAGCTTGAGTTTACTGTTGCACTCTTGGACCGATACGGACGTCCTAGAAAGCTTCTGTTCTCCATAGAAATCATGGAAACTGTAGCCCTGATGGCGATGGAAGTCCAAATGAAAGTGACAGGAGTCGGAGAATTCCCAAGAAGCCCTAAGAGTGCTAGATATCATATTAAGGCAGCATGCTGCTAAACAGTGAGGGAATTATGTTGTTTAGTGGTTTCATTTTTCTACCTTTGGTTGTGTATCTTCTCTATAGTTTTAGCTTATTCCAGATTGTCTGAAGCCATTTGTTTCTTTTTCAGGGGCTGCCTCCTTGTTCATCAATCTTTCTTTCACAATGATCCAAGAAGTTTTGCAGATGTAGGAGGTGGTGTTCTAGGCTGTAGAGGACAACCCAGGGTGGCTTGTCTTTGAATTTTGGAGTGCCTCTAAAATGCCTCTATGTATTC
The DNA here is from genome assembly GCA_003952965.2 of Morella rubra. Lineage (NCBI taxonomy): Eukaryota > Viridiplantae > Streptophyta > Magnoliopsida > Fagales > Myricaceae > Morella > Morella rubra. The sequence continues at coordinate 21,170,548 of CM025853.1, read as the reverse complement.
TATATCTCTCTCTGTTGCATCTGTTCAAGTTATTGGCATATTGTTCATTTTTTCTTATCCCGTTTTTCCTTTTCAATGGCAGAGTTACCACTTGGTGAAGATGGTGTTGGTGCTGATGGTTTACTGAGCTGCTTTTGCTAATGCTAGGATTAAAGTTATTTTTATTTTATGTTAGAAACTTGTATAGACTCTTGTGTTGAAATACTTGGTTATTTAATAAATGATGAATTATATTTGCTTTATTATCCTTGTTCTTAGGTTTTACATCAATGAATTATGGTTATTAAAATAAATTGTATTACAAATTAAAAATGCAGGTGTTTTTATAAATATAGTTGTTACTACGTTTTTTTAAAAAAAAAAAAAAAAAAAAACGATAGGTCTATGGTGGCGTTTTCTAAAACGTTGCTAAAGACCTGTAGCAGCATTTTAGAAAACGCTGCTAAAAAAAAAAAATGTGTTTCGGGTCTTTAGACCGCCGCTATAAGTCAAGATTTTCACCAGTGGTCTCGAAAACCGCCACTAAAACCTATCCCGACCGCGACCGCTGCTATAGGTCTTTTTGGCCTATAGCAACGTTTTTTGGCCTATAACAGCGGTCACCGACCGTTGCTATAGGCCTTTTTTTTGTAGTGTAAAACCAAGTTTCTGGTACGACTCCATCTATCTACCCACTAGAGTTATTATGTCAAACGGTTTTCATCCTACCTAACTCGCAGGTGACCCTACTCATATATTAAAAGACAAATATGCTTCCCCCATTCTTACAAGAATAAAAAAAATGACAACTTAGTTGGAAGGAAAAAATGTGCGCCCGCTTCGTAAAAAGCTGATCCAATATTCAATCAACAAGTCAGCAGGGTTATCCATGTCATTTTGAATGTCTGAACTTAATGGAGTTCGAAGTCTTGTCTGAATCCAATGTGTTGCATTTTGAAGGCCAGGTCATCATTTTCAAACCAAAACCCATACAAAAAGCATTCACTCCATTGTAGACTGATTTAGAGCCTAACTAAATGGACATATTTGTCTTTTAACATATGGGAGGATCACGGTCACGTGGGACAAAACCATTCAACATAACGACTTTAGTAAGTAGGGGATGGAATCATAATAAAAACCTTGCTTTGGTTGTGAATTATAGCAAATTCTAGTTTATGAGAATATTTGAGAATATGGTGATAATTTGAGAGGTTATTTTAATTTACCTTTTTTTTAACCTAACTACTCCAATTGTCTTTATGGTATTAAAAAGTGACACATCAGTCCATGTGGTAGAAAAATTGACAAACAGGTCCCTAGGTCAACTTCTGTTGAAAGCCACTCCCTTTGTCGAAAGTCAATCCCTCCATCTAGCTACATCTTAAATGCTAACGATAAAAACTGATAGGTCACCGGAAGGCATCACCACAAATCCCCTTGCACAGCATGCACAACTTAACCACTTCATCCCTTCAATGCCATTTCATGTGCACATCTACATCTTAAATGCTCCATCCATCTACAGCTTAAAGCCACTCCCTTTGTCGAAAGTCAATCCTTTCTTCCATCTACATCTTAAATGCTAACGGTAAAAATTGACTGGTCACTGGAAGGCATCACCACAAATCCCCTCAGGCAGCATGCACAACTTAACCACTCCATGTGCCCATTCAAGTAAACACAACATTATAAAAAACTTTTTAAAAAAAAAAACGGTATGACAGGGCTCTCTCACTAACTAGGACCCTAAACCCGAGTCAATCCACACTCAATTTTCTCCCAAGTTTCCCAAACCCCAAACATAAACCCTAAAGCCCCGAAATTCTCAGGCCAACTTCATCGTATCCAAAGTCAAATATTCTTGGTCCATGCATGATATGCCAAACTACGAAGGTTGAAGCTGAACCACATGTTCTTGATACTAATCTTGTTGGTGTAGTATTTTCGAATGTTGAGGCATGCATTCTCAATGTGCAAAATTGTCAGTCAAAAACATGTGTAAAAAAGCATCAATTGGGGCAACGAGTCAACACACTCAATTTTAGTTATATGTGAGGCCGTATAATATTTTCAAAATATGGGTGTACGTGGGTCATTATGAGAATTCTGTAGTTGGTCTATGAGTCTCTTAGCAATTCTGAATTTTTTTGGTCAAAAGTTGTATTTGTTGTAGATATGTTGTGTTCCTAGTTTGTGCTATAGTTGTATTTCTAGGCAATCATTATTCGAACTATTTTTCACTTGTCACTCTTCAAAGTTTACAAGAGATTAGTTGAGGTATATAAATGTCGTGAGCTTTGCATGCAATTGACCATAAACAAAGGGTTTGATGCATTTACGTACCTCACAAACAATGAAAACACTATTAAGCTGATAAGTAGGTTGAAAAAGGAAAAGCTGCAGGAGTTGTACATATACATGGAGCATCATATTGACATATAACCATAATACCTGTAGACTCTTTTCCTCCACTAGAACTTATAAACGATAGGGTTAATGACACCCTGCATCACTGAGGAGTCGAGGGATGATGAAAGCAACATGGCCTGTTAGAACTTAACTTTGTTTGGGTGATAGACATAGTGTGACTTTGTCGGAGTGTGAGGTATATCCAAGAGATATGGGTGAAGAACAAAGTGTGGAACAGGTATTGAGAGGATAGTACTATACAAGAAAGGGAGACATTTGTACTATGCGTAGGAGTCATTGTGTGCCTTATAATACTCATTTTGGGAGTAGTGTCGATTGATTGGTAAAGATGTTGGTTGAGAGAAGAGCTTGAAAATGAGGACAAAGGGGAGGATGATGTAAAATGAGCCTCTTAGTCATTTTGATAATGTCAATGCGAAGCAGCTTAAATTAAATGCTCTCATCTAAACCGAGAACGAAGCAGGTATTGCTAGGGACAATGTTATGGCTTGGTTTAGTTTGGATGCTTCACTTAGTAGGCCCACGGAGGAGGCACCACCTTCGATCAATGGCAGACGCAGAGGGTATCGAACCCGAGCGTCTGCCACCCATTACTCAGCCCAAAATAAATTTTTACATGTGTGTGTGTGTGTTTTTTTTTTCATAAGTTGGCCTGGGCCCAACACCCATTGGGCCTAGGCCATATGAGGAACAAAGCTAATGGGTGGGTGGAAAAAATACACAGGAAAAAAAAAGCTGAAAATAATGAGGAGCAAAGCTACTTTTACCTTCTCTATATAATCTATTAATATTGGATCTCCAAGCAAAATGCACTGTTAATTCTTTGATCAACAATCCTAATCTTGCATTCATATCAGTATGATACTAATTAATGCGATTATATATTAAGATTTTATTCGACATCCATCAACGATTAGGCTGACAGTCTTATTTTTACTTCTTTTTTTTTCAATTACTAAGTACCCTTATGGGCACACCCAGGCTTTTAGTAAGGAAGCCAAGATTAGAAGGAAAGATTGAATCAAAGTTAGACGAGAAAATGTTAACTAATCAATATTAAGTGTGGGCTAAATTGTGCGTGTGTGTGAGTTTTGCCTTAAAATTCCAATTTTAGCTGCAAGTACAGTATGTCCAAAAATTGAAGTTTGCATATTTTTCAGCTTGAAGTCAAAACTTCTATGCACTTCCTTGATACACATTACAATAATATGACCTTAATCACTTATATATATGTGTGTGTGTGTGTGGTGTGAAAGGCTCAAAATTGACCTAATCGTATGTCTCTATCAAGACGATCTGCATTAAGTGTCCCAGGAAGCTCCCTAAATTCTTCATTAAAAATAGAATATGCACTGCAAATATTAAAACACCATTGCCAACTGATTGATTGTCTTCACTTTTGTTTTGTCACCTCTCAGTCGCAGTACATAGTACGGTACATGAATTCCAATATTTTTAATGCTTTTAGTTATTAATTTCGATATTGTAACTCTAAGACAATTTTTTGCATTACGAAGGAAAAAAAAATTTTATCATTTCGCCACCCTTGGATTTTAATCCTGGTTCCGCCACTGCTTTCGATTGATAAGTCTTGCAAGGAGCTACAACATTTAAGTGAAAATAGAGAAGAAGGTAGCAACAATCGGTCTCAGAAGATAAGGTATCTCCCGAATTTCGTGAAAAAGATTTGAAATTTGGAAAAAGTCTAAAGTTGGCTAAAGGTTTAGGTTCAAGAATCTATTATTGTTCAAAAAGTCCTAAAACAATTTTACATTCAACATAGTTTTAATTTCAGCTACATAAAGAATGATAAGACGCACGCGCGTGAAAGGTCATTGTCCTAAAATTATAATGGTAATGGTGGCTTCTAACTTTCAGGACTAAGCACCATAGTAACACTCACTATACCAAGAAAAATGTTAAAGATGTTGAACCATTGCACCCATCTGGTGCATAGGGTGATCAAGCCATTAGATCACCCTGAACAGAGGCATTGCTCTATAATGACGTCTCTATGGAAGTTGTAACTTCCATGGAGGTTATCGTTTAATATAGAAGAATTGCAATCCTTAAAATAGTTACAACTCTTCCCAAACGTTTATATTGCTCTATAAATAGTAATATGTAGATATGAAATAACTTACACAATTATTCAAACTAAACATAAGCAATAGGAATGACCGATTGCCTCCTGGATTTAACAGCCTAAAGGTGACTTCCTTTTAAATTAAACATTTTCATTTTCCAACAGTGGTATCAGAGCGCTATGGTTGATAAGTAAGAAGGAGAGAATGAGGAGAATACAGAATGATTACTAAAGAGGATCGAGACTACCGTATTACGGCAAACTCTTGGTTTGGCTTCAAGTGTCACTTATTTCACATATGTCCATAACACTCAGCAACCCTGTTGTGATTTATATTGAGTCATTATTGGAGGCTTAGAGTTTACAGGTAACATCGAAGACTTGCGAGGGTATATGATAGAGAAGAATTCTATTGGGGTGCATTTTGTTCAAAAACTATAGAACGCCTAGAGGAGAATATAGGCAAAATTGCACTACTGCTAGGATTTGCAGTTGTAGAAAAGCCCATTGTGACAGAATCATTGAAGCAAGAAACAATGCAAATAGTGAGCTAAAACAAAGAAAAGACTCGACGTAAGGAGGAAAGCACAGAACCTGAGTGGAAGACGACTGGAACGATAGCATTTCTTCTAACGGTAAACTTTTGTATATTCCAGATGTCATTTTAGCGGATTCATCTTCTCATACAGAGTCTGCAATTACAGTGAATAGAATCGCTCCATTAAAATCGGGCTACGTTGCAAACAAAGACTCCTGCAATGGACTAAGTTCAATCCGCTGCAGTCTTGACCATGCACTTAGTCCAGTGCACAGGGAGTCAATTAACCCACTGGTCATAACCTTGGACCCATAATTCATGTGACAGCCTGAAAGTCCGTGCCTTGCCTAGCGTATTTAAAAACTCAGGTTAAAGCAAATAATCTCATCGAAGATTATAAAAATAAATCAATTTCCTTACCAAGTTTCAGCCAAAAATCTAGGCCTTCAATTGTTACCCCAATAAAAGATAAGATATTTGATAGCTCCATTTAAACCCAATATATTCCCCACATTGAATGCAAAACCAATCCATTGAATGTGCCTTTTAAAAAAAAAAAGGCTAGACTCTTTGACCATGAATCAAACCAACAAAAAGCATTTTTTCAAACCCAAATTTAAATATACAAACCGGCCAAATAATTGTGCTTATTCTTAGAATCAACATCGTCAAAATAAGCATTGTTATAGGTAGAATTTCAACAGATTTGCACAAAAAAGAAGAGTACTTTACGAGGGATAGTGTCCAAATAATCAGGGAAGGTTTCAGCAACCCTATTGAATGTACCCAACTGATCAAAAAAAGAGTATTTCCTTCACAGTTCTAGATTTGGCAAAAAAGGAGATTTGTGGGAATCAGAACTTGAGGGGACCTCATCCCATAAGGAGTCACAGGTCTATCTTGTTAGATTCAAGGGACAACTGGTCTTTGGATGCACATCAACACTCCTATCCAAGACAAGGTGAACAAGTGTCTCCACCAAACTTAAGGTTGCCATATCATGGAAGATGCTTGAACAAGTGCAAAGGGAAATACTACAATTAAGTGTGGTGTTGTTATTATGTGTATTTAAATAATAAATTTGGAACTATAGTACTTGTTTTTTGTGTATTTTGTCTTAGTTGGACACACTATTATCTAAGTGTAGTGTGAAGTTTGAATATTACACAGCTAAGAGTGGTTTGAGATTTATATTTCTTTTTAAACACAATATCATTTGAAAAAAAAAAGTATTTGAGTTATAACATTGACTCAAGTATTTAGTATTTTTGTGAGCATTATTTTCCTACATTCCAAAATGGCTATTAAAGGAGGAATAGATGCTTCCAAGATAGAAAATTTGAATGGCATGAATTTTAGGATGTGGAAAAGACATGTGACATATTTGCTCGCACAGAAAAACCATAAATATTAGATAACTCGAATGCTGAGTTAGTTAAAAAGAAAGAAAAATGGATCGATGACTATCTAATTGTAAGAGCTACTTTATTACATAATATGAAGGAAAATATAATATCTCTCTTTGAATATTCAGAGGCATCGAAGCAAATGATGGATGATCTTGAGGCAAACTATAGTTCTAAGTCTAATAACCACATACAATTATTGTTAAAAAAAAATAATAGTTCTCGCATGGGTGAGAATGAGTATGTGGGAGATCATGTAAATCAAATAGAATATATAGCAAAGGAATTAGAAAATGTTAGGCATCCAATATCAGACAAAATGCAAGTGACTACGATTTTGAATAGTTTGTCTTTATCATGGGAACATATTGTAACTTGTAATAGCCCGGACCGTATTGACCTCAAGCGTTGTCCTATAGTAATGGACATAGCTATTAAAGCTGAGGTTATGGCCTATGGGAAGATCGACAAAGCAACAAGATACTAAGCAAAACACACGAACGACCTTTTATTAATACCGAGGAATTACAAAAGAGGACCCACTTTCTATAATGTACATACTAAAAAGAAAACTGCAGCGGAAAATTAAGAAAACATTAAAACTGAAAATTTCTAATCTTCGTCGTCAGTGTCCTCCAAGTTCGAGATATTGACATAGTTATCTGAGTGCGGAGTGATCCACCTATGTCCTAGTCCCTCTACCAGAACATCTAGGTCTCGTGTGACATAAACACAAAAGGTCAATCCCAGAGTGACAAAGCCATGTTGAATAGCCTTGGTGAACTCTCCCAAATAAACCTCAGACATCTGCTAAAGAAAATATTTAACAAACAACGATGAGTCTAAATGACTTAATAAAACTAGCGGTTAGTACAACAGAATAGCAGATACAATAAAAGATATTGAAGAAACCCGTTCAACAATAAAATCTCAACAGAATAAGAAAATAAATGAAAAAACTCGGTTTTCTCAAAAATGATCTTTTCCTTTTTCCATTCTCAATCACCACTACTCTCACTCCCAGAGTGAATCACTTGGCCAGAATGACGAGTTACAAGTAACCTTCCGTATCTTTGCAGCAGTACTCCCAGAGCACAATACGACCTCAAACTCCCAGAGTGAGTTATCCTAACAAAGGGTCTTTCCGCGTACGACGGAAAGGCCAGAATGTCACAACAAGTGAACCCATCCTCTTGTGCACAACATTGTAACGTCTTCACAGTATGCGTTAAGTATGCATGTCTCATGTCAACGCCCATACATATCATTCATGATATGCAACACATTAACCACACTTGAACATCAAAATATTCTTTTCCAACGTACAAGTTAAGTGTGCATGTCTCATATCAACGCTCCATACATCTCATTTATGATATGCAACACCTTAACTCGTTTCCATCATCACAACATTATAAAACATTTCTCAAAGGAAAGTGTTGTGAAGGCAAAAACAACACTTTGATTTCTCGGTAAAAAATTGGCTTAATCACTACGTAGAAAATACCAATTTTGACATGAAAAGTATTGAAATCAGAAGGAAAAAAATATGTTCAAGCTTTGAAAAACAACTTTTGGAAGAAATTTTGAAAAGAAACGGATCAAAGTTGAAAAATAACTTGAAAACGAAGTGAACTTTTGAAAGTGATACTTTTTCGAAAGGACGAGCTTGTTCTTCGTCAAGAATGCGAAGAACACGAAAAACATCAATAACAATAGGAAAAATAGAAAAACAGAAAAACATTAATAATATCAAGAGATGCTAGAATAATAAAGACAAGAGATTCACAATAATCATCTTGAAAACTTGAATCGAAATCAAAGATAACCAACTAAACTTTACCTCTAAGCATGGTTGATCTTTGCTAAACTTCTCTTAATCGATTCCTTCCTTCTTGCTTCTACTTCACTTCACTACTAATCTCAAGCTTTAACTCACAATTTAGGATGAGATGGTGTAAGTTTAAATGGCTGGCCACCCCTATTTATAGGCAAGCTTGATCCGTCACATTGCGACACGTGTCTAGGCTAGTTCGGTGACTCAAAAGGCTACATCCACCAGTGGTCGACACCTCGATCGACCTAGGTCCTAGCCTTTTTGTCATGCTTTTTGCATCGATTTGTCGTGCTTCTAGCATCGATTTGTCGTGCTTTCAGCCCTCACATGTGTCACTCTCTAGGGCAGCCAAAATTTCCTTTCTTAATGGCTAATTTTGCTAATCGTTTCACTAATCTTTCGATAATCGCAAATCAACCTAATTGCTCCCGATTAATCAACCTACTTGCCTTCGAAAAATAAAAAGTCTCCAAATTTAAACCATAAACTCATGGATGAACTCCCAACATATTAAAAGAATAAAAATCATGTGGTTCAGTTTTCGAGACAAAAACGTCATACTTGCTTAAAAAATTAAATTGATCCAATACGAGCTCCTTAACATTCTGAACAACAAATCTCACTTAATCATGTCCTAATCAAGGTTTTGAGATAAAAACGACCTACTAGTTTACAAAATTAAATCTAAAACGAATGCTCCTAAATCGTGAGTGCTGAACAAACTCACTCAGTTGCATTTCTCACTAAATCATGTCCTAATCAAGGTTTCGAACTTAGTATCTCAAGTACTAAATATTCTCTCTTAGTCACTAAATACCCCATAATGCACTACTACTCACAAACAAGATATTATAGACAATATGCATGTGATGTTTAAAAGCTCGGGGTATGACATAACTACACTTACACATAGTGCAAAAGAAGTATCAATGGTATCACTACCATTGTTACTAGTTCAAGAGGGAAAAAAATGAAAAGAAAGAGACAAGAAAATATATCCAATTGTCTTATGATTGCACAAACTACACAACCTCAGGTTCAAATATTGAAAAAGAATAAATTTAGAAAATTCAATAAAAAAAATGGCTGAAGAAGAAACCTATGGGAGCAAAGAAGAAAGGAGCACGTTTTAAATGTGGGAAGAAATGCATTTCAAAGCTAACTGTCCAAAGAATCAAGACCACAACAAAGGGAAAGAAATTGCATTGACGATTACAAAGGTAGTGCTAGTAGAACCAACTTCAGATTCCTGGTGGATAGACTCCAGGCTACCAAACACATAACTAGGAAAAAAGAACTATTTATGGACATGAAAGAACAGAAAGTTGGTGAACACAGAGTCTATATGGGGAATAATACATACTGTGACATAGTGGGAGAAGGTACATGTAAATTCATACATTATTGTGTTGTTATAACTTTAAATGATGTCCATTACATACCTTATATCCATAGGAATCTTGTATCTGTTTCTGTACTAGAAGAAAGAGAATATGAGGTTAAATTCAAATCTGGTTATGTATATATTAGAAAAGGAACTATAATGCTTAAAGGATCTAAAGCAAACAATATGTATGTACTCAAATTTGATGTAAATAAAGTTTCTATTTCCAGTTATTTAAATGTGTCAAATGATAATAGTTCTTATTTATGGCATTTAAGTCATAAACAAAAACAAAATGATAAGAATGTCTGCAAGTGGATTGATTCCACAATTAGATAAAGATGATTTCATTACTTGTGAACCATGTATAATAGGAAAAATATCAAGTAAATCTTTTAGAAAACATTGGAAATCATCAGAATTACTTGAAATAGTACATTCTGATATATATGGACCTTTAAGAACTAAGACACATAGGGGAATGGAATACTTTATTACATTCACATATGACTTTTCAAGGTATGGACGTATTTATCTTTTTAAACACAAATCCGAAGCAATTGATAAATTTAAAGAATATAAATTAGAAGTTGAAAATAAATTGGGTAGGTCCATAAAAACCTTGAATAATGATAGGGGTAGTGAATACGAAGCCTTAGATCAATTTTGTAAAGATAATCGGATAAGACATGTATATACTATACCTTATAAACCACAACAAAATGGCATATCTGAAAGAAGAAATAGAACTCTGATGGACATGACCAGATCAATGATGATGTATGTAGATTTATCTAGACAATTCTAGGGAGAAGTCATATCAACAGCTACGTACATATTAAATAGAGTTAAAACTAAGGCAAAGACTATCACTCCCTATAAATGTTGGATGGGTTAGAAACTAGATGTTACAAATTTAAGAATTTGAGGCTGTAAAGCCCACGTACTTATTCCAAAACCATTGCAAGTAGAGATGTTGTATTTATGGAAGATACCAGTCAAATTACTCCTTTAGAAGACCTAAAATTATTGGATGATGAATTGATAAATAAAACTCATAATAAAAAAAAGTGCAGGATATAGATTTATCGTCCAAGGATGAGTGGAACAACGGGAGTAAAAGAAATAGGAAATCATCTAGTTTATTACGTGATCATTATATTTTAACTGTGGATGATATTAATCTACAAACTGATCCAACAAATTTCAAGGAAGCAATGGAATCTAAGGATGCAAATGAATGGCTTAAAACAAGGAATGATGAAATTGATTCAATAAATAAAAATGATGTTTGGGAACTTACAAATTTACCAAACAAAAGAAAAGCCATTGGTTGCAAATGGGTGCTAAGAAAGAAATTTAAATCTGATGGAACCCTAGAAAAATATAAAGCAAGTCTGGTGGCTAAAGAGTTTACTCAGCAGCCCGGTGTAGACTTTGTAGATATATATTCTCTTGTAGCTGAATTTGCATCAGTAAGAATAATTATGTCTATTGTTGCATATATGGATTTAGAATTGCACCAATTAGATGTGAAAATAGCATTTCTAAATGGAGAATTAAATGAAGATATCTATATGATTAAACGATAAGAGTTTGAATTTAATGATCAAAAAGAAAAAGTCTAAAAATTGAAAAGATCATTATATGGATTAAAACAATCATCGAGACAATGATATTTAAAATTCCACGAAGCAATTCCAGAACTGGGATTTGAAGCAAGTAAATTAGATCATTGTGTATATATTTGGAGACATGATGAAGAAACGACTATATTATCACTATATGTTGTTGATATATTATTGGCTAGTAATTCTCCAAATATGATGACCGAAACAAAAATATTTCTTGGATCCAAATTTGAAATGAAAGACATGGGTCTTGCTACCTATGTATTAGGGATAAACATCTCAAGATATAGAATTTTCAAGTTATTATATCTGGATCAAGAAAAATATTTAGAAAAGGTGCTTAAAAAATTTGAGATATGTAATTGCAAACCATTGAGCACACCAATAAGTAAAGGATCACATTTAAGTAAAAAGACGTGTCCACAAACTAATGAAGATATAAATGAAATGAAAAATGTTACATATGCTCAGGCCGTTGGAAGTCTAATGTATGCAATGACTATAACAAGACCTAATATTTGTCATGCAGTAGGATTGATAAGTAGAGATCACTCCAATCCTGAAAAGGCTCATTGGCAAGCAGTAAAAAGGATATTTAGATATCTTCAAGGCACCAAAAAGTTAAGTTTATGTTTTGGTATAAATGATCTAGAAATAATAGGCTATACAAACGTCAATTTCACTGGTGATCTCGATGATGGAAAATCTACAAGTGGTTATCTTTTTTTGTTTAGTGGTACAGTTGTTTCATGGTTAAGCAAGAAACAGGTTTGTGTTGCTAAATCCACCATGGAAGCTGAATATATATCTTGCAGCACAGCATTATGTTAGGCTATATGGAGCCTGGTTTTTTATATTCGACCCAGATAGTACCCGACCCAATTCAATGAAAAGCGTTTACGGTTTAAAATGAGATTTTTTGTGAGGCTTAGTCCATGAGCGCTCCAGCATATATGTAACATTCAAGGTTAGGGTTGTTGAGAGAGAAAGATTTGTCTTTTTGCGCTTTTTGCATGACGGCTGACACCTCCTTGTACTTTAATCAAAGAATAGTAAAATCTCTGTAACTCAATGGGCGTACCTCACATTGAGGGAACCATATAAATTCTATGTCGTGTTATTGCTTATTTCGTTCTTCTTATTTGTTTCTCACGGTATTTCCGCAGGTAAGGAATAGTTCCCAATAACTAGTATCAGAGCCAGGTTCAGGCTCGGGGTAGAAGCGATGGCGAAAGAAGAAAAAGATAGGAATTGAGAAGTTTGATGGCACAGATTTTGGCTACTGGAAGATACAAATTGAAGACTATCTGTATGGAAGGAAATTACATCTGCCTTTGTTTGGGGAGCAACTAGAAGACATGGAGGATGACAAGTGGGCCCTGCTTGATCGACAGGTGCTAGGTGTTGTCCGATTGGCATTGTCGAGATCAATAGCGCACAACATTGTGAAGGAGAAGAACACAATAGGTCTAATGGCGGCTTTGGCAGTATGTATGAAAAGCTATCTGCTAACAACAAGGTGCACCTAATGAAGAAGCTCTTTAACCTGAAGATGGCAGAAGGTACCTCTGTTACACAGCATCTTAATGAGTTCAATATGATCACAAATCAGTTGTCTTCAGTGGAGATCAATTTTGACAATGAGATCCATGAGCTGATTGTGTTGGCTTCTTTGCCAAACAGTTGGGAGGCGATGAGGAAGGCAGTGAGCAATTCTGCCAGGAAAAGTATACTCAAGTACGAAGATATCAGAGATCTTGTTCTGGTGAGGAGGTTCGAAGAAGAGATTCTGGTAAGGTCTCAATTTCTGGTGCTGCCCTAAACCTTGAGGCAAGAGATAGAGAACATGAGAGGAACTCTGGCCGTGGGAGGTCAAAATCCAGAAAAGGCAAAAGCAATTCCAAGTTGGGTCAACAGCTAAAGTGTTGGAACTGTGGCAAGACAAGTCACTTGAAAAGGAATTGCAAGGAACTAAAGAAGGAAAAACAGAACAACACCGCAAACATTGTGGAAAATGCCCTACTCCTCTCGGTTTATAGCCCCATTGACTCTTGGGTATTGGATTCAATAGCTTCCTTTCATAAGACATCGATGCACAAAATCTTGGAGAACTATGTTGCTAGAGATTTCGAGAAGGTGTATCTCGTTGATGGCACGTCGTTAGATATTGTGGGCATGAGTGATGTTCGCATCGAGGTACACACAGATTCGATATGGAAGATGAAGAAGGTTCGACATATTCCAAAGCAAAAGAAGGATCTGATCTCTGTGGGATCGCTTAATGATGAAGGGCATACGATTAACTTCCATGGGGGGAAGTGGAAGGTCAGCATGGGAGCCAGGGTTGTGGCTCGTGGAGAAAAGACTGGCACCCTCTACATGACCTCAAGTAAAAAGGATACTATTGTGATTACAAATGTCAGTGTTGATGCGGATTTGTGGCATTGCAGGCTTGGTCACATGAGCGAGAAAGGGATGCAAGTACTTCTGTTAAAAGGGAAACTACCAGACCTAAAATCAATGAAGGTTGATTTGGGTGAAGACTGTATTCTGGGAAAGCATAAAAGGGTCAGTTTCGTGAAGATTAGCAGGACACCGAAGTCTGGAAGGCTGGAACTGGTGCATACAAACTTATGGGGACCCTCCTCAGAGGCATCCCTTGGAGGCTCACGGTACTACATTACATTTATTGATGACGCATCCCTTTGCTTCACAACAGTAGGCTTGCAGTTGTAGGGTTACGTGGATGCCGATTTAGCAGGTGATATTGATAGCAGAAAGAGTACTATTGGGTTTGTGTATACTCTTGGTGGTACGACTATTTGTTGGGCCTCAAAGTTGCAGAAGATTGTTGCTCTTTCCATAACGGAAGCCGAGTATGCAACCGTAACAGAAGCTGGAAAGGAAATGGTTTGGCTACAGGGATTATTGGATGAGTTGGGTAAGAAGAATGAGAGGGGCATTCTACAAAGTGATAGTCAGAGTGCTATTTTTCTTGCAAAGAACCCAGCGTATCATTCGAGGACAAAGCATATCCAGTTGAGGTATCATTTTATTCACTCTCTCCTTGAAGATGAACAGTTGACACTCGAGAAGATATGTGGAAAGGAGAATCCAGTGAACATGTTAACCAAATCTATGAAAATTGAGAAACTGAAGTTGTGCGCAGCTTCAGTAGGTCATCAAGCTTGAGGATAAGGGAACGAGTTGCAGTAGTGATAGAGATAGAGGCATGAGGAGGATGACAATGGTGGTGGTTCAAACCAGTCTCCAAGTGGGAGATTGTTAGGCTTTGTGGAGCCTTTTTTTATATCTGACCTAAATAGTACCCGACCCGATTCAATGAAAAGCATTTACAGTTTAAAATGGGATTTTTTGTGAGGCTTAGTCCATGAGCTCTTCAGCATGTATGTAACACCTAGGGTTAGGGTTGTTATGAGAGAAAAATTTGTCTTTTGTGCTTTTTGCATGATGGCTGACACCTCCTTGTACTTTAATCAAAGAATAGTGAAATCTCTACAACTCGATGGACGTACCTCATATTGAAGGAACCACGTAAATTTTGTGCCGTGTCATTGCTTATTTTGTTCTTCTTATTTTGTTTCTCATGGTATTTCCACAGGCAGGGAATAGTATTTTCCCAATACAATAAGTAATGCAGTCTATATTAAATGATTTGTAGAAAGTTTAACATTAGGTATACCTGCCAAACCAGTCAATGTGTTTTGTGACAACAAGTCTGCTATCTCTTTAATAAAAATCGGAGCTTAAAGTTCCAAGGGCAAACACATTGACGTAAATTACCATTATATTCAAGATATAGTGGAGTGAGCAGAAATTAAAATAGAATATATTTCCTCAGAAGAGATGGTAGCCAATCCACTAACCAAGGGATTGCCTTTGAGGAAATTCAAAGAGCATGTGACTTTGATGGGACTATGAGACGTCTAGATGTGGTTGTCACATAGATAAAAGTACAATTTCATAGATATTTGGGGACGCCTGGATAAACGAAATGTAAATAGACTATCTATATTATAATATTGGTCATTAAGATAGTCAATATATGTAATTTTGGGCATTGTAATTTGTGTTTCATGAATAAAAATCCATGGTATTGAAACTGTTAAATATCCATAGTATTACAAAGTACAAATTACACTAAAATATAATATCCTGCAAGTTTTAGTTTATTTAGTGGAAATGTATAACACCTCTAATATTTGGATCAACATATGGTAAAAAGGTGAATTTAGATAAGTATAATATATGAATTATTTACAACAGATGAAACACTGAAAGTCTTCAGTTTAAGTTACAGATCACAACTAATGGCATGATCAAGTGAGAGATGTTGAACCATTGCACCCATTCGGTGCACAGGGTGATCAAGCCATTAGATCACCCTGAACATAGGCATTGCTCTGTAATGACGTCTCTATGGAAGTTGTAACTTCCATGGAGGTTACCGGTTAATACGGAAGAGTTGCAATCCTCAGAATAGTTGCAACTCTTCCCAAACGTTTATATTGCTCTATAAATTGTAATATGCAGATATCAAATAACTTACACAATTATTCATACTAAACAGAAGTAATAGGAATGACCGGTTGCCTCTTAGATTTAACAGCCTAAAGGTGACATCCTTTCGATCAAACATTTCCATTTTCCAACAAAAGCCACATTAAAAGTAAGGCAGTACTAGGAGAAAATTAGAGACAATCCTCACTTAACATGGTCATGGCTGCTTAAAAAGCAAGGTCACGGGTTTGCCCAAAAAAAAGCTAGTTTTGGTTGCTAACGTCGCATTCGTTGACGTTTGCATTAGAGTGATGGCTATAGGTGAAGTGGCTATGATGATGATGATGTAATAGTCCCACTTGGATGACACATAATATACTGACCACGTGGCACGACGATATCATTGGTGGATGCATAGCGAACACAATACTTGGCACAAACTCTGTTAACTTTTGAATCACGATTGATAATTGCTTAAACTACAAGGACCAGATAATGATTTATCTCAAATTTAAAATGGATCCTATCAATTCTTTCGTTAGTGTTGCATTCATCATGTTTTGGAGATATATATTTAAGTTATATCACCACATGCAGCAAAATCTCAAGAAGAAGTAAATTCTAAGAATAGAAGCTGCTTAGGATAAGAGGAAAGAGCTGGGAATGAGTACGTAACAGTCTCTACATCTCAGCTAGTATACTCATGTTTGTGGCATTTTTCACTTCTTTCGTGGATATGAAAGTTCTTGTCATTTTGGGTCACAAAATTTATGCCATGAATGAGAGGTAAAGGAAGATAGATAAGAAGTTGGTTAAAGGCATGGAAAAACTGCTCAAAGAAAAGATAAATACAATGCATAACTGAAGGACAACGATAGACAGAGATTTTGTATTTCGGCCTAAAAGACCTAAAAGTTGTCTATAGCTACATTTTGTATCATGAGTCCATACATACAAAGTACAAGTTAAAAGTCTTTATTTATGGAGAAAATACAAATTCCTACGAATCTTTGAGATCTTGATAATTTATCACATTAAAACTGAAATCTATGATAATATCATATCAAATTTTATAGAAATTATGATATTATCTAATAGCCTCCCTCAAACACAAGATGGAGAATATCTAAAATCTTGTGTGTTTGAAAACTAGAACTTGAAAGTGATCGGGCCTTGAGCAATGCACGTGACTATTAAAAAGTGAACATGTAAAACAACAATTACAACTGACCAGGTCGTTAAGAACAATAGACAAACTAACAAATATAGCTAATAAAGGCCATGAAAGAAGTCTAATGGGTAGAATAACTACTGAACATTGGGTTGAAAAATAGTCTCCCTTTTTTTCTTTTTTTTTCTTTTTACATAAGTTTTGCCGAATATATCTCTTGCTTTCTTTCTTTTCTCTCTCCTTCACTCCCCCTTTTTTTTTCTTTTGTGGCTGATAGGCCATAACATGACTGGCCCAACCCATCAGAAATACACCAGCCCAGTTGTAGTCTCACCCAATTCCATAAACGCATTCGAGGCCCCCGGCCCATGCACAAATGAATTTCTCCCCCTATACTTTCCCACTCGAATATTCAAGGAGTCCTAAGACTCACGGTACTAAGACTCCCCTTATGACTCAAATCCCCCCGCATATAAATAGCCAGGTATTCTCTTCATATTTTCTCACGCTTTAATTGCTCTTCTAATACTCAATTCCTCTTAAGATCTGACTTTGGCATTGGAGCCTCCACACCCGACGCCGCCTCTCTCTTTGTCCCTTTTCAAGTTTGATCGGCTCCGGCTATTGGTATTTTTGGCATCATCAGTTGGCGCCGTCTGTGGGGATTCTCAAAAAAAAAAAAAACATCCTACAAACAATGCACACTCACCGCAGCTTCTTCCGGCCATCTCCCTTGCATCCCTTGTTACCATCGTTATCTGGGAACATGTTGGTAGAGAATTCAGGACATCCTTTTGAGACGATCTTCTCAGGGAAAATGTTCTTTGTTTTTGGTTTTGATGCATCGCCAGTAGAGGATTCCAATCATCTTTATGACTAATTTGGATTTTCTTCTGATATATCGTAGATTGCTTGCAGGGAAGATTTTATATGCTATAGATTAGCGTTTCTTGCATACGTTCTTAATCTTTCTCAGGAGGGATTTCTTCGTTAAAGAATGGGATCGTATTCGAGATATTGATGCTAGTTTTCTCAGTATTGTGTGTCGTTGGGGACATTGATTTCAGGTGGTAGCAGTATAGGCTTTCGTTTGTTGATGATATCTTTCTTTTGTTTTCTTATAATATTTTGTTGGAATTATTCCTTCTTATATATAACTTAAATCTGCACCTAATCGCTGTTATGCAATTGTGGACTTTCTTAAAGATTCCTACTTGTCGGTTGTCTACATATTCTATACTTCTTTTCCTTATTTGAGATTTGAATTGATATGTGCATAATAATCTTGGATTTCGTACTCGATCGTTTTCTGATTTTCTGTTATAGCGAGACACAAATATTCCTTGCCTTGAATGGTGTCTATAGATATACACAGAGCACATCTTATTTCTTTATTGATTTGAAGTGGCAAAACGAATTATGTAGATAGGCTAGGAATCCTTAGTGTGCTTTTGACAACTCGCCTTTTAGTTGAGTTTGGACTTTCTTCTTCAAACTAAAGGTGAAAATTGCGGTTTCATCATGCTTTCTCAACACGTTACTTTTTCGCAAATCTAGATATAGTTGTACCGTGCACTTCGCATTGTTATCCGACGAGACAGTATATGCTTTGGTTTGTTTCCTATTATTTTGGTCTTTGTAATTAGGATAAACAGATCTAGTTTCTTTCATTTAATATCATTCTAATGGACTGCTTGGCTGAACGTTATGAATTGTTTCTTCACGATGGATTCAAATCGGTTCTGACTCGTTTGCTATTATAGCTGTTGCAGCATTAAGCGGTTAAAGCTTCATCATTAAACTCAGCTAATATTTGAGTTTTGTGCTTCGATATCAGAAGATGTTAAAATGTTTGAATTTTCATTAAACATAGAGTGATCTAACTGGTTTTCTCGTAATATGGCTGAATATTTTGTAAAAAGAAAATCTTTATTTTCTTAGGATTGTGGCATTTGTCGATGAGGAAATTTTTCTTGTACCTTTTCCAAATCTTCATTTAATTAATGTGTACATTTATGCCAATCTTTCCACGCAGGAAGTGCTCTTCGAATGAAAAGCAAAATTTTAAAATCTCTTGATGAAAAAGTAAGTAAAGATGTCTGACATTGAGTTAATATCAGTGAGATGCACATCGAAAAATATCTTTTAGATTGTTGTTGAGCTGGTCATTGATGTTGTGATTGAGACTAATTCCTGGGCTATATTGTAGAAAATCTTGTTATAGATTGACAAGTAACAACTTCTCAATTCTAAGTTTTTGGTGCTTTGGGCGGGAAAGTTGTTATATGCTTTACAGTTATCGGCATAATGGAGATAACTGAAACAATCTCAGCTAAGCGGTAACTCTCAACTTGTTCTGTTTTGATAAGGATAGAACACATGATAAGAGATGACTCTTATCTTGTCTACTTGATAAGGATAGGATTCTTTTTGTGCGGGAAAGTTGCTATATGCTTTGTAGTATCAGCATAATGGAGATAACTCTGAAACAATCTCAGGTATGTGGTAACTCTCAACTTGTTCTATTTGATAAGGATAGAACATATGATAAGAATTCTTTTGAATTCAATATTGAATGAAGTTTTGTAACTCCATTCTATGCTAAAGTTTCTTTTTTTTCTGAAAGTTATAGCTGAATGGACACATCTTTACGCCAAGTCAAACAGGTTATTCGGGGGAAATTTTTTAGGCTTTACATTTACTCCTACTCTATGAGGAGCAACAAATATAGATATGACAAATTGAAGTCAAACATGCAAGAAGAACTCTTTGTGGGAACTGAGCAAGACTTTCACGGATTTAATTTATCAGGCCTACTGATAATATGTCTTTATCTAACCAAATAATTTCGTTTCATCTCTCAACACATAATCTTGTTTTATCTTATCTAATATGACAACATTTTAGTTTTATTCAGGCACCTAGTCGTTCTCTACAAAGTGCCAAAGGCACCATGAAGCGCCAATACTACGAACACTCTTAATGAGTACCCCCGTGACAAAAGCATCCCGCACGGCTGGTCTAACTCACCCGTGCCAGGCACCCCCTGGTCTCAGCGACCCCTGGTCTTAGCGACCCTAGAGAGTACCCCCGTGACGGAAGCATCTCTCACGGCTGGTCTAACTCGCCCGTGCCACAGGCACCCCTAGTCTCAACGACCCTAGTGAGCACCCCCGTGATGGGAGCACCCTGCACGGTTGATCTAACTCGCCCGTGCCATAGGCACCCCTTGGTCTCAATGACCTCAAGCCTTAGCAACCCTAACAAGTACCCCTGTAACAGAACATCCCGTACGACTGGTTTGACTCACCCGTGCCACAAGCACCCCTGATATTACAGTGCCGAGAGCACCATGATGTTACAGCGCCAAGAGCACCCTCAATGTTACAGTGCTAAGAGCACCCTGAAGTTACAATCCCACGAGCACCATTAAGTTACAGTGTCAAAAGCACCCTTAATGTTATAGAGCCAAGACTTAATGATACAGTGCCAAGAGCACCATGAAGTTACAGTGCCAAGAGCACCCTAATATAGTGCTAAGAGCACCATAAAGTTACATGCCAAGAGCACCTAATGATACAAGCATCATGAAATTATATGCCAAGAGCACCCTTAATGTTAAAGTACTAAGAGCACCAAGAAATTATAGTGCCAAGAGCACCCTTAATGTTACAGTGCCAAGAGCACCATGAAACGACAATGCCAAGAGTGCCCTTAATGATAAAGTGCCAAGGGCACCCCTTGGTCTCAGCGACCCTTACATCAACAAATTGGCCTCAGCGGCCTGTGCTACGAGCACCCCTACATCAGCAAATTGGCCTCAGTGGCCTGTGCCACGGGCACCCCTACATCAGCAAATTAGTCTCAGTGGCCTGTGCCACAAGCACCCCTACATCAACAAATTGGCCCCAACGGCCTGCGCCATAGGCACCCCTACATCAACAAACTGGCCTTAGCAACCTGTGTCAGGGTACTCATACATCAGCGAATTGGCCTCGGCGACCTATGCCTGCGCCAACAAATTGGTCTCAGCGACCTGTGCCCCTATGCCAGCAAATTATTAGTCTCACAAGGCTAAGAACATCACTACACCAGAGAACAGGTATAACTCTGCAACACTAAGGACACCTCCACACCCGAGGACTGGTCTATCTCCACAATGCCAAGGGCACCTCCACACTAGAGAACTGGTCTGACTCCACAGTGCCAAGAGCACCTCCATACCAGAAGACTAGTCTAACTCCACAATACCAAGAGACATCCCTACACCAAAGGATTGGTCTTACTTGACACTCCTCATGAACAACATATGAAGACTAAACTGACCCCCGCTCGAGATGACGAGGTCTCACTTGGCTCAACGAACATGATACAAGACCCAGCACAACGAAGGCGCCCCTGAACAAAGCACATCTAGGTACCTGCATCAGCCCGTGAGCGCACGTGAACCCACAAACCCCATGAACACCGACAGAGGCAAACGGGATCCACACCCCATAATTCGAAACTCATGATTCGAGGTCCCCTTCATATTTCGGGCCACCACAACTGAGCCGTAGGGCAGTCCAACAACAACTGGTCCGAAAAACCCCGGTTGATCCAATCTTGTTTGAAGGGGAACTACTAATGACCATAATATGACTGGCCCAGCCCATCAGAAAGACACTAGCCCATCTACAGTTCCATCCAAGGCCACAGGCGCATTCTAAGCCCTCAACCCACATAAGTGTAAGTTAATCTTCCTAGGACTCCAGGAAAGATAAGGATTCAAGATGTTTTAGGACTCCTGGTAAGACAAGGAGTCATGAAGCCCATCCCGCTGAACTCCCTTTAAGACTCTAGCATCCCCCTCTTATAACGATAAGGACTCCAGGTAAGACAAGGATCTAAAAGGCTTCAAGACTCCAGATAAAATAAGAGTCCTGAAGACCATACCATTAACTCCCTTTGGACTCTAGCACCTTCCATATAAATAGTCAAGACTCCCTTCATATTTTCTCAAACTTAATTGCTCTTCTAATACTCAATTTCTCTTAAAACTTAGGCATCGAAGCCTCCACGCCTAACGTCGCCTCTCTCTTTGTCCCTTTTCAAGTTTGATTGACTCCGGCTATTGGTGATTTTTGGCATCATTAGTGGCAAACACCAAGAAATCCATTGGAACACGATGTTAAAATTAAAATAAAAGAGAAAATAATTTAGACTAAAAGAAAGAAAAAGAGAAGTGAGACACAAGATTTAAGTGGTTCGGTCCATAAACCTACATCCACTGTGGAAGGCCCAACTAGGCAAATTTGTGTACTCACTAATGTAAGAATGAGATTATAAAAGGCTTTATTTATAAGCCTTTGATTACAATAACCCACATTGTTTTAATAGCTCTAATACACTAGAACTTGCAAGACAACTTGGAGATATCACTGGAACGCTTATTGAAAGACACAAGATGCAAAAGCTTAGGGCTACGAGACCCAACTTATGGCTGCAGATCATAATTGAATAAATGGTTCGGTCTAAAAGACTTACATCCATCTATGTAAAAGATATTATTAGTAAATTATAGAAAAAATACAAAACATGATAGAAAAAATATTCTTACATATAAATTTGAATCTATGAGATCTTGACAATACTAATATTAAAACTAATATATCATGTTAAATCTTATAGATTGATTATGATATTATCTCCAATTTATACAAGTTCATGCTTCAAATGAGATTAAATTCAAAAGAGATTGTGTTAAATCTTATAGATTGATTATGATATTATCTCCAACTTAATACAAGTTCATGCTTCAAATGAGATTAAATTCAAAAGAGATTGTTAGAATCTAGTTGGAGGCTAAAACCTAGGATAAGGAAGGGAACAACATATAATGAGCTGCAAGCTTGGGATGAAAAATCCAATGAAAAAAATTTTGAAACCTGAGAATTTTTTTTTTTTTGTAAGGCTATAATATATATAATTATCTCAAATTGAAAAAAAAATTACATTGAAAACTTGAAAAATTGAAAAACAAAAGATTTTCAGGTAAGTACAAAAAAATCATTACAACTTTTGATCATTCCAAATCTTAATTCACCAATAATATTACTTAATTTAATAAAATATAAATCATTCCAAATCTTAATCAACCAAACAAACCCTTATTTCAAAATAATATTTAAATCTTAAAATTTAAAATTGAAACCAAAAACTAAAATCAAACTCTCTCTCCAAACAAGCCTCACGCACGATGGAAATTGTTTCTGCTATAGAGATTTCAGATAAAAACCGAAAAGACAAAGACAATATAAAGGTTTAAAAAAAAAAAAGAAACAAAACAAAAAAAAGCTGATTGTTCTAGAACCCCTGGACACGGCTGAGACCCCAAAGCGGCTTTCAGTGTTGACTTCGAAGATCACAACTGTCAGCGCGGCAGAGTTCCGCTCCCTTACCCCGCCGATTAGACTTCCTCTCTCTGTCTCTGCTCTTTTGATATTATCTGATATTCCCCCCAACTGCAGAGACACGAGTCTTTCTTAGGAGCTGTAATTCTTACACAAGGTACAAAGTGTTTGCTTTGTTTGTTTTGCTGTTCCGATTGAGAGTTTGGTTTGGCTCCTGAGAAAGCTAAGGAATTTAAAAGAAAACTGAAAAAAAAAAAAAACTTGGAATCAAATATCTTCGCTTCTTTCTAGGGAATTTAAAAGCCCTTTCAACTAGATAGATATGCCTACCTGTCTTTTAATATCAGGAATCAAACGCAGAAGTTTTAAATTGGAGTCTTTCCTTACATGTGTTTTTTCAGCGCCAACAGAGTTTAGGGTTCATTATTTGATATCGCATCTGTTTGTAGAGGTACGTGGAGTGGCTTTTTTCTTAGCTATTTTGTTGCAAGTTGGTCATCTGGTATCGAGAATTGAAATTGAGTGACAGAACGTACGTGTTTGGATTAGGATTTAATATAGCTGTGAAGGATTCGATGTACCTTCTGAATTGATGCGCGATTGCCCATAACAAAAATTAACTCACTGGAAAATTTTGGACAAAAGGATCGAAACTCTTGGGGAAGTCGGGGGGAAAATTGAAAATTTTCTCTACCAGGACTCATCTTAAGTTTGGCGAAGATCAAATCAAGGGCAAGAAAGGGAAAAAGGAATTGGAGATGGCAAACGAAAATTCGTTGCTGTTTTTCTACTGGAAATGTTACGTGTGAGGTGTTCCATGTGCTTTAGTTTAGACACCTATATTTATTGATTTGAAGTTCGTGGTGGTTGAATTTTGGAAGTCTGATAGATATCGCGTTCGATTGAAGATGATTTGATATGTTAGCCTTCCCATTCCATACTACAGCAGCATCATTCTGTTGCCTCAATTGTATTCTTCTCCTAACTTCACAACCTATATTTTAGAAGCCGCTTACACCTTATCTTCCAACCGTTGGTTTCTTAAGTAGGAAAATAGCGTGAGACATCAATATCAAATCTATTGTTCCTTCTCATTTAAGATAATGATCAAGCTCAAGCCTGGATTAATTATTTATGCTGGTTAAATAAATTAGTAAAGCTTGAACATGGTTGTGCTCGACTCATCTAGGCTTGTGAACAAGCTTGTTTAGGCTCTAGTGAGCTCAACAAATTAAAGCTCATGAAAAACTAGTAAGAATCTTTCTATTAATGATTGTGACAGCTTTTACAGGTTTAATACTACCTTGGGGGGGGAGCTTTTGAGGAGCTACAGTAATTACAAGTAGGCAAGAATAAACTCGTATATGGCCCATTGTATTTGATTTCAGAGTTAAATACTGTCATCATTAGACCTGAAAATCAGGGCACACCTTACTGAAATCCCCAGATTGATGACTAAATACAAAATTATGGCATCTTTAGCCCAGGAAACTGCAATATGGTTGGATAATATGGCCTAAATTGGTAGCCAATAGTACAGATAGAAACTTTTGTGCCATGAGTGTCATACCTTGAATCTCAGATAGAAACTTTTGTGCCATGAGTGTCATACCTTGAATCTCATAAGGAGTGGGAAAGGAGAAGGTGGGAAAGGAATGTTGTCATCTCTCACATTAGATCTTTCCTAGAGAAATCGGGCTTCATCTTGACCCCCAAGGGTTTTAAAAGCAACTTTGATTAGGCCTTTTGTATAATGCGGTGGTTTTTGCACTTTTTCGGTCATTAGAAATGGTATCAGAGTAGACGTAGTAATGCCCATATGGTGCTTAACGTCCCATGAGGGCGTCAAGTTTAAAGGGAGCAGGTTGTAATGCATGACTCCAACAAGTAGTGGAACGAGTGAGAAGGAATTGTGTCAAGTCCCCCATGGGATTCATACTACGTGAAGTTGTGCCTCATAATAATTCTCATAAGCAACTTTGACTAATATTTTTTGAGAGTATAGGAAGTGCAACCGTTCTGCTAAGCACTCATTTTTTCATAGGTCTTGGCACTAAGCAAGAGCCCACAACAAAAAAGTTCGTGCAGTGAGGAGCATGTTTCTCTTCTAACAGGACACGCTCCCTCAATATCCTCATTGCTAAGTAATCAAAGTCACATGTGCATGTGAAAATGAAATTTGAGAGTGATTCCGTTTGCCTTGTATCTTGAGTTGGTCATTGAGTTGTGTGCTTCTGTGGGACTGGTCGCCTTGGTCCAATTTGAAGTTTCTGAGAAGAGTTTAAATGGTTAACATTTAGTTTCTGTTTGCCAGGCTAGAGCTGACTATGTCGGGGAAGAAAACTTTTGTGAGATGAGTTCCTTTTCTTTTTTGTGAGAATAGTTTTTGTTTCTGTGTTTTTATTTGCCATAGAAAATTGAGGACAATTATGAGAATTTTGTTTTGAGAGATAAGGAATTGTTTTGGTGATCAAGACATGTTTGAATGGGGAAAGAGATTTGAGACTTTAAGATGATTTCAGAATTATTATGCAAACACACAGAAGGTTTCTCTTAGTTAAGAGAAAACATCACTTCAAGCCCCCCAACTATTACCCAAATATCATTTACCGGTCTGAACTATGAATTGTATCACATTTTGACCCCAAACTACTAAAATTTATCAATATTCGCTTTGTCATAGTATCCAACTGTCGATATTGTACCACGTAACCTATTTTTTTTACATTTCAACCATAGGATGTTATTAGAGGGTGAATATTGATGCATTTTAGTAGTTTGGGGCTAAAAGTGATGAGATTCGTAATTCAGAGCAGTAAATGATATTTGGGTAATAGTTGGGAGGTTAGAAGTGAAGATTCCCCCTTGGTTAATTAACATGGATGGATAGTTGAGTCGCTTTAAGTTAGATTTGGGTTTTAATCTTGTTCAGCTATGTCTTCGAGAGGACATTTCAATGATATAGTGTTAATCTTACAAAGATGGAGAATATAGATATTATAGATTGAGCATGGTGGAACTGAGCATGCTTGGAGGTGATGTTGTATCTCAAGTGACTGAATTTGTTAATTCCTGATCATATAAGATGTGTGGCCAGCTGTGAGTGTTTCTATTCCTAAGTCACATAGAACATCCATTTCTTCTGGTACTTCTCTTATGCTCTGTAACCTTGAGCTGTGAAGTTATAGTTTGCTTCTCTCTCTGTCTCTCAAAGTGTTGCATGTGATGTAGATTTGGTTTCTTTTCTTATACGGGGTTTCAAATAAATCTATTGGTTATTTTAACTCCATTAAGGTTTTAGCGAATGAATCTTGGATGTTAGCACTGTTTTAGATTTCATCTTTGTAATAGCTCTTTGAAACTAGTTCCTACTTCTATCTATGCAGTATATGAAACTGGCAAGTGCTCTTGGACATTTTTGGCCTCTTTAAAATTTTGTCCTTAATCCGAACAGATGGAACAATCTCTCTCCTCTCTGACATTTAAAGGTTCTATTTCTGAAGCAATTATTGAAGCAAAAAGGCAGAAGAAACTCTTTGTCGTCTATATTTCAGGTAACTGCTTCTTTCATATGTTTTGTATTGTTCTACTTTCATTCTATTTCTGGTCAACGAGCATAAAAAAATAAAAAAATAAAATTAATTAGTTGAAGTGCTCTGCTCCGGCGATACTTTGAACAATCTTTGTCGTAAGGCAGGGAAGAAGAAGAGGGCCTGGGGGGAGAGAATGAGCAAGAGAGGCAGAGCATAGACCAGGAGACAGTGACGAATGAAAACTAGTGCATTGCTTTTTAGAACCCTGTATTTAACTACCAGTTGCAAATTGGGGAGAGTGACCATCTTTAGGGTTGCTATACTTGCAAGATATCCATTTTTAGATTTTTGTCTCTAAATTGCTAGTCCCTTTTATCATGCTAAGGGACCACATGAAGCTAGTTTCACTTTGGAAAATATGAGAACATTACTTTTTCGTACTTTTACTTAAAGACCCAAGTTTTCAGTTCTGTAATTTGGAAAACCGAGTTTTACCGCTTCTAAAATTTGGGACTCTAGCTTGGTTTTTCTTTTGTCAGTATTTTGAGGGAAGTTGTTGACTCGGTGTCTTCCACGTTTCACACAACCCAATAACAAAGAAACAAAAAGCGAAAAGGAAAGGAGAAAAGAGAGAGAGAGAACTTGGGTTGGGGGCAATCAGCAGCCACTTCCAGCCCCCCCCCCCCCCTCCCCTTTCTCTCTCTCTCAGACAACAAAAATAGGTTTGAGAACTCAAGA
This sequence comes from Morella rubra, assembly GCA_003952965.2. Taxonomy (NCBI): domain Eukaryota; kingdom Viridiplantae; phylum Streptophyta; class Magnoliopsida; order Fagales; family Myricaceae; genus Morella; species Morella rubra. The sequence continues at coordinate 21,142,899 of CM025853.1, read as the reverse complement.
GAAAGGAACGTGGGTGGGCCGTGAGGGGAGTCCCCTGACTTAGCATGGGGTGGGGCGAGACCTCCCATTTCCTTCACATGCCTGCATAAGAGAGGGATGGTCCTGGGGGCTGAACCACCTGCCCCTCCCCCAGGTGGGGGGCTGCCTCTTCCCCTCTCTCTCTCTTGTTTTTGTTCTTGTTCTCTTTCATTTTTTTCATTTTTTTTCTTTTATTTTCAGGTGATTCTTGTGGCTCTTTTTTTTTCTTGTCTTATTTTTTTTATTAAATCTGGAAGCGTCATGGCCTTGTACATGGAGAGCCACGTCAGCTGCTTTTTTTTAGAACTAACAGAAAATGAAATGGGGGTCTTGAAATATAGATCTCCTAGAACTAGGGTCTCAATAGTGCAAATTAGAAACTCAGGTCTTAAAGTCAAAATGGGAAAAGACCCAGGAATGTGATCATTTTCCCCTTTGATTTAATGTTGACTTCCTTTCTCCTTTATAGGTTTTTATCCATGGAAGCAGAAAGAAAAAGAGAAAAAGTAATTTTATTTCTAATAAGCAATCATTTGTCCTCTATCAGAATATAATTATTGATGCTATGTACTCAGTTTCATCATGTTAAGGCTGGTTGGAAGGAGAGGATGTTCTTGGTGGGAGAAATGATCCTGCCTTTTTGTGTAAGGCTTTGTAGTTAGTTTGAGTCATCCTGTAGTTGAATTGTACGTTATGCTTGGACGTATGAAGTGTATGTTATTCAGTAGTTGAAGTGTACAACCTCCCTTATTGAACATAGATTTTTTGGTTCAGGGAGTAGAGTCATTTCTTCTTTATTATAATTTTGCAGATATTGTGTTCCATTTTGTCTTCTGAAGTCTGTAATGTCTGCCCTGCAAAATTACCTATGCCAATGCACTTCATTGTGATGTTGTTCTAATAATGCAATTCATTTTTTCACCATAGAGGTCTAAGTTTTTTTTTTTCTCTTCTTGGTCATATTTTCAGGTGAAGATGCAGAGTCCAGTCGTTTGGAAGAATCCACATGGAGTGATTCAAATGTTTGTTTTGTTCCTTCTTGGGAATTTTAATTGGCCATATTTCCCTTTAATTCCTTTCAGATGCACTCCATCTCTGGCTTTTATGTTCAAATGCTGCATTCAGGTCACAGAGTCTCTATCAAAGTACTGCATTCTATTGCATATCCCTGGAGGAAGCACTGATGGAGAACACTTTTCTGCTTTATGTATCCTACGCCTTGATTATGAAAAATTGTTTTTTCCTTGAAAGCTACACTTTTTGAGCTGTTGCCATTCTTCAAGTTAGACGGTTTGGAGTGCTAAATTTACAGAGAGCACCAAGTTTAAGAATGTTATTGTGGTAGTTTGTGTAGAAGTCTCGCTGCACTGTCATTCTTTAGATAAGCCTCTGAGAATCATGGTCACTACAAGGTGTTGACTTATTTTCAAGGGAGTTTGCTGTTGAATAAACTGCTAATTTCCCTAATATTAAAACTGCTAATTTCCCTAATATTAACCTGGAGTGAATAACTTTGATGACATTCAAAGCACATCGCGTGCAGTGGATGGGCTGCAGCCATAGCATTCAAATGCTTGAGTGATAACTTCGATGAAATTTGAAGCACTAAACAATTTTATTAACTTCTCGCTATCCCCAATAATTGGTGCCTTTACACATGATCTATTTGGGAGATTATATTAGATCTTTTCCTATAGGCAGTTTGGTCTAATGGAATATTTGCTCTTGAGGTCAGTTGGTCACCAAGTAAGAGAATTGCAACAATCATTTTAATGCTTTATAATATATTGGAATGATTTTATAAATTTTAAGTGACTTTATAGTTCTCATCTTTTGGTCCCAGACACATTATACCCTTCAGCCCATCCCTGAATCATCTACCTCCTTCCCATTTTAAGATAATGCAAAAGAGTATTGAGCCTCATGAGTCAATTGATTCCTTGTCCTTTAATTGCTACTGTCCATGTATGATTTCTAAGTTATATTGTTCCGTGAGCAGCTAGTTGCCAAGATGTTGATCCCATGTCACTCTTTTTCTTTGTTTTGTTTCCTTTTTAGCTTTTTCAGTGAGTGGTTTGATCCTTAAAAACTTGTGAGTAGTTCTTTTTGGTGCACATGGCAATCCATGCCATCTTGATGCCCACACTGGCATCGTTATATTTCTTGTATTGTAGCTTTTTTTGAGCTCTCTGACCTATGTTATTAAAAAAGCACAAATCCTTGAATCAATTTGCTACAGACCCACAGAAAGGTGTTCCTTGTATAACAGCTATTGGATACAACGGGGTGCAAGTTTGGCAAAATGGTATAGTGTAAAATTTTAAACTCTGTTTCAGGCAAGCATCTAGGACAATACATAACCATGTACATAATGATTGTTTATTATTTTTTGGAATAAATTTTCAGAGGGATTTGTTGGTGCTGAATATCTGGCTTCCAGTTTGGAGAAGGCATGGTTGAGCCTTCATATCCAGGTATATGGTTGTTAACTGTCTTCATTATTAATCATATGAAGATGTTCGATTCATTTTCTTCTTAGTGCCAAAAATAATATCCTATAATAAAGGACTATGAAAGGTCAGATGCTTATTGGACTGTGAACTTCCTTAGTTCTTCTTCTTCAAAACATGACAAGGGCATATATTGTGAATGGCAGGAAACCACTGCTACTTTCCTGACTGCAGCACTAGCTTCAAGGAATTCTGAAGCATCCTCTTCGATTTCTGCTGTTGCCTCATCTGATGAACCAAGCTCTTCAAGCACAGTCATTCAATTGCCTTCAACAGACAAGGATGTCCAATCCAAAGAGACTAAGCCTGTGGTAACCTCTGAGGCAATAGAAGAAAAGAAAGGTCATGAATTTGAAGCTGAGGTAACCATGAATTGCAGTCATTGCCTTGCCAATCTTTTGTATTAATTGATTGCACTTGCATGATATACTTGCTTTATTTTCAACCATTTGCATGGACAGGAGAAGGATACTGAAAGGGATGGGAACAAATCTTTAAGATCATCTGACGGTAGTAAGTCAAAGAGTGTTGTGGATGAACAGTCGATCTCATCCAGTGACATAGCTGAGAGATCAACTGGTCGTTTAGTAGCAGACATGGAAAACCCTAAAGCTAATAATATCTCTTCCACTGGTGAAGATGGTTGTCGTGTCCCAGAAAATAACAGCAATCATCATTCAGGTGTTCCTGGAGGGGGTGAACAATTAGTTGGTACTAAGGTAAATGAAGCTAACCAAGATGAAAAGGATATGCAGGCTTATGAAGTAAATGATTTGCGCAGAGATGCACTAAGCGACATCCATTTAAATATTCGATTGCCCACTGGTCTGGGCCTGCAAAAGAAGTTTTCTGTGACAAGCACTTTGAAAATGGTGAAAGACTGTGTCGATGAAAACCTACCAAGTGGGTTTGGGACTTATGATCTAGCCATTCCTTATCCCCGCAAAGTGTTCAGCAGCCAAGGTAAGAATGTCTCCGCGTCTCTTTTAGAAAACAAAAGCGCTAAAATACATAGTGGTCCTCCCAAGTAGAGAGTTTCTATCAATTTGGTCTGTGCTTCTTTTCTTTTTTTGGTCAATTTTAATCCGTGAACTTGCATATCATGGTCTGTATGGCCCCATCTTTTGTTTCTGTTAACTTTGTGCCCTTCAAATTCCAAGAGATTCTTCATAAGAAAGTAAAATAACCTATGATCAAACTGATCTGTAGAAAAAAACAAAACACAAGAAATGAGAGAGAGAGAGAGAGAGAGAGAGAGAGGGAGGGATAGATATTAAAGAGAGCCGAGATCTGGTAATCAAGTTGGGCAGCCAGATAAACACCCCCCCCCCCCCCCCCCCACAAAACAAAACAAAACAAAATGAAGTTGGGGGGGGGACCAGGATGTAAGTCGTAGCTGTGTCTGCCAAAGCGTACAGGAAGTGGAAGAGGAAGAAGCGACTGAAGAAGATGAAACCCAAGCCAATGGAATTCTTCTTGCCCTTGCCAGCATTTTTTTTATTTTAACTTCATTGGTGGAAAGACTTCAGAAAGATGCTGAATGTTGAATTTCAATGTGGCAGCTCGAATTGCTCTTTCTTTTGCACTCGTGCATGTTCTCATGAATATTATCCTTGAGGGAGATTCATCTGTGGTAAGGCAAGGGAGACAGATTTCTGCAGGACTAGACCACCAAACCCATTATTGGTACTATCCAAGATCTTATGCAGAAGATGGATTCATGGACTGCTCAAAAAGTCCCATGGAGTTAAATTGATGTGGTCTGGTAGAAATACCCACCTTATTGTAAACAAATTAACAAAGTTGTTAGACGCAGAGTTAGTTTCTGCGAGAGTAGCACGACAGGATGCAACACTTGACAGTAGAGAGACACAGCTGATAGAGAGAGAGGGGCAAGCCACTTATTCAGACAGAATATTGTGTGAGTGAGACAGAGCTTCGATTTCCAGATACCAGCTTTTTTCCAAAGCTTCTTAGTCATTAGGTCAGATAGGGGAGTCTTTAGCCAAGGAAATAGAAGCCTTGAGAAAGGAAATGGCCCGCAGATAGAGCTGGGTGGGAAGGCAATGTTAATAATCAGGTCAGGGAGACACTTGGCCCATAAGCCTGTCCTTAAAAACTCAGTACAAGACAAGGATGTGTGAAGTGTGATATGCTGATGAGCAATCCCCTGTAGCTAGTCTTGGTACTCTCTAGTTATCATTAAGTATTCTGCTCCTTTTCATGTTCCCACTCTCTCAATAAATCTTCTTTCTAGGTTAATAAACCAAGGCCTAAGGCCTTGCGAGCCTGCAGCAAGAATAGAAACCAGGGATGAACTGTCCTAGTCTTAGCAACAAGGATGAATGTCCCCTCCTAGTGCTGCCCATATCTAAGGGTACCTTTTTGCCACTAAGTGAACACACAATCCCTTCAGGGTCCTATTCTTTGGTTCTTCTCCTTGTTCTCCCCGAAAGGAATCTGAAGAATGGTCTTTCATGAGCTTTGTGCTGATTAATTTCACATTCGTAGTTTAATTGACACCTCCGAGCAAATATTAAAATGGGTCTAGGTTTGATTGCACTCTCTTTTTTTTTGTTTCCTTTATCATGTTTCAAAGTTCTTGGAAAGAATCTTTTGTTCCTGGAAATGTTTGTTTGTTACTTTTTTAGAAAACTAACCATGTTTGATTCGTTAAATTCTGTTCTTCCTTCTTTCTCTCTTTGGTTTCCTTCTCGATATAACCTATTTACCAAAATCAGTTTACAAATATATATAAAACCTTAATAAAACAGAATAAGGTCAGTGGCATCAAGGCTATCAAGGTGGTACCTGATGATGATCTCAAACAGGGGTTGTCTTTTCCTTTTTCTTTTTGAATGAATTTTAGTATTCCAAATTATACCATTAAAAGCATGGTATGATATGATATCCAGTGTTCCTTGGTGGAGCAAAGAAGATAACTTGGTTATTGATGCTGTTCATTGACCAGACAGCATCAAGTGATCTTCTTGTTGCATCTTTTTGCTATATATGTTAATAGAAACACGCATCAGCGTGAATTTAAACAATGGATGTTATTGCATTAGTGCAGATTTGAGCAAATCATTGTCAGAGTTGGGCCTGCTTAATAGACAAGCACTGATAGTGGTACCAAATCAGAGAGCTGGTGGTGACTACAGAGGAGCATCTTCATCCTCTGATCGAACAAATTTGACTAATGTTGACTCTTCCGACGGAACTAATGGAGGACCTTTTGCATACGCGAGGAGGATCTTATCATACATGAACCCTTTCTCCTATATTGGCGGTGGTGCCAGCTCATCAAGTTCTGGACAGGAATCTCAGAATGGCATATGGCAATACAGTGAGTTTCCTTACTTTCCTGTGCCAATTTTATGCTATTGGTTCTGAAATCTCGTGTTGTAAAGGGGCAAAGAGATGGAGGGTTTTCTAGGTGTTTTCAGTATACTCTCTTGTACTGTTGACACATTTCTCTCTAATAAAATTAACTTACTTATCAAAAAAGCAACTCCTAACATTAAGGCCTCCGAAGGGGTGTGCTCTGCCCTATTAACCCTGCCCCACAAGCCGTCACTCTTAACTAATCAAATAATTTTTCGGTTCGAAGGAGAATGCCATGTAAGTGAAGCTAAAGATAGAGAGTAATCACAGGTTTTAAGAAGTTACTTATTGAATGCTATTGGTAGGTCCCGCCAGATAAAACTCCTATTGATAATTGCTCATGTGATTTTTTTGACAAAGTATGAACTCACCATTTAACAAAACAATATCGGGTAGTGGAGATCTGGAGGTAGTGGAATTATCTGTGCTGGGTACATTATCTTTGTGATGTGTTTCAAACATTCCAGTACAAATGCCATTCTACTACAGGGAAGGCCCTCTGGTTCTCAAATTTTTTGAATGAGGTTTAGATGGGGAGGGCAGGCCTACCATTTTAACAAAATTTATGAATGGTATGGAGATGAGGTGGGGAGATGTGTGCGTCTACTGTCACTATGAAGTACCTTGGTTATGTTTACGAATCTTACATACATCCATATGACTGATGTGCTGGATATGTTTGTTTTCCACTGTCATTTCTATAGTCGCCTATAGGATCGGGCGTTCTCCTCTTCTGTTGTTTATTTATTTTTCTTCTGTTATTGCTTGGGGATCTCTGATTTTTTTTCTTTATTATCTATAGGTTTGTTGGGATCATTTCCTGTTCCTCTTCTCTTTGCTAGCCACATTTCTTTTTGGAACTAACTCATAGGGAGTTAATTAACAGCAAAAATATGCTCTCTATGTCTGTATGTTCGTATCATTTTGTAAACCCTTTTATCCTAGTATGTGAGTGTTTTCCACAAGTCTGCTAATGTCTTCATCAGAATGTAAAGTTTCTTAATCATTTTTTTTTATAGTTCAGACTTCTCTGAGAGAATGTTTCTAACGATTCCCACTTATCCAACACAAATGTGATCTCTATGATTTATTTTCTTTTTTCTTCTTTTGTGTTTTTCGTTTTCTTTGTTCTTGTGAGCATATGAAAATACTTGTGTCTGTTTAGATAGGCCCTGGCAGGAAAATTGTCGTGCAACATGCTTTCGTGGCATGTTGGCTATGATTGGCCTTACCAAACTTTTTAGAATAACATAGTCCCCTTACCAGTTCTGCCTTGTTGGCTATTTAGGCCCAAATGCAACACCACAGCCTAACTTTGCTGTAAGAGAAAGGGCGAACTCCCACTTCAATGCAAACCCAAGCACTTCTGCCGGCGACAGAGATGATGGCAGGGAGAGACGGCCAACAACATCCCTTCTTGGAAGCAACATTCATACACTAGGACGCGATGAAGACAATGGACAGTTCAGTGACAGAAATTCCTACTGGAATGGTAATTCTACACAATATGGTGGCAACAATGATGGCAAATAAGGAAGGCTTTGAGGCATAACCCTCCTGCAATGGTATGAGTTTTTTATTTGAGGCACCAGCTTTATGAGTCGGTCTCCTGTAACAATCATCGAAAACTTGGGTTTGTTTCAATAGAGAAGAAAGTAGGTATCATCTACTAAAAAGCCGATAAATTCTTAGCATTATATGTTAAATATGATCATCGCTTTTCCTTGTAATATGCAGTCCATTTCTGACCGTAACTATTTAATGAAATATTTCTTTCGAGAGGTGTCTGCCCAGTTTCGTATTATTGTTTATGGACGTTGCAAATAATCTGCATGGATCACGCTCTGGGTCAATAGTGCACTCATGTGGCCTTACACAAAATGTGGGACATATTGATGAAAATTTTTTTCTGGGAGTTAAGTGTAAATTTTATTGGGATTTGTGAAAAAAAAAATTATTGGAGTCTGTAAAAAATTATTAGGAGTTTGTGAAAAATGTGTTGAATTTTGTAAAAAGTAGTTGGAATTTGTGAAAAAGTAGTTGTAGAAAAATTTTGGAACATTTTTTGGTGCATCCAAACATGGGAGAATTTCCACCCTAACTCATCATTTCCTCCAGCCATTATATGGGAAGTGTTGGGAATTTGGTTGAATTTTGTTCTCTTGGATTTTCCGCTCGAAGAAAATGAATAGAAGGTGAGGATCTGTTATTTAATCATCGAATCAGTGGTTTAAACAGAGAAGTTGATGGAAGTGGAGCATCTGTATTTATTAAGGTTCAGCTAGAAGGTAAATTCCAATTAGATTAACAAAAAGTGAAGTTTGATCATTATTTGAATGGAACATCATGCATTGTTTGTAGTTAAAGAGCTAATGATATGATAGGTTAAAAGATCATCTTAGCAGATTTTGAGGTTTAGTAAACCCATCAAAGTAAGCTGGTCTAATTACTGTTATTTAATCATCGAATCAGTGGTTTATTTAAGTGGAATCTGTAATTATGAGAACCAATTAGTTAACAAAAAGTGAAGTTTGATCATTTAATGAACATCATGCATTGTTTGTAGTTAAAGAGCTAATGATATGATAGGTTAAAAGATCATCTTAGCAGATTTTGAGTTTAGTAAACCCATCAAAGTAAGCTGGTCTAATTACTGTAGCAATTTAATAAAAATGAAACAAGTTTTTGAATTTAGATTTCTCCGTAGTTTACACATTTACAAGTTTTTGAATTTAGATGTAAACTGTCAATGACGGATTTCCTCTGCAAATATAACGAAATTATGTAATTTTAAATGCAATTATGCTACATATGCAGCTATGTCTAAAATGGGTGAAACTTTATAACAGACATTTAGGAAGAGAGATAGATGAGAATAGTATATAAATCCAATCAACACATGCGTCAAAATTTTCATTATTTTTTCATAAACTCTCATAGAACTCCAATATCTCTTATAAATTTTCACACTAGCACCAAGTTTTTTGGAAATTTTCTAAAGTTATGTGATGTCAAACATGACCCAAAGTCTATCTAAAGGCTTATGGCTTTTGGATTAAATACTTAATTCTTATTATGGATCTCAGGACATGTTAACTTGTACCCAAAAGCTATTATTCATTAGAGCTATAAAAAGATTATCTGGGTTTAACAGTAGGAATGGTAACAAAACCCAATGTAACATTACTTCAAACCAACGAGATCAAAACCAAAGCACAATACTTTTTTGGATATGCACGATAAAAATAATTACTCGATATCTACGCAAACATTTAACCAAGCAAATAAAAGCAAGTAAAGAGAGAAAAAGAATCTAGGGATATGAACATTTTAGTTTTTTTCTTTTTTTTGATAATTAGGTAGTTTATGGGGGTAGATAATCAACTTCTACTCCCAGGATCCTCCTTTGAGTTTTCTACACTATTTGTAAATGCGTACATTCTAATTTATAGGTACTAGAGAACTTTTAAAAATATTTTTTCAGGCACAACACTTAGAACTTGAGTATTTTTAAGGGCACAACACTCAAAACCTATAACCAAAGTTATTCTCATCAAGGTTCTTCCAGCCTCACGATTAATACTGTTTATCTACCCATAACCAAGGTTATCTTCATCAAGATTCTCATAACCTCACGGTTAATTACAAATTTCAAGATACTTGAAAATCTTTACAAATGCTTGAAGGTTTAAAACTCACAATAAGTGGCTCTCACAAGCCTGATCTACCTAAGAAGGAATGTATTCATGTAGAGAGAGCTTGTAATTTCAATTGTTGATTATAATCATATGTACAAGTCTTATTTAAATCTCTTCGGTACATGTATGAGTCAACTCATTTTGCCATAAGGATGACCCAATTTTTGACTTTGACTTCTTTAGCATGTATTCAACTTATTGTCTAGGTGCATGTAGTCGACTCATTTGGATAAATTTGAATTTCTCTTTTTCAAAGCTTCATGTAGTCAACTTATTATTCACATAATTTTAAGAAGTCCATTTTTTTTTCCTTGTGAAATGTTTTGTACTTTTAGATAAACTTTCAACATGAACATAAACTCAAATTAATCTTGATAAATTAATAAAATAACCACATATTCAAATATTAATCATTAAAATTTACAATTTTCTATATATCTTTTCATGAAAACAACAAGTTTAGGAATTACTTGAACCGAGACAAATGATTTGTTATTATTAAAATCAATTATAAAAAGGTGGGAGAGACAAAATGACATTAATGAGCCCTACTGATTAAATTTTTTATTTATTGTATTTTATCAATATGATGTCGTTTCACTATTAAAATAAAAAATACAACACGAAAAAAACCGGCTTCACTTCCGCTTCCAGCAACTCCTAATCTAGGGTACCGATTTCAACTCTAGTACTAGACAGACTTTGCTTGTCAGAATTGGTAGCTAAAGGCTAAGGCAAAATTGCGGCTCTACGAGGAATTTTGCCTACCAATATATCGAACTACCAAAATTTATTAATGTGCACCCTTTAACTAAATCTTAAATTTAAAACGTGCAAGAAATGGATTACAGGATATGATTTTGACAGTCGAATACTACTGAAAAGTGTACATTAATAAATTTTGATAATTAAAGGGCTCAATTCGGTGATCTTGATAATTTAGATATATTAAGTGACATTTCTCAAATAATCTGGGAGCACAGAATAATGGTTTAAAAAAAAAAATTCATTTGGTATTCTTTTTATTTGATCATTTTTGCACTAACATAAATCGACTTATCAGACAATGGAAGGTTCGATAGTTGGATACCACCGTCATTTTCATAGTGAAAAAATGTCGCATAAATAAAACCAGTGCAAGTCTCCGAATATTCTATAAATTTTGTTCCCCCCGTAAAATTTCCACTTTCGAAGGTCATATTCTCCGGAGTAGATCCGAGGGGATGTTTAGGAGAAGATCCAGTTTCCTTCTACCCACCAATCCTTTTGACTAATACTTCGCCGCCACCTTCAGTACCTACCAGGCACTATAAATATCTACTTACCCGGGCGTATTCAACTCGCTGCACACCGTCGTCCCCTAAACCTCGTCCTCTGTCTCTTAGGGCTTTAACATCTTTTCCCACCCAACACTACTCCACCTATGGCTGCCATTTTCACAACCCCTAAGTTCTCCCCGACGCCCACCGCCTCCATTTCCACTTCCAGCCACAAACTCAATCCCAAAACCTCACACCACTCTCTGCTCAACGTCTCATCAAAACCCGCACATCCTCCTTTCCCCTACACTTCCGCCAGAAGAACCTCCGTCTCTTGTTCCCACCCACAGCAAACGCCAACAACCACAATGAGACGCCGCCCCGATTACATTCCCAACCGCATTCCGGACCCCTCCTATGTCCGCATTTTCGACACTACTCTACGCGACGGCGAGCAGTCCCCCGGCGCTTCCCTCACATCCAAGGAGAAGCTCGACATTGCCCGCCAGCTCGCCAGACTGGGGGTTGACATTATCGAGGCTGGCTTCCCCGCTGCCTCTAAGGATGACTTCGAGGCCGTAAAAGCTATTGCCACGGACGTCGGTAACGCCGTCGATAAGGATGGGTACGTACCCGTTATTTGCGGCCTCTCCCGGTGCAATGAGAAGGATATTCGGACGGCGTGGGAGGCGGTGAAGTACGCGAAGCGTCCGAGGATTCATACGTTTATTGCCACCAGTGCCATTCATATGGAGTACAAATTGAGGAAGACGAAAGAGGAGGTGATTGAGATTGCCAGGAGTATGGTGAGGTTTGCCCGGAGTTTGGGTTGCGAGGATGTTGAGTTTAGCCCGGAAGATGCTGGGAGGTTTGCTTGTTTTGATTCTTGACCTCTATTAAGTGTCTGTCACCGAGTCTCTAAAACTATTTGACACATATTCTGTTTATCACTAAGTAGTAAGAAATTAGACGAATTTTTGACTTTCGGAACAAACACATCCTTGTGTTGGGTTTCGGGTCATACTTGAAACCATTGCGGTGAGACTTGGATGATGGAGTTTGAATTTATCTCGTGGAGTGCGATTGGCTACATTATTTATTTGAGTTGTGAGATAATCGTTCTTGGTCAGAAGTTATTCCTTAATTTTTACTGATCACGCTTTTCCCTAATTCTCCGCATTCACTATTCGTCTCTTGATGCTATTCAAGACCAAATGTTGTTGAATAATCCAGTTCTGGCACCAAAATAGTGCGGTTAATTCTCCACTAAGAACTTTGAGGAGTTATTGGGAAAAGAGAGCAGAAGTGAAAACGCCTATGCTGCCCAAGAATTGATATTGAATTTCCTCAGGAAAGTGCTCCGTGATTTTAACTGATTCACACATTTGGAGAAATCTAAACACAATTTTGTTTTCTTGATTGTCATTCATGCATGGGAGTTTTCCCAATCTCTCTTTCTCTCTCGTTGTTTCATACAGTTATTGGCATGTTTGAGGTTGTTTCCCTGGGATGACTGTTTCACATGGCCCAGAAGAGGATGGCAAGTATTTCATTCTTGCCTAATTATAAATTTCTTGCCTGTCAGCAAACAAAGAGAGAGAGAGAACACTGTAGAGGGCAATGATGCCTATCTATTGTTGGTCATTTCCCATTTTATCAAGAAGAGAGGATGACAATGTAACGATCTTCTGGTTTTTTTGAATCTATCAGATCTGACAGGGAGTTTCTGTATGAAATATTGGGTGAAGTCATTAAGGCTGGTGCCACAACTCTAAACATACCCGATACTGTGGGTATTACCGTGCCAAGTGAATTTGGGAAATTGATTGCTGACATAAAATCAAATACCCCTGGAATCGAAAATGTTATTATTTCAACTCACTGCCAAAATGATCTTGGACTTTCTACTGCCAACACTGTAGCGGTAAGCCCATTATCTATTCAAAGGACTAGACAATCAAAGTGCACTCGCATCTCATTTCATCTATGTTCAGGGGGCATGTGCAGGTGCAAGGCAGCTGGAAGTAACAATCAATGGCATTGGTGAAAGAGCTGGGAATGCTTCATTGGAAGAGGTGAGTGTTCACTTTGTGAAATGATGTAAGGCCTCTGTACTTGGGAACTTATAGGGAAAGTGTAAACTTCTCTAATTCTTTGGAGCACAGATACTTCTCATAGGGAGCCTAGAAACTTATCTGAGACTCCTAGAAGTATGAATTCAGAATATGACATATGTAACTGTAGATTAGGATATAACTAATATGTGGAAATAGAGGAAGGGTTTAAGATGCATCTTTTGACTAATGTGTTTATGTTATGGATGCTTGCCTGAGTAAATTGTTACACCAAATAACTGTGGAATAGCCAATACTTAATGAAAAACTGACCTCCATCAGAGGTAATATACTTATTTTGTGGACGTCTCCTTGCCACATCTATTTAAATCTCTCTGATGTCCTGAATCCTTTATCTATGCTTCCTTTTTTGAATTTTTTTCACAGCTTTTCAGTTTGTGACTTTTGTTATACCTAAACCTTAGACCATGTTACAATTTGGCTGTTAAATTCTTTGTACCTCCAAATTATATTTGACCATTAAATAGGCCAAGCTTGACAAATTTCACTGCACAACCCAAGGGGTTCAATTTAGGTTCTTAGCATAGCCCAAGGTTCAAGTTACGTTCTTAGCATGGCCCAAGGGGTTCAAGTTAGGTTCTTACAGGTTTTATAGACTGTTTTCGGAAACTTATTCACCCTGATCTTTCTCCCGCGCTTCCCTCTGCTCCAATCTCATTGCCACCTCTCAATCTGCCCTAACTCTCTCGTGTCTTTGACAGAGCCTTTCAACCATCCTGCATACTCTTACTGCTCTATCATTTCCATCTTTATCAAATTGTGCTCTAATCTCATTGCCACCTCTCAATCTGCCCTAACTCCCTTGTTTCTATCACGGAGCCTTTCACCCATCCTGCATACTCTCACTGATCTATTATTTCCATCTTTATCAAATTGTGTCTTGGAGGGGATAGTCAGCCTCCCACCAGTGTCATAGATGATCCCTGTGAAGAGGTCAAGAATTTCCTTGTATCCCATTCCCGCTGTCCCACAGGTCTTTCTCTTTACCTAGAAGTTCTCAGAGGAGTACCAAGGCCACTAATAAAGACAAGGTCAATAGGAAAAGAGTTGAAATGACTCATAGATTCTTTGATTGGGGGATTTTTTTATTGACTCTTGGGAGAGAGGTGAAATGACACATCAATTGGGAAAAGATTGTGCTCTATATTCTGTGTGTTTGTATGTGTGGGTGAGAGAGAAAGAGAGAGAGAGAGATGTATCGGCCATGTTTGGGTAATAATTTTAAAAATATTTTTTTATTTTAAAAATGTTCTCCAATCCAAACATGATTTTTTCACAAACAAAACATGTCAATTTAAAAATAAAAAAAATAAAAAATTCTAATTATTGGCCTTAATTTCTGTGAAAAACAATATAAAAACTCCTTTCACAAAAATTTTCATCCAAACATGCTTTTTTACTCTCACATTCTCTAAGAGAATAAATTTCAAAAACTTTCTCTTTCTAAAAATCATTTATTTGGACCCCACCATTCACACAAGCACCTAAAAAAACATAGCTCAAAATTTTTTTTTAATCATTACCTAAAAAAACATTTTCAAAACCAAGCCGAACATAGCCATCAGTTTGGTCTGTTGGTACCATGACTACTGACTAACTTCATGTTCTCTGTCCATTTCGATAGTTGACCTGTGTTGTTAGTTCAGATGGTTTTTGACCATGTACTTGTTGCCTTATTCATCTTTTAAACTAAAATACCTAGTTTCAAGCCTATTAGCTCTTATGGAAATTGCACTTCCTTCCGCTTAAGATCACTGTGAAGAACCAGGTTTTGAGTTTAGGATCCACTGGGTGTGTTTGTAACTTGCCTATGGAAAAAATTACATAGTTTTAACTTATTTAATTCAGTGGTAAAGCATTTGTTCAAAGCTGATTCTCTCAATACCTTTCACTCTGTTTAATTGTTCTCTTTACCACTGGTTACTCTTTTTAAGGTGCTTTAGTAGGCCTTGTGAATTTTTTTTGTAGGTTGTTATGACTTTAAGATGCCATGGGGAGGATCTATTTGGAGGTCTCTATACTGGGATTAATACACGACACATCTACACGACAAGCAAGATGGTGATGTTTGGAGCACATTCAGTGAAATTGACACCTATTTTTCCTAGTTGGTTGAATGCTCATTTGATACTTGATGGCTATTGTCTAGGTAGAAGAGTACACAGGAATGTTTGTTCAGCCACACAAAGCTATTGTGGGTGCTAACGCATTTGCTCATGAAAGTGGCATCCATCAGGTACATGTCCGCATATTACCTCTGTTACTGTAGCTTATCAGTTAGGAGTGTGTAGGAAGCAAGCAGCAAGCAATCTGGCAAGGCGTGTTTTTGGATGTGAAAAGGGTGTTTTCTGCAAGAAATACAGAGGACTGATCTTCTGTCCATTGAGCTGCAATTGAATTTATGATATTGCTCTCTGAAGTCTATCTGTTCTTTTTTTATGGGAGAGCCGTTGATACAAGTATAGAAGGCTTAGGGCATTGGAGGTTTGTAATCGTTACAATAGATTTAGTTGGATTAATTTGGGGCTTGTGAAACGTCGATATACGTGTTGAAGTTGTTACCTGAATTAATGTTGCACAATTATATACTACATATAGAGAATTTGTATTAGATTCTTTCAAGACTACTGCGAGACCGATTTCTAAATTGGTCTGCCCGGTCAAACTTTGTCACTCATTAACCAGTGGCATCATGAGTATTGAAATTGATGATACAATGACCTTTCAGAAAAGGTAAAATTTAAGATTAGTCCTTGAGTTTTGTTTGAAATAAAATTAGTCCCTGGGTCATCAAGAAAATAAAATAGGTCCAACAAATATTGTTCCTCTGTAACCCTTGATGGAAATTCGACATGGCATGCCAGGTGTCAAGAAACAATATTAAGAAAAAAAAAAGCCAAAACAAATAGATCTAGAAAAATAAATAGGAAAACAAAAAATTTGAAAGGTTTTTATTTTTAAACAAAAAAGATAGAAGGGTTCCCACCCCGTGCGGTGGGTGGCGTAGGGTGGCTGGAGAAGGTTCTCCTCCACCAAAAGCTTGGAGTTCTTGTCTCTATTTTTTTTTTCATATTTTTTATTTTTTCTTTTTACCTTTTCTTGTTTTTTGTTTCTTTTTCTTTTTTTGGTCTCTTGATCCATTTGGGTTCTATACAGATCTCTGACAGAGAGACTTATTTTTTGGAGTCGCAGAACCTAGGGGTTTATTTAATATTTTGGAAACCTAGGTACTAATTTTATTTCGAGCTGAAGCTAAGGAATTTCATAACTCTCAAATATACTTTCATAACTTTCGTATTCTACAAGAGAATATATTTCAAAAAATCTCTTTCTAAACATCTTTTCTATGCATCCCATCACTTTCATAAACTACCTAAAAATTGCATTTAAAAATTATTTCTTAATCATTACAAAAAATGTTTTCAAAACCACAACCAAACATAGCCTGAGTATCTATCATTGTGCACACAGCTTGGAAACTGTTCTGTTCCTTATTCACGGGGTTAGTGTTCTTGTCTTGGTTGTGTTGGTGGTGTGATGACGTTTTGTGGCATCTAAGAGGTATTAGGACATGGATTTCAAATATATGAATGACGTGAAAGAATTAGGTGGCCAGTTCTATCTCAATAATTAGCTGTCTACAAAATCAGATCTATGGTTAAGTTTAGCAATATCGCAAACACTTTCTTCTCTGGTTGATCTAGCCCTTCATTGTCAAACCTTGTAAAATCTGTGCTTTTATCATATTTCAAATGCATTAGCCGCTATTTGTTACTGGGAGGACATAGTTCTTTTTTCTATGATTGGCAATTACCTTAAAAGAGTTTACTGAACTTCTTTTCCTGGCAAAGAAATATGTCTTCCTATGTCTTTGGATACCACCCCTAATGGTTTGGCCATTCTGTGTACATAAACCCTTCAGTTTTGTCAGCTGCTAGTTGGGCTCCTCTAGATAGTGGGGAAAGTTGGGATGCCCTAATTGCACCACTTCAGCCTTGAGCAAGGTGGTTCTAGTAAGGTACTTGCCAGCAACTTGTCACATTACATCTTCTTTCCCTAGAAAACGATACAAAATACCCGTCGTTGGATGGTTTCTTAGGCTTCAAATAGGGCTAATTTTTTCCAATTAGGTTGTTTCTCTTATTAGTAGCTGCGATATGTGTCTAGGAATTCATAAAATGTAAAAATTAGGTGGGACACAAATACTAGAATGTGGGTTTGAATCTCCAAGCTTTACTTCCGTTGACACCTCATCCTCCAATCAACAGGAAATGGAGGTTGAGCTCATACAGCAGGACCCACTGGGTTCATGTGTAACTTATCGGGTGAAAAGAGGTGGAGAGTTACTTATAAAAAAAAACAAAAAGAAAAAAAAAAAGAGGTGAAGAGTCAGAAACTAAAAGTTTCTAGGATGAAGCACACATTTTCAGTTTCTTTAAGTGTTATCTATATATACAAATCAGAGTTTGGTGACGTCTTATCTATCTGTGGGCTAATGCAGTGTAGGGTTTTCCTTCTTTGGACCTTTCGGATTTTTGTAGCTGTCTAGCTTGTATGCTCTAGATGTTTTCAGTACAGTCTTTTGTACTGTTAACACACTTTATTTTTCAATAATATTCTAACTTACTTATCAAAAAAAAAAAATTTGGTGAGACCAACTGGAGGACATTACAGTGATCCCATTTTACTCTGGATTTAAAAGGGCAGGAGAATTTGTTTTGCCAAATTGTAACTGCATTAATTTTGTCTCAGAAAAGATTGATAATTCAATAGGTTTAGGAATCTTATTCGAGTTAACAAAATTTAAAAAGTAATCTTCTCCCCCAAAATGTCAATGTGTATTGCTTATAGATTTATTTCAACGTTCTAATCTACAAGGAATATTATTAATATGCAACAATGGGTGAGACCTCGTCATAGCTTACCTCAATATGTACAAATCTATTTTTAATAAAAACTCTTCTTATCAGCTGAGTAAGAGGAGGAAAAGTTGATTTATAGGCAATCTTATCAATCACCTTGCATCTCCATCTTTTGGTGTCATCCTCTCCATCTTTGCCTATGATTTCTAGTTCAGATGCTACAACTCCCTCCTAAGATCAACATAGAGGGTGTAATCATGAGTTTGGAACTCATTGGGTGCATGCCTAACAAGACAAAATCTCCATCTCCTCTTCATTCTACATCGTTGCACCTTTTTAAACAATATTGACTTTCTGTATTATTTATTCCTAATTTGCGTCTTTTATTTTGCAACTACTTTAAGAAGTTGGTGCTTTGCTTCTCTCATCCAATAACCTTTTTGGCAAATCCTGTCTTTGGCAACATTGAGACTTACTTTGCCCTTTTTCCTTGACTAACCCCATCTAATAACCTTTTGTGGCAGATCCTCTCTTTGGCAACATTGTGACTTACTTTGCCTTTTGCCCTTGACTATGTGATGTGGTTATAACCACAGATAGCATGTTGAAGCATATTTGGTCATTGTTACGGTCATGGCTCTAAGCTTGGAACTTGGTCACCCTATATTCTATGTTGTAGAGGCAGTTGGAAGATATTTTAGTACAAAACTTTGGGCATTTTATGGAACAAGCATTGTGTGAATGACATCTCCGCCTGAGTTTAGGCCAAAGTGTTACATACAGAGGTTTCCTTTTTTGGACCATGATAGTCTTCCTCTGCTCTGTCTAATTCTGTTCTCTTCTATATATTATGTAGTGATCCCTAGAAGAATTTTTAACCGTACTTTTTTTTTTTCTCTCAGTTGTCTATCCAATTAGTTATTTTTCAATTGTTTCCAAGCTGTAATAGAAGGAAAACCCGATTGAAGGCTTCATAATCATTTTTCCTACTAGAGATACACTTGCTTGGAGAGCATTTCAAGTGTTTGGGTGTGTGTTGTTTGTTTTCTTAAAATACTTGTTTGCTCCTTGTGTTGCAGAGTTGTGCTTATTCACTTAGCTGCAAATACGAGTTCTTTTATGAGTTAAGTCTGGTGGAGAGAAGGTTTAATTAAGACTTCAAACAAAGCTGTTTGTTGTGTAGGATGGAATGCTTAAACATAAAGGCACGTATGAGATAATAGCTCCTGAAGATATTGGTTTTGAACGAGCCAATGAAGCTGGTATTGTCCTTGGAAAACTTAGGTATGGTGAATCACATCTATTCATGTTGGCACTAGCTCATGATTTTCATCTTATATGGTCCCCAGCTGGGAAGAGGTGAAGAGAACTTTGTAATTCCCCCTTACTTTCATAATGATCTCAAGCTATGAGGGAATTTTCCTCTCAAGTTTAATAGCAGTGTAAAACTAGTTTTTTTTTTCTTTCTTTTTATTTTTGTGGGGGCTGCAGGAGGGGGGAAACCCTGCCCAACAAAGGTTTCCCAACCAACTGATCTTTACCTGAAAAATTTATTTCTGACCTAGCCGATCTGCTTTTGGGCTATTTAATCCATTTCGTCTTATTTATATCTGAAAGATCCCCAAGTATCAACCACTTACTGGTAGCAGAAATGGCCATGAATTCTTAATTACTAGTAGCAAAAACTGCTTTTTTAATTATATTTATTATATTCAGCTTTATAGTTTTGTTTTTTTTTTTTTCTTCTAAGCTATTTGGTGTTATAGTTAGGTTTGTTGGCATCTGCAAGAAAGCAAATGTTGTCAAGAAATTCCTTTTTCAAATATGACATGACGCTCTCCATTTTTTTAAATCCATTTTATACATTTTACCTGTACAGTGGACGCCATGCTTTGAAAAAGCGACTTGAGGAGGTACTCTATTGTTTTGCACATTTTGCTTGGTTTTATAGCACTCTTTTCTTTGCTGTCAAGCAGTAATGCTTCATTCATCCTGTTGTTTCAGCTTGGTTATGAGCTTGACGCTGAGCAACTTGAGAATATATTTTGGCGGTTCAAAGCAGTAGCTGATCAGAAAAAGGTGAGTACAAGCTAGGGATGATCTTTGTATTGCTTTCTAATAGTATGAGTGTGTGGTTTGATCTCTCAGTTCTATGCACCATTTAGGATTTCTCCTTCTAAAATATAAAAGGCGGATGTCAGCATTCATTTTAGAAAATAATAAGAAGTGATGGGAGAAATTAGCAGTACAAAGTGCAGTTTCGTTCATGCTGTTAATGGGAAGGATAAATAAGTAGTAATGGATTAATTGTCATATTCTAACACAGCGAGGAGATTTGGTTTCTGGTTTCCCTTCGTAATAAGGCAATCATTCATTCATGGTTTGTGATTAAAGGTAAATCATTTAGGATATCATTTGGGCACTAGATTCTTTTATTTTTATTTTTTTGACATATGCTAGCTACCTTTGTCAATGGGGGCTTGGGGAAGAGGATTACAGAGATTTGTGGATTAAGTAGGTTCTGATAGGGTGGCAGGCATGCAGAAAGTTGCTGACTGTATAATATGTTTGAAATTTTGGACGGCAACTATTTTACAGCTTTTAGTCATTACATTAAGCTTCAGGCATACTCATGGTTAAGATTAAGAAAAAACATGTTTTTAGGTTCCAAAAATTGGATAAATCAAGAGTTTATTAACTTCTAGATAGAGGAGTGATAAGACATATCGGTTTGAAACCAGAGTCCTTAGGTATCACAACTAGCTAAGGGTTTCATGGGAAAATTCCTTAGCTGATTGGTAAATTCTTTGAATCACTCATTTTGAGTTCACAGTGCATAGATATAGGCTTGTGGATGCTTCTATTTGTACTAGGACTCTTAAGTTTAAAACTAGAGACAATTACACTTGACTCCCTCAAATTACTACTACATATGCAATTTGTCCCTCAAGTTACAATTCTTGGCAATTGACCCCCCTAAACTATCACCTTTTTGCAATGTGTCCGATAATTAAGATCGAGCAGTTGAGATTGCACTATGTGGTCTATTTTTGCTCCATCTTACTGGTAAGATCTTGACATATGGGGTAAATTGTAAAAAGGTGATACTTAGGGTCAATTGTCAAGCATTGTAGTTAAGGGGTTCATTGCAAACAAAATGGTTGTTTAAGGGTGTAAGTATTATTTCTCTTAATCTTTTATGTAATGAGGAAGGAAACCGTAGTCCAAGCCAAATAAGTTAAGCAAGCAGCATTAGGTATACAAGACCTAGGACCACTGGCTTGGTCCATGTCTAGTTAAGCTAGTAAAAACCAACTACTAGTTTATTCTATGGTCTTACAGGACTTTCTTTTGGGACATATATTTTAATTAAGGCAAAGCCAGCAGCTCACTAAAGTAAAAGGATGTATGAGATTCAAACATATATTCGACAATACTAGATCCCAAGTGGGCCTCATACGGTCATTTGGAATTTAGATCATATTTGTTGACTTTCTTGTTTTCGAAGCTTGATCCTTTTTTAAACTCTTGTAGTTGGCATCTTCTTTAGGCTCTGGAATGTCCATTAGTGTTGGTCTGTAAAGGTACTCGTAACAAGTAATTGCATCCTTATGTATAGTTAGGAATGGAACAAACTGAAAAGTACCAAGTCTTTTGGGTGTTGGAATTTCAATAACAAGTTATTGCATCCTTATGTATCGTTAGGAATGGATCAAACTGAAAAGTACCAAGTCTTTTGGGTGTTGGAATTTCAATTGCTTTGTAGGGGTCTGCCTTGTTTAATCTGGTTAACATATATTTGGTGTTGGAATAAACATGTACGTGTTGTTTTTTTTTTCCCTAACGAAGTGATCAGAACTCTTATACACTCTTACCAATGTCCTAGAGAATTACTGATGCTGACCTAAGAGCATTGGTATCTGATGAAGTTTTTCAGCCTGAAGTTGTTTGGAAACTTCATGATCTGCAGGTAAATTTATAAAATTTTAAATTTCTATTTATTATACAATTTGAGTTGACTTTAACAGAGCTGTCCCCAATTAACCATGGATTGTATTAGGTTACTTGTGGAACACTTTGTCTTCCTACAGCAACGGTTAAACTAATTGGTGTTGATGGAAGAGCGCATGTTGCGTGTTCAGTTGGAACAGGGCCTGTAGATTCAGCTTACAAGGCTGTTGATCTCATTGTGAAGGTCTGATATTAAAGTTGATACGGTTTTGTATTTTGCTCTTAAGTTTGTTTCAGACATTGGAAGTTACACCTGGGATTACATCTATTTCGCCTGCAGTGTGGAAAGGGGAAAGTATCGTGATTGGTGATTAACAACAGATGCTTTGAAGATTCTGAGCGGTCTTTGGATAGTTTAAGGGGTTTGTTTTGCAGTCGCTTTTTCTTTGGGCCAATGTGATGTTGGGTTATCCCTTTTCTGGTTTTCCAGATTTTCGTAGCTTTCTTGTTTGTATGTGTTAGGGGTTCTCAGTATAGTCTCTTGTACTGTCGACTCTATCGTTTTATATTCTTTGTTTTTCTCCTCTTTAATAAGATTGGCTTACTTATAAAAAAAAAAAAAAAAAAAAAGATGATGATTTTTTCCCTAGTGAACCTAAAACTTATGATAACCATTGTAAGCAATTCGTTGATTTTTAAGACTCATCAAGATCCGTATACCTGCTTTGGCAAGTTTGTGGTGTTCATGGGAGTGTTGATAGTGAAGAAAATATATGACAAATCATTTTAAGAACAATATTCTTTTTCTTATATGTTTTAATTCTAATGCAAAAAACTTGAAAAATATTCCTTTATGTAGAAAATATTTCTGGTTGTCCAGGAAAAATTTGAGTTTCTTCAAAAATGTAGAATGATTTAAATTGATAGGATTCGTCTCTTCCTTTGTATGCAGGAACCTGTGACCCTTCTGGAGTACTCTATGAGCGCAGTAACAGAAGGCATTGATGCTATTGCTACCACCCGTGTTCTAATCCGCGGGGAGAACAGTCACACAGCTACTCTCGCCTATACTGGAGAAACAGTTCACCGAACATTTAGGTATGGCATGTGGATAATGTTTTTCCTTTTATCGTCGGCACATTGTATTCTTCTAACGCATCAGATTCAGAGCATATAAATCTTGCATCTTTTGGTGCCAGTGGTGTTGGTTCGGGAATGGATATTGTCGTTTCTAGTGTCAAGGCCTACATTAGCGCATTAAACAAGATGTCTGGTTTCAAGGGAATGTCCCCACTTAAGAGTGGAGCAGAAAGAACGGCTGTGTCTGCCTGAGGAGCTATGGGAAGTTGTCACATTTTGGCTGATGCTTGTACCATCAAATGGTCAGGTACATTAGTCATATGATTTGCTCTTTAGTTGTACAAAGATGCAGAGAATTTTGGTCTTCCATTTTGATACTTGTTCCTTTGTTTTGTCTTTCCTAAGCGTTCAGTGTGATTTTTGGCTTGTTCATTGCCATGTACTAGTTTCAACGACGGGCATAGGCAGCCCGACTATGGATTGTCTTTGTAATTTAATATGCATATGTGTTTTTTTTTTTTGCAAGAATTTCGGTTGGATTCATGGAAGTCAAACAATATGGCTAGATTGCAAAATTATGAAGTTATTTTGGTTTCTTTTCCCTTTTTTCTTTTTCTGTGGAGAGAACGAAAGAGGGTAAATAATGTATACGGATACGTCTTCTTTCTGGTTTTAGAAGGAAGTAGATAATTAAGATAAGCATTAGGAATGGCTTGATAATGCTATCTTGAGGAAGTTATTTCCCAGCCCCAAAACAATTATTGGTTAATATTTATTTTAAGTACGCACTTAATTTAAAACCTACTTTGAATCACAAAGAAATAGGCATAATTGAAAATTATTTAAATGGTTTTTTTCTTTGCTAAGAGGGTATAAAGGGGGACCAGCTTAGCCTATCTGCTCTAGATGTGATCATAAATGATTTTTTTCTTTAAATGTTGCATAATGTTTAGATTGAGTCATAACTATTCACCCGTGAAGAGGGGAATGTCACTAGAATACCATAAGAGTATAGTTGATTTTAGAGAAGGGTGTTTGATCTACAGACTTCAAACTAACGGGACTACAACTCTCCGTTGAAATCTCTAGTCTCTAGATTTTTTCTCTTTTCTGTGCAGTCATAAGGAATAAAAATGGTCATGTTTACTCAAGTATTAAAGAAGTTATTCTGCATTAGATTAATGTTTATTTAGTCCTGTAGACTTTAATCTCTTTTCTGTGAAGTCCTAAGGTATAAAAATGGTCATGTTTTTTTCTAGTATTAAAGAAGTTATTCTGCGAGGATTGCCGTCTAAAAAGTTAATGCAATATCATGACATTATCGACGATGTTGTGCCCATTAAAAAGTTAATGCACAAATGAGGTTATGTGTGTTATGTTTTGTCACATCAAATAAAACTAAAACAATAATAATAATTTATTTTTTTCATTACCAAACTATAGAAATTTTTATCCCGCACTCATTTATTAAATAAAGTGGCGTGTTTCTGTCGCTTTCAACTAAACTAGAAGCTTTGTTATGAATCTTTTTTCTTAAAAAATTTCTTAAAAATTTCAAAATACCATAAACAGAAAAAAAAACCCCCTAAATTGATTATTTCACTATTTATTTTCTTCTTCTAATTAGATAGCAACGTAGAACTTTGCTTCTTTTTAACAAAAAAATAAAACAAATCAAAAAGTGAAATAGCTTCATTTGCATTAAAAGCAATAAAGTGAGAGGGAGAATACGGTTCAAAAGTTGCCGGGAAGCTACGCTATGACTATATATGCACTTTATGGACTGGCAATGATGCCCAAATGGAGGAAAAGAATTTTAAACATCTGCAACCACTTATTTTTTTAAAACAAACCAGAGAAAGGAAAAAAATTGAAAAAGAAAAAAAAAAAAAGCAAAAGAAAAAGGCCAGCAGACCCACCCAAATAAGAAGAGATTCAGAAACCACCGTTTCTTCGCTCCTTCATTTCCTCCCAACGTAACGAAAACTGACTTAAAAGGATTAACTAATTTTTAAACCCACCGGCAGTGTTGGGGATGGGAGAGAGAAAGAGAGAAAGAGAGACGTTTTCTATTGCTGTGTGTGTACATATATATCAGGAAGATAAATCCCCAATAAAATATTAAATAAATAAACGAAAACGAGAAAATTCGTCTTTCCTCTCTCCCCGCGTTGCCTCTCTGGCCTGGGTTCTCTCTGTCCTACGAGTCTCAACCTCTAAAAAAGCAAATACCAAACCCCTCTGTTTCTTGTAGAAGAGCCAAAAGCATCTCCTAGCTGGAGATAAAAGCGAGAGAGAGAGAGAGTCAGAGAGACAGGGAGAGAAGGGAGGAGTTGTTATACGGAGTGAGATAACACAACAGGTATTCTCTCGTTGTTGTTTTTTCTTTTTCTTTTCCTTTATGTCAATCTTTTTTTCGTTTCTTCGATTTTAATGCTCTCCCCGATCCCAGTTTTTTTCTTTTCTGTTACGCCTAATCCTTTAATTTCGGTCCCGATCTGAAGGCTAAGTTTTGCCTAATCCCGTCTTTTCCCAATCTCTCGTTGTCCTCTGCCTTAATAAATTTGGACATTCCCCTTCTCTTCATTTTCTACAACCCCGCGATTCCATAGGTTCCTTTTTCTGTTTCTTTGTTTTTGTTGAATTCTTTGACTCTTTTCCTTGGGAATCGATCAATTTGAGATCCGTTTGTTTCTGGATTGTTTCTGTTTCTTTTTCCCCGGTGACTCGAGATTGTTAGTTTTTTAATTTGTGTGTGGGTTTTCTTTATGGAGAGAGGAGATTGTCGTCGGCGTGGTTTGGTGGTAAGGATAATGGGTCTTGCGTCATCATCTCTTGGGTTTCTTTCTTGGAGACGTAGAATCACCGAATCCGATTTTACGTTTCATGTTTTTTTTTTATTATATAGATTCGGCATTGGCGGTGTGAATTCGGTTTCATTATTTTGTTGTTAACCTGTTTGGGTCATGTTTTTTTGCAATTTGATGTTTCCTTTTATTGTACACCCTGACAGAAGCATTTACTTTTATTAGCTTTTTGTTCTTCTCCTATGAGCCTATCTCATGGTGTTTTAACTTTTAGAATTATTGTCTTATATACCCATATCATTATTTGTTCCTATGGTTAATAGATTTTTATGTCTGGCAATTTGCATTTCTCAACCGTTTAATAACTTCTACTTTTAACAAAAATGACAAAACGAATGCCTGAGAGAACTGTGAAGTTTTTCATATATCTTCGTTATAGAAGTTGTGGCAATTTGCGTTTTGGATTTCACTATTAAGTTAAGATGTGAATATTCCACGAAAATTTGGTGGCTTTATGCAGGCACATGCACCACCTCCTAGTTACTTTGTTCGCCTGGAGAATACTAGTGCTGAAGACGATCTATATTTGAGTAAGAAAGCAGGGATGCGTAAGTGGCTCTGTTGTACTTGCCAAGTGGAGGAGTCCTACCCCTCGAATGAAAATGAGCACCTGAAAAAAAGCCCAAAGAATTATGCAGATGGTGGTATGCTTTCTTAACTCTAACTCCATGCTTGTGCAAATTGGTCTCATGGAAGAAGGAAAACAGAAAATTACTTTGAATTTGATTATCGTAATAGAAAGTGGGAAGTGAAATAATGGTCGGGTCCATCTGAATTTATTTTTATTTTTTTCCCAGTCTTAAAGTATAGTAATTTTCCTGCTTCTAGTTGAAAGTAAGAGGTTGGAAGCCTGGAATAATGATGTGCCATTTTGAATTATAGCGTAATGTGCCTTTACCTAGAAGGCTTCAATATAGAGCATGAATAATGGTCTAGAGACCTTGTGTTCGCGAAATTCTTAACACTGGTTGCGTCATTGAATTGTATGTACCTGTTGCTATAAGGTTTGAGGTGTTCTATATCAAACTCTTTTTTTCCTTCATATTACCGGAATGAGGACTGTGTAGATGTAGTATTTTGATACTTGTAGTGTTTCGCGACTCCTGGTTGGAATTCATTTAGTACTTGTGCACTCCGTATTGGGTTTTGCTCAAAATCTTGGATTTCTGCCCTCTAGTCCGCCACTGTTACTGAAAAGCTTCTGTCACAGTCATAATTGCCCACTGCATGAAGCTTACCTGCTCTATTTGAATACCATAGTACTTTTGGCCAATCACTTCTCTAATATAATTGAACCGTTGATTTAACTTTTAGCAGGAACTATTCATGAAATGGTACTCATTTTCCTTCTAGGTTTGGATCCTCTAGTCTAGGGATTACAGGATCTTCTCTATCTGTGCTATAACTATTGAACCGGTAACAATTTGTGCAAACAATTTGTTATAGTGTGTGTTTACCTCCTATTACAATGTGAAGGTTTTATTCATCTGAAACTTCTGATTTATTTGTATTCTTATGTCTTCAGTACAGATACTCAGCATTATGAGTTTTGCAAGGACTTCAAAAGAAAAATATATCCCTGTTAATTTCTTGTTTGGCACACCTGCTCTCCCCTTTTGGCATCTCAACGGCTAATTTTGCATTTATGTTCTTTGGTTCTGCTTGTACTTCGTCGTCGTCGTCATCTTCTTCTTCTTCTTTCTACATTTTAGGATACCCAAAAGGTGCTAAGGTGGCACCTCCTGTCAAATCTGAAGTGCAAAAGCCAGCACCATCTATTGAAGTGCCTGCACTGTCACTGGATGAATTGAAAGAAACAACTGATAATTTTGGATCAAAGGCCTTGATTGGTGAAGGATCTTATGGAAGGGTCTATTTTGCAAACTTAAGTAATGGGAAGGCTGTGGCTGTGAAAAAGCTTGATGTTTCATCTGAACCTGAGTCAAATGCTGAGTTTTTGGGACAGGTATGTCTTGAACTTCAATAAATATAGAACCAGTATCTTCTCCTGTTTAATTTGACAAATGAAAGTGTGTTTAGTTTCTTGACATATCCGGCTGTGTTGATATTCTTTATGTTAGGTTTCAATGGTTTCAAGATTGAAGCATGAAAATCTTGTTGAGCTGCTTGGTTACTGTGTAGAGGGAAACGTCCGTGTGCTTGCTTACGAGTTTGCAACCATGGGATCTTTACATGATATATTGCACGGTATGCAAAGCTAGCTTGTCATATTCAAATCTGCTTTGTAGACTTCCATGACTTACTATTGCAGAAAGCGGAACAGTGATGCGTTCTGTATTAACATTACAGGTAGGAAGGGAGTCCAAGGGGCACAACCAGGTCCAACACTTGACTGGATGCAGCGGGTTAGAATTGCAGTTGATGCAGCAAGGGGATTGGAATATTTACATGAGAAGGTTCAACCGTGTATAATCCACAGAGATATCAGATCTAGCAATGTGCTTCTCTTTGAAGAGTTCAAAGCCAAGATTGCGGATTTCAACCTTTCGAATCAGGCTCCAGACATGGCTGCTCGCCTCCATTCTACTCGAGTCTTGGGAACGTTTGGTTATCATGCTCCAGAGTAATGATTCTGAAACACTGTTCTCTTGCATTTGGGTATCATTACTCTCTATCAAATGCTAGTTTAGATAGTTTTATGCTGTGTTTATGTGGTTTAGTTTCATGCTCCAAACAGCTGAAAGTCCCAATAATTTGTCAGCCATTAATTAGGTTCTTTCGTTTTTAATTTATCTGTTAAGGCCATTGCGATCATCCTCAGATGAGTTATGTATAAATTTTCTTTTTCACTTTACAGATTATTATTCCATTGGGAAATATTATCCAAAACAGGAATCACTTTAGTTATTCTTCATCTGGATTAACTTAAGCACACTGGATACCTTTAAGCATTTAATGAGAGTGCAACCTATAACCCCAAGAAAAGTCTAATAGAAGGCAATTACCATAAGAGGGTTAGATTTCATTGGTCAATAGCACACTCTGCGGACCATCCTCATGTGGCAGAGGTCACTTGTTTAAATCTCCCAGCCTCCCTCTCCCTTTCCTCCTTGGGCCGCTCAAGATCCCAAATAGAGAAAGAAAGAAAAAAAGGAGCAATAATGTCTTTTGGTTTTGTTTCAATAGAAAAAACAATAGCCATCAAGCTTAGCTGCTGATGTTAGTAAAAGGAGAACCTTTTACCAATTTAGATAAGGTTGATGAAACAGGAATATGTCAATGATTCCAATTTCTGTGGTCTCTGCTTCCTTTTCATTGTTCTTTAGTATTTTCCTATCTACATCGGTTTTTGAGAAATAATAGAAACACAAGAAAGAATTAATTGTTGGAAGGACTTTCTTTAGAGAATTAATTGTTGGAAGGACTTTCTTTAGAGAATTAATTGAAAATTTTTGGAATTAGAAATACTAATTTAAGGGGTTTTTTCCCCATGTACCATTTTGAAATTATCTTGTGAAGTCTTTGTTTGGAGCTTCTTAATATTTGATGAAAAATAGAGAGGTAGTTTTGACTGTCATTGTTTTGGAGACTTGGGCCTGAGTGCTATGTCAATCTAACTGAAATAATTTTCTCGCCAGGAATCTAATTGTTAGAGAAAAAGTTAAGGTGAATCTATATATTTGTCAGTTACCCAAAAAAATTCTTTATATTTGTGGATATATCTCTACCTTTTCTACTTTCCAAACATGTATGTAGCAGCTGCTTTTCCAAGGACCCACCACGATGATATATTATAGCCTGTTAAATAAATTAGTATGATGCCATGTACATTGCTTATGTGGGTGTTGTAATTGGTTCTGAAGTAAACCTATAGCAGCTATCAGCTATGAAGGATCTTGAGTAATTATACCTCAAACAATTTTGCAGGTATGCAATGACAGGACAGTTAACTCAGAAGAGTGATGTCTACAGCTTTGGGGTTGTTCTTCTAGAGCTTCTGACTGGGAGGAAACCCGTAGATCATACTATGCCTCGGGGACAACAGAGTCTTGTGACTTGGGTCAGTGTTTTGCCTAGTTTCGTTTTGGGTTATGGCTTTTATTCGTTTTCACTCGTATGTAAATTTTCCTATGACCACTCATTGTCCAAATTGGGAATGACTTCACTGTGGAACTCATATTTATATAGGCTACTCCAAGGTTGAGCGAAGACAAAGTTAAACAGTGTGTGGATCCAAAACTGAAGGGAGAATATCCGCCTAAAGGAGTGGCAAAGGTCTCTCTATCTCTCTCTCTCTCTCTCTCCTGCACACACACAAAAAATACCAACTCGTCTCTTGTTCTCATTAAGTGGTGGCTTACAATGTGATTTTGCTTTGGAAATGCAGCTGGCAGCTGTTGCAGCATTGTGTGTGCAGTATGAAGCTGAGTTCCGGCCAAATATGAGCATTGTTGTCAAGGCTCTCCAGCCGCTTCTGAAGCCTCCTGCCTCAGCTCCTGAGAGTTAAACAAACAAGCTTGGTTTTTTCCATGTGTTGGAATTTCTGCCTGTGCACAGATTTCTTTCTTTTGTCTGCGTATTTCATCAAATTCTATGTATTTTTTTTAAATTATATTTGCCGTGTATGAGATTGATTGTGTAGGACTGGGTTGGCCCCTTTAATAACATTACTAACTTCTGTCTGTTGCTGGTACCGCACTCACCGGATGCTGATATGTGAGGTTCATGAGTTGACTGTGGGATTGGGTTTGATGGATGTGTTTTGTCACTGAATATATTTGCTGCCTGGTTGTATATGCTTCTTTGCCTATATTTTCTAATAAAGCAGAACACGATGGATCTGAAAAAGAAATAAACATAAACCTAGTTTATAGAGCTTATGTTTTAATTTGGTGTAGTCTAACTCACCTTGTTCCCTTATTCCTTTGGGTTTTATTGCTTTAGCTGGTACCCACGGATTCCAGACCTAGAAGGAAACCAGAAAAACTCCTATCTTTATACATTGCTTCCACGCCTCTCAAAGTTTTTCACGTCATTAACTAGGAAGAAAGATTAAAACTAGAGTTGTTCACGGGTAATAGCGTTAGCCACTTTAATCGACATCGCCACCGGTACTAGCACTAAAGATTGGTCACCGACCCACGGCAGCAGCAGGAACAGTTCCTGTTTTTATCGTGGGAGGGTGAAATAAGTGGTACCGGCAGTTAAATTGTTTTTTTAAAAGCAAAACGACGTTGTTTCTTTCAATCGTTTTGATTAAGTTTTTTCTTTTCTTTTTTTCTAAATAAACTGCAGTTTCAAAACTGCCCTTAATAATGGGCTTAGGTCCGGTGATTGTTTTAGAGATACCATCCAAGACGGTGAGAGTGTCATTAGAGTAGAAACCGTCACCACTCATGCACAATCCTAATTAAAACTACTTATGTGGAATGACATTCAAGAACTAAGCTAGGGGCACCATGAGGAGGCATGGTCCTAGCCCTGTCAAAAAATTTAGCATACATTTTTTTCCTTAGTCCAATTTATTGTTTTTCAAATGATTTTCTGGTGCTTTACATATTTTTGCTCCCCAAATTTTGTTTTTAATTAAACTAACCCCCTTCTAATCCCTGTGAAAATTGATGTTCCTACAAATCTGCCATACTCAGTGCCTATAATCACAAAAAAAACCCAAATTTCTAGCAGGCATTCCCCTATCTACTTTACTGGACTTCTTTACCTTATTTTGCTTGTTTCTTTGTATTGTCTGTTTTTCTTGTTTTCTCCTTTACTCCTTTGCTCCTAGTGTCTGTTTTTCTTGTTTTCTCCTTTACTCCCCATACGGCCCAATCTCCGGCACTCGCACCGTAAATGCGTCACGTGGAATCCACGCACCGCTCAGTAGCTCTCACGATTCTTCGAGCTTTAAAAACCCCCCTGACCCTTAGGAACTTCCTTGCTCCCTCTCTGGCTCTTCCGCTCCTTTACCTGGAAGGCCAAAATCTCTCTCTCTCTCTCTCTCTCTCATGGCTTCTGATGGATGCTTTGGATTCAAACGAAGAATTACGGATATCGGAGATACGGAAGGCACTCCGCCACCAAAACAACAATCCTCAACTACTCTTCTAACAATGTCCCAGGAAGATAAAGAAGAGCAAGGCATTGCTGAGAACAAGAATCTGAGTTTCCCCTCTGACTCCAAGAAGGCAAAGTGTTCTTCTCCTTGTGAACCGTCTCTGGTTAGCGATGAAGAAAATCAAGAACTGGGTATTGCCTCTGGTGCTGAACAAAATCCTGAAGTGTTGGATTCTTTGGTTTCTGGGCTCTCTGGGAGTGAGTGTCCCGTTAAAACGGTTGAGGATTTGAGTGAAGAAGTGAAAAAGATTGAAAATTTCGAAGTGGGTAATATTTGCGAAGGCGAAGGAAGGCAAGAAAAGTTTGATTTCATGAAGGGTGGCGTTGAAGATAGTGTCAAAGAAAGCTTTCTGTCTGCTTTCACTGACAAAGAAGAGAAGGCCCTTGCGATACCTGAAGGGGGAGTTGAGGTGGTCTCTGCCACAGAAGCAAATAACGAGGAGTTGCTAAAAGAAGCCGAATCTGGAAGTCTCTTGGAAGTGAAAAAGAAGCAACTTTTGGAGGAGCTTGAAGCTGTGTTGATTGCTGACAATAAGTGCCACGAGGAAAAAGTCTCTGATTTTGATAGTTCTTTGAAGGTTGAAGTAATCGATCAAACGGCATTGATTGAATTCAATGGCCACTTTGCAGAGAGGAAAGTAAACAAGCTTGTTAATCAGGAAGTGGACGGGAAGAAGGCGAGGCGGTCGCGTAGAAAGGCTAAAAAGGTTTTCGAGATGAGTGGAAGGCCTGAGAATGTCCTGGTGAACGGTGCAACTGGCAGTGGTTGTAGAAGGTATGGGGATGGAATCAAGAAGGAATACCCAAGGAAGGAGATGGAGGCCCTGAGGTTTGCAAACATTGTAGAGCAGCGGAAAATTTGGAAAGAGATATACAACGGGCTCGGGGCTGCTGTGGCTCGGGAGTACGATGACTTGGCAAGCTCTAAGAATCAGAAGCATCTCCGCTTGAATTCTGATACCCGGCAGCGCTTCGCGAAGGACGAAGAAGCTCCTGCGATTCTTAGTAAGAGCTATTTCCCTCTCTTTTTTCCTTCTGTCATGGATTTTTTTTTTTTTTTTTTTTTTTTTTTTAGCAGGTGTTTGTGTTAAAACCATGATTGATGGAGCTTTTTTTGTGGATCTTGTTGTTTCATTTATGTTGAGGCTTAGGGCTAGTAGTTATGCGTTAAATTATAAATGCTATTCTTGTCTTGGGAGATTAAAATCTTTTGGTGGAAGAGTATTTGACATCATCATTGTAAGTTGTGTAACACTGTACACACACAATATCACGTGCATGAGAACGATATTGAATATTCTCTAAATTGAAGACTTCTTCAGGATTGTCGTTTACAGTAGCTTGAAGAGTTTTCGTCCCCCTATCATGCTTGTTACATGTAAAAACACTTCTCGTTTCCTCGATTACTCGAGAAGAGAGTATATTTTGACAAATGCAATCAAAGGGGTCTTTATGCAATTAGAATGTCCTAACTACATGTAAACTTGTCGAGATGGCTACTGATGAACAGAGATAACAACCTTAGTTGCTTTAATTTGATATAAGGATGTGATCCTTCATATGGTATGAAGTTTTAGGGGACAGTGGACAGATTGTCTAACCCAAAGTTGCAATTTCTTTCCATATTGATGATAACCTTAGGCGTAGGCTTGATTTGCAATTGGGAAAGGGGAAAGGTGGACAAATTATGGATTAGGTTGTTCATTGGTATTTGAACTTGATGCAGACTATAGAGTAACTCATTAGGCTTTGTGAGGTTAATTTTGAATGTGGTTGCTGAATTTTGGCTATCGTGTTGTGCCATAGGAGTATACTAGTCGCATAAGCACTATTAGAGTATATATGGCCTTGATTAGTTGTGTAATACACCCCTTTCAATTCCAATCAAGGGTAACTTCCGAAACATCAAAAGTTGGCTTTGAGGTTCGGAAATTGGGCCATATTGGTCATGGCCTGTTGCCACCCGATCTGGCCACAAGGATGTTGGATCTAAACTTAATTTGCGGACTTCCGCGACCAGAGAACAAGCTTTGCATTGCCATTGCTGACTATTGTTAAGCACCTCTCTCTATCTCTTGCTTGGTGCATGAGGACATGTGTGTAGTGTAGCATTGGGGTTTCAAGTCAGGATATTGGTGGAGGTAAAAGGGAGAGAGAGGAGGGAGGAGCTAGGTAAGGGAAGGGATTTAGATTTTAGAAGACCAATGTGGTTTCGGGATCCTGTAGAAAATGCTTCTTTTATGCCTCAGGTATTAGCCACAGCTAGCTGCTATTGATGCAATTCTTACCTCTTATACTTGCAGTATTCCTTGCATGGTTCTGAAAGAAACAAGTGTACTTATTCCTCCATCTCCTTCCCTCCCCCAACCTTCTTTCCGAGAGAAAGGCTCCCATGAGAATTATAGATTCCTTGGATTTATGAGAAACAATGAACTTTAAGGCAAAAGGGTTTCCAGGTACATCATCCCCATCATTTTGACAAAGTGGTAGGAAGTGAGGATTTGGTTGGAAAGTAGGAGAATAAAAACATTGCAAGAATGGTGTCTTTTCTTTTGCGGGAGTTTTTAACTAGGTAAATAGTAAATTGTAAGGGAGTCATAGACCATATTTTTTACGGAGTTGCTTTCGTTCATTAAAATAGCATTCACAATAGCTGCTTATTATTTATTTTTTTACTTCTTCTAGGAATCTTATTGAAATGTGGAGCATAATAGTTGAAGCAAAATATAATTTTTCAAATCATTGTCATTCTTCTCGTTAGAAAAAGAAAACGTGCTTATTTCAATTTCAGTCATAAAACATCTAAACTAGAAGAGAGATACTAGCTATTCTTCTTTTCCTTTTCATTCGCTATCAGTGGATCATATTTTTTTAATCCCTTTACCACAAAGACATGTAAACATAGTGTTGGACACGGGGGACCATGCTAGTGCTTTGAGTTCAGAGAGATGTTGGATCCTCAAAACAGTTGGAATATTTTTGAGGTAAAGAAATGTATAGTTTAAGCATTAAATCTAATTTGATACCAACCTCACACTTTGAACTTTATATGGAGTTTCACTTTAACACAGAACTTCAAGCAGTACACAATATTGGAATGTCGAAGGTGTGGTGATTATGTTAAGTTATCCTATTTGGGTAATTTTAATAGTAAGGCTATTCTCTATAAACTAACTCTAGTTCATATCTAAAGACTAACAACAAAAGGTTTTAATTCTAAGAATAAGAATCTTAGGAGCTGCCAAAGACTGCCTTTCCCTTATATATTATTAGATTTAAGAGCTATGCACTTTTTGTTGTACTCACTAAACCCTGAACCCTTGAATTCATTAATTGAAGCTCAACTAACCCCTTGCAGTAATGATGTAAAACTTGAGTGGGTAAGTATGCCCTATCTAAATATGTTCACAGATAACTGATGAGGTTTAGTTGAAATGATACTACAGTTACGGGATCCTGCTTCAGAAGCATTCAAGTTTCTAATTGGCTATCTATATGATATGTAATCAATCAACCGTATCCTACTGTGTCCCTGGTCACTGACCAGGGACTCCATTCTTTGACACCTCTAAACTATTAGTATTATCTTTTCTTCTCTTTTCTTTTTTTTTTATGATGGAAGATTATGGTTCTTTGCATTGATTCACAGTGCCCAACCACCCTGGAGATCCATGGAGTTCTTTTTTTCGGGGCCTGTTGCCAAATGCATTTTTGAACATGTTTGCATGAGAATTTAATAGCATGCATGGTTCATATCATGAATCTAGGTTGTACATCATCTGAACTGTTTTTGACATTCCAAGTGAAATTCTATTGATTTAGTTTGTCGGAATCAATAGCTAAATTTGTTATAATACTTAAAAATTATTATCTTTGTTACAAGTGGAGCTCTCTATAATTATCTATGAAGTCTAAGTTCACCATGTACACAATCGATGTGGGACTTCGCAGATGCGGTCATGATGCTTTTGCATCCACCCATGAAATATAGGTTTTAACAAAGCACATTCAGAACAGGAGGTACCAACATTTCTGTACTCAAATGTTCGGCCCCTGTTAGCTTGCAGTGTCTTAGTGCTACATGAGGTTATTAGGTTGGGTTTGATACCATTTGTCGCAATGAAGGGAAGTGCTAGTAACGACTGAAATTGTGCAATAGCACCTCCCTAAAGTGTGCCAACTGACAAGGAAATGAAGATTCCCCTCCATGTTTGCGATCATTATTGCCTGCTACTAAGGTTTTTAATTTTTCTGATCACTTTCTCAAAATAATTTTCTTTGATGTCCCGTTTGGCATTTCTGTTAGATATTACTGAAATAGTGTTTACAATCTTTGAGATTAATGTTCTTTCAGCCTTAGGAATATTATTGTGTGGTTTATGATCAATCACTTCTTTTTTCCATTCTTGGCAACTATAATCTTATTTATGCAGTTGCTTGCACACGGTCAACAATGCATAACAAGGTTGCTTTTGGCTTCCGTTTGCTAAGAAACTTATTAGTCGTTCTTTGAGATTTTCCCCATTCAGAAAACTAAAAACATCTTGAAAACCATAGGCCTTCTTTAGAGCTTTCATTCTCTCACCCTTTCTTCTTGGTTCTTAGACCTGGTTGGTCGATTTGATGGTTCAAATTCTGTTGTGCACAGGGGTGTTTGCTGCAAGGGGAAGGAATCACATGAATATCACTGTGCATTGAAGAACAGCCCACAGGAATCTGCAGAAGACCTTATGTGCAACATGCACCATATATTTTCATGATTTGTAAACTCAGCACGTGATGATTGTTGTGTAAAAAACTTGTGTACAGTCATGTACATGTATTGTTGGTTTTAGAAACAGATACTTGGTCTTGTGGCTGATGATATGTTACATTCTTTTGTAAAGGAAAAATAAGAAAGCAAGTGGGCAGCTTGTTTGACAATAAAATGCATAATCTTCCTCGCTGTCATCATCTTCACTACACTCTTCACTATTATTGCTTGCATGGGTGCCAATCTTAAGAATTTTATTCCCCTTTTTTCTTCTAGACAAGACTTCCTGTTCTTAGAACTGTGTTGCTAATATTTTGCGGCAATTTTCAGGGGAAGCATGTTCTGAAAGTCTGGACTCTGATTTTGAAACCATGCAGAAGAACGAAACAGAAAATCTGTTTCCCTTGGATCCCGCTTCTTGTCCAAGTGTTGGTGGGGGAGATGGCTACACAGGTCTCGAAGAAGAGTGTAGTGAAGATGATGACAGTGAGGAAGATTATGCAACCATACAGAGACCTGCTTTTTTGGTGGAAGGAGAACCCCGTTTCGATTCTGGTCCTCCAGAAGATGGTTTAGAATATCTCAGGCGTGTTAGGTAAATCAGTTCTTTCTTTTCACTCTATCTTCTTGACAGAATCTCATAGCATTGTGTGAGCATTTTATTATCTGGAAATGGTTTGATATGTGCGTCACAACTAGGCCCATGAATAATAGGCACACTTGCTGAATTTGTGCACCACATCACTAGATATGTGCCTTCAGTCTCATAGCACTAAACTTGCAAAATTAAAGCTTGGGGAAGTAAAGCCAATACTTTGTAAGTATTTTTTCTTTGGTTAAGATTGCTAATCCTAGCAGTTAAAAATCCCAGAAATAGCACATGGTTGTTCTTAGGAAATTTTTTTTTTTTGATAAATGGTTGTTCTTAGGAAATTTAAAGCCCCAGAACTACATTTTGCGTTGATTTGTGCCTTATGTAAAACCCTAGAACCTCACCCTTTTCATACAGTTTACAAGGCCTAAGCTATGAAGATTTCCTATTCCCTTAGCGAGCAATTACTAAACTAAACAACCTTAAAAGAAATAAGAAGGATTCTTAGTTGCGATTTTAGGTTTGATAACTCTTTCTGCATTGGAAATGATGCAAAGATAAAATCTTAGTTACAATCACATGCAGAATGATAAAAATTTGGTTGACCTAAATAAATTGCACGGGGGACATCATCTGTTGCAATGATGAAATCTCAGGCTCTCTTGCAACAACACTGAAACAACTCCGATATATTCACCATACTAAATTGTCAAACTGGGATGTGCAGCAGAGATAATATTGTTATCAAATTGAAGTAATTTTCTTCCCAGAAAAAGTTGAAGCAATCTAATCTTCTCTCTTGCTTAGGTGGGAAGCTGCGCAGATTCCAAAAGTGAAGGTGGCCAAGTTTGATAGAAGTAAATTTAACAAAGAACAGAGTGTTTATATGCCCCAGATTCCTGATATTGCCAATTGTCCAGAACCTCTACTGCCTTTAAAGCAATGGGAGGATGCACTTCTTGCTGATTTTTCAAAGCTACGGCTGGTACTTTTTTATTGCCTTAATTTGAGTTAGTGTTATCTCAATGTCTTTGTGGTTTTGTTTTTGTTCTCTCGCTCTGTTTGGCTTCTTCTTTTGGTTTTTTGGCCCTCCCTCTCCATCCATGCATAGAAGTAGAGAAAGTTCTAGACTCCTTCGGTATCTGGAATGTATTTGGGGTGGGGAACTGCGTCATATTGCTGTAGAAAGGAAACTACTACTAGGAATTTCTTCCCTTCTCTTCTTTTTCTGCTAGTACAAACAGTGGTTTTTTTTTTTTGTCAACAAACGGAAAAGAGTTACGATAGCTGCGATTGGTCACATATCTACAGTATGTGCATAACTGTCAAT
Source organism: Morella rubra (assembly GCA_003952965.2). Classification (NCBI taxonomy): domain Eukaryota; kingdom Viridiplantae; phylum Streptophyta; class Magnoliopsida; order Fagales; family Myricaceae; genus Morella; species Morella rubra. The sequence continues at coordinate 21,104,385 of CM025853.1, read as the reverse complement.
TCTCTTCAAGTGAGTTTTAGGCATGGCTGTGTTGGAATTCAAAAGTGGAGAGAGTTACTTTTTTTTTGGTTCTCCTAATCTCAGGCGCTGTCATGTCTTGAGGGTTCTAGTGAAAATTTATCTGGAAAGCTGCAATCAGTGCTGGTTATTCATGAAAATTGTTATTCCAACCAGCTACCTCAGGGAATTGTTCATGAAAATTTTGATGTTATTGAGGAAGTCCGTTCCAATCAGCCTGATGATTGTCCCGGGCTTATGTGCACCATTGGTCAGCCATCCTCCTTGACAGCTGAAGACCATGATAACTCTCTGCCTTCAGATCACTGTAGCCCAAAGGCTTCTGCAGCTGAAAGTTCTGGCCCTTTGTTGTCTGTGATTTCGAGAATGGACTCCGTAGCTCGAGTATCAACACTGAGGAAACGCATCAGCTCGCTAGTGACTCAGAATACTCTGTCAAGAAACGATTGTATGTGGTTATTTGCCCTATGTGCAGTCGTTGATACTCCACTAGATGCCGACTCTTGTGCTGCTCTCCGGACCCTGCTCCGGAAGTGTGCTACCTTGCGGGCAGCAAAGTCTGAACTTGACGATGAGGTCATAATGCTTAATATTATGGCCACAATTGCAGGCAGGTATTTTGGGCAGTCGGGAAGCTGAAGCTTCCTAGAAATGTCTTCCTCGAGCAGTATGTGTAGGAGCTCACTTTGATAATTTTCTCAAGTTCCTCCAATACAGGGCAGCAGTTCGAGCGAAGGAGAATCAGTGGCCCTGAAATGGTAATTTAAGAGTGTAGCTTGTGCTGATTCATATAAAGAATAATATTTCTCGAGTAGCATCATTATGTGCAGACTTTGTTTCTGTTCTCCTATTTCTCTGTCCCTTTAATACATTACATGCTGGAGAATGTACTTCGACAAACAAAAAGATTTGATTTTATAAAATAGACATATTGATTAATTTTTGATAGTTCGATAGTTAAATATGATGAAATTAGTATTTTTTATTCCAAATTGATATTAACACCGTAGTTCGGAGGTGAAAATTGAGATAAAAAAAAAAAAAACAAACTAAATATACAAAACAAAATAAAATAAAATAATTAGGAACGGGTGCAGTTGTCCTCTCCAAATGCCTCTTGGGTACTTCCTTATAAAAAAAAATCTTGGCTACTTCCTTATTAAAAAAAGGTTTTATAGAAAAGGTTGGTTTTGTTCATAATATACTCTTCTATCTGTTATGATATGATTATATCTAATCCTCCATGTTGATTGCACCGTTAATTACAAAAAAAGAGAAAAAAGTGTCACCGAATCTTATCAAAGAAGTAAATTTGATGAGTTCTGATAGTACAAAAGCGCAATACAAAAGAAATTGAATTTTTAACTCTCGTTAGAAAAACATCATAGCACGACCCATTAAACTATATAGAAAGTGAAAATGCTAAAATTATTTAAAAAAATTAATAACTTTTTTTTAAAAAAATTAAATTAAATGTTAATACTATTTTTATTTTACTTTTACTTTTACTTGTTCATTATTTTTATTTTTTCTAATTTTATTTTGAAAGAGCATTTCAATTCGTTCACATCGTCTTATTTAACTTCCAAATTATACAATTGGAAGGAAACAATTGAATTTTTTTTTTCAACTTGTCTAATCATAAAAAGTGAAACATAGGGGCACTTTGATTTTCTTTGTTTCCCCAAAATAGAAAAATAAAGATAATAAAAAATATAGGTAGAGAAAAACCTAACCACAATTCAATGGCCTATTTTCTATTTACATTTGCTTTAAGAGAAAAATGGTCAAAATTCAAAACACCCTTCAAGGAACGAGTTGGAGAGGATGTTCTAGGCTGCCTAAACGGGGAATAGAGGTGGCAAACGAAACGAGGGACTGCTACGATCCAATGTATCTTCTCCGACCAGTAGAAACTCTAGAGCTTTCTCCCGTCCATTGATGTGGAGGTAGATAACGTACTCATCAGACATCCTCACAAAGTTTTGAAACAACAGAAGGGTTCCCGCCGTTCGAAGAGCCAAGCCAGTTCGCAGCAAATGGCGCATAGAAGACGATATTCGGGTTCTACTACCCCTCTCAACTCAAATACATCACCCAAATCGGATCAGAAGAGCATCCACACAAAGATGTGAAACACCGTTCGAAGAGCCGATTCGCAGCAAATGGCGAAGAGAGGGAGAAATTCGGGTTCTACTACCCCTCTCAACTCAAAACCATCACCCGAAATCGAATCGGATCAGAAGAGTTCGAAACCGACAACCCGGACTCCCTCCAGCACCACAATCGTCTCTTCCGCACTCTTCAAATCTGTACGAATTTTTGGCCCCCTTTTCCAAACTCATGCTCTTTCCTTGCGGAGTTTTTTTTTTTTTCTTCTCTTAGTCTTTAAGTTCTAAATTGCTCTGAAGGTGTCACTGCATCATTGGTGGCTGGCGAGGGCGCCTCATGGGAAGGGTTTAGCCATTGGAGGTTTTGCTTCGTTGGAGTAAGACGTTTTTCTTTTAACGCATCACCTCTTTCTCGTTCCTAATTTTTTGCTTTCTTTTGTTGTGTATGAATTTGAGCGAAATGAAACCCAGAACGGTTATTTGGAGTTTGTTTTAGTGTATCTTGAGGCCGAAAATTCTAAAATAGTATAAACAATAGTCCAAGTTTTGCTTTATGGGGTTGTTCAACACTCGCGTCAGTTTTATATTCCTTCTTCCTGTTGTACTTTAAGAGCTAACGGGCACATTTGTATAAATGTGGGCTTGTCGCCTTTCATTGTCTAATTACTGCTACTTACAAAGGATTCATCATTTGGACTTGAGTTGTTTTGGTACCTTTACAGGAGACTAGGAGTAAGAGTTTTTTGCTCTGCTGCAATTTCCAAGAGACATGATGCCACCACTCTTGAGACAACTGATGGCATCACAATTACAATATGTGGTTTCATAAATAGGTCTCGGACACATCAAAACGGTTTTCCACCCAAGGTATGTGTTTCCTTTTGTTTTGTTTTGCTTTGTTTTGTTTTGTTTGTTTATTTATTTATTTTTTACATTAATGTATCATTCCATGATATGAGTTAGCCGCAAAATACAATTTTGGTTATGGTCGTAGCTTGGCAATTGAGCTCGAGCCTAGTGAACTAAGCCTTCTTTCAAACTACGGGTAGTAGTGCCCGTGGGATGGGTGGGTACCAGAGGTTTAATATAACCAAATACTGAAGCACCCTGTTGAGAGTTATTAACTTGAGGAATAATGATGTTAAGTGTTCGTGTTTCTTGTTCCCTTACCCATTAACCTAGATGTTATTAGCACACCACACCCCTTTTTTCTGTTCATCTGAATTATATGCATTAGACGCTTTCCGGTTTATATGTTCTTGTTATTGAAATTCAGATTCTAACTGCTAGATGTCAAAAGGTATGCAATCATTTCCTCATTGGATTTCCTTATAACTGGGAGGAGTATGCTGTTGGCTGTTCTGGTGAAGAATCAGCTGATAGAGGTGGGGTTTCAGCCTCCGATGACACCAACATACCTTTGGGTGACATTGCAGACAAAAGTGTGCCATTTTCTATTGAAGATGTCCCACTGACTCGGATACGTGATCTTTTCATGACCACTTTTGGAGATCCAGAAAATTGTCAGATAATAAAGAGCATTTACAACAATATATCGGGAACATCTACGGTGAATAGTCCAATGAAAAATGTGGAATCTGGAATAAATGAGACTCGTATTAATGAAAAGGAGTCGAAGCCTGATCAAAAGTACAACAACAATAATAGCGTCTTGAATCCAAGGCATATGTCAACAGTAGAAAATCAGAAATCTAGCTGTCGTTCTGAGAGGGTTGTGAACGTCCTCACCCCAACTAGAGGTGTTTCCACGAGAAGCATGACTAGATTGAAGAATTCTAGAATGGAACAGGAAGAAAGACCCTTATCAAGCGCAAATACAGACTTTAACAGATTGCCAGGACATGCTCCAGAGGTAACATATTGGTGCATACAGGACAAAGATGACTTGGTGCATAGTCCCAGGACATGGACATGCTCCAGTAACATATCCAACAAACTTGGTGCATACTGTGCCAGGACATGTTCCAGAGATGACTTATCCAACAAACTTGGTGCAGACAGTCCCAGGACATGCTCCAGAGGTGACTTATCCAACAAACTTGGTGCAGACAGTGCCATATCCAACAAACTTGGTGCATACTGTGCCAGGACATGCTCCAGAGATGATTTATCCAACAAACGTGGTGCAGACAGTGCCAGGACATGTTCCAGAGGTGACTTATCCAACAAACTTGGTTCAGACTGTGCCAGGACCTCCAGAGGTGACTCATCCAACAAAATTGGTGGAAGAGGATAAGCAAGTCTTTGTTAATTCTCATAAACCATTGGTCAGAAGATCAAGCAGGAGGCCAGGGGTGACTTATCCAACAAACTTGGTGCAGACAGTGCCAGGAAATGCTCCAGAGGTGACGTGTCCAACAAACTTGGTGCAGACCGTGCCATATCCAACAAACTTGGGGCAGACTGTGCCAGGAAATGCTCCAGAGGTAACGTATCCAACAAACTTGGTGCAGACCGTGCCATATCCAACAAACTTGGTGCAGACTGTGCCAGGACATGCAGAGGTGAGATCCTACGCTTTGTTAATTCTCATAAACCATTGGTCAGAAGATCAAGCAGGAGGTTGATTAATCTGAAGAAAATGAGTAAGGCGTATTCCTAACTAGCGACTGAAAACGATTAGTTTATTTACTTGCAAAGAATGCTGCTGACGTGTGAATACTTGCCTGCACGTGTAATACATTTTAGTTGACATAGACAGTCAAAAAAGGAAATCACAAGCCATAACGTACGTATGGAAATTTTAATGCATTTTTCCAGTTAATAGCTGATAATTATGTTAGCTTTTTTTCTGGTTTAACTGATTGCTTTGTGTAGAAAATACTGCAACCTCCCTATTGTTTGGTCTTGTCATTACTTGGAGAATGACAATGACTTGGAGCTCAAATCATGTTTTTAGGAATATCCGTAATGATCCCAAAACATATAATTCAATCTCATAGGTTTTGATTTTGTGTTCCTGTAGATCATCTTTTCGACAGAAATGTGATGTCTTTTCGCTTTAGTTTGTGACAATCGACTACGCATACTATTTAATAACATGTACAACTTTGATTTTGTGTGTGTGTTTATACAATAGATTAGATTCATTTTATGACTTCTCCTGCAGCAGTTTTTTTCTGAGAAGGAAGCTCTCAGCAGTATTTATTACTGATGTATGTCCAAAGAAAGGAGTAGTAACTCCATATTTGAATTTGCTCAGTGAACGTTTTGCAATCATTAAAAGTGTGTAGCCTATCCAGTTGTAGGTTTATTCCTTGTCCAAGAAATAAATCTCAGTATTTCGCAGAAAGTTTAGCAGTTTCTATTCACATAATAAATGTGCTATTAAGTTGTTGAGCCTCCATGGAGTACTTCTATACAAATTGAGTCATTAGGAAAAAATTTTCTAGTTAGGCTTTTTAATGTAATGTAGGAAAATTATAGTTCTTAATGATAAATATAAAAATATTAATGGTATTATTTAAAAAATTTTCTAATTTCGAGAATATAAATGCACTGACAAAAAGAATATATCACTAAAGTCATTATTATCTTATATAGCTTAAAATTTTTGAAAAGCCAGAGTCAACACGACCATACTGACTACGTAGAATATATTTTTATACTTTTTACTCAACATCCATTTGAGATATTTATACATTTGAGATTGTGATTGAAAGTCTTGTGTCAATAGTTTTACTATTCCGATTGTAGTTTCTCAGAATCACAAGGTGACATGAAGGAAAGCTTCTATATTCATGAAAGAAATAACAACAAATTAACAATTGACGTATCAAATCAAAATATAATTGGAAGGCCTTATATAGTTTTCTGTTATAGCTAAAAGAAACTGGGAAAAAAAAAAAATCTAAGAAATGATTTTCCCTCTTTTGTAATATTGGCATTCATTACAAGGAATGATTCCTAAAATCGTGTGAGCATGTTGCCCTTGGAATCTCCAAAAACCATGGAACATAATTCTTTGTCTACCTTTGAGTAATGCACTCTTCACCCATCCTATCCCGCATTTCCTGGCTGAAAGGCACAAATGGAGTAAGGGATGACCTTCCAAAAAAGAAAAGCGAAAAAAAAAAATAGAGTTCTTTGTTTTTTGGGAATAAATCCCGAACTGTCTGGCTGAAAGCATGCAATGGAGTACATAATGACCTTCTTCTCTTGCCGCTTGTTCCAATAAGCGGCTTCTCATTGATACGAAACATATTCAGCAAAGCAAATGAACTAAACATATCTGTTTTCCATCTCCCAATACTCTGATTTGGGTATGGAGCCATCGTCCCAGTATAGTATAGCAGTGTTTGGGAATCGGCTAATAGGGAATCCCCACCTCCTGTTCGATTTCCAAGTGCATGTTCCCGCATTTTTGACCATCTGTAGCAATAGGCAGGTTCATTAATATTTATTAATGTTTACCCCAAGCATTATCGGTCCTCATGAAGCTACTTCAAGATTTCGGGAACAACCATTGCCGTCTTGTCTTCAGTTATTATCGATGTAACAATTGGCAGTCATTTCTCTGCCCAGCCTATTTCCCGGAGTTGATTGCTAGCATGTTACTCAAACTGCAGTTTAATAAAGGAACATAAATGCAAATAATATATAGTCCGGATATCGACAAACAAAGATGTGATACCCCTCTCTCTATTAAACCTTTTGAAAAACGTTTTTAAATTAGTAAGTGAAGGCTACTTCTTTAATTACACATCTTTTACTATGATTGAATTTCTTTGGATAAAATTTCTTTGTTTTGTTGGATATATTTATAATTTTTTTTTCTAAATGTTGGATATATTTATAGTTTCTATTTGTGGTTTATCTTTTAAGAAAAATGTTAAATTTTCTTTTCTCATTATTTTTGCTCCTTTTCATCAGTATTCCAACACAAAAGTAGCATTGGCATGATGAGGTCATATTGGAAAAAAAGTTTTTCAATGCTGCTAAGATTTGATTAATCTGCTTACTACTAGGCAACAAGGATTGCTCACAAGCGAAGTGCAGTTTTGTTTTGGGTCAAAATCTACTTTTATTAAATGAAATAGTAATAATTTACACAACCATTATTGCAAGTGTTTGCGAGATTAAGATCCTTTGAATATCTTGTCTGAATTGTAAATTTAATTTTGGAGGTTTAAAAATTTTAATGTAGAGGAATTAGTAAAAACCTAAAGAGAGAGATCATTTGAGTGAATTTTTTATGTTTATTTTGATAAAAATATATGATTTGATAGGGGAGAAAAATTATTTTTGAGTTATTTTATTAAGCCAACCAAACACCTCCCAGGTCTCCATGCTATATATATAAGTTTGTTTGGTGGATCTTGGTGGATCCAACTTCGCTTCTTACCAAAACTATACTATCTCTTTGCTACATATTCTTTATTCCAAATAGCATATACCCACTTTTAATTGTAGGGCTGAGTAACGATGATGTAGGTGCCGGTTTAGCAAAAACTGTCACTGTCACCGTTAATCCTGATAAGGAGAACATAACACCTCTAATGTAGGTGTCAGTTTTAGCAATGACGATTACACTATAACCGACCCACCATGTAACCTTTAAAATGTTTCCAAAAAAAAAAAACAACCAAATAATCCGATCAAAATGCTCTCCATTACTCCATATCAGACCACCATAAATTCACAACTTCCAAATTTCAAGTTCGCCAATCGCCAACAACAAACAAATTTCAAAAGTTCAAGCTCCCAAATTTCAATTTTGTCAATCGCAAACAACAAACAAATTTTAAAGATTCAAAACAAAGTAAAGGATGACAAACAACAAACAAGATCAACAGATTCAAAACCGATCATGATGATTTATGAAGTTTTCATCGCAAGTTCGCAACTCTCAAATTTTCAATCCCAACCTCTATTGACGATTGTGGTTGCAGACGATGAAGGGCAATAGTAGGTGGCCTCTAAGTGGGAGAAAAGGACGAAGAGAGTGCGTAGAGGCTAGAGAGAGAAAGTTTGAGTATAAGAGAAGGGGCGGCAAGAATATGGACTAAAGAGTTGGGGAAGGGGGAAGCTAAAATTTAGGTAAGGGTTAATTGAAACAGTGCGTTTCAATTAACCATTAAAACATTTTTTTTAAATAAAAAAAAAACTTACAAAACGACATCGTGTTTGTAAGTTATTAAATAAATAAAAAAGCAGGTTGTGGTAAACCGTTGAAACTTAACAGTTTACCACAATTGTCACTGTTATTGGTAGGTAGTGGCATTGGTATTCGCCGGTTGGGTGTTTACCAGTGTTGAAGCTAGTGTCAGTGACAGTTTCACTAGCACCGACGACATCATGTAACAACCTTACGTATTTGTTTGGCCCAAAAGAGGAAAAAACCATTTGACTGATAAGCTTGTGTTTTAATTTGGATTGATAATTCTTTACTGAAGCCTAGACCCAAGTGGTTTCATTCACTTTGGTACTGGAAAAGGATGAAAAATGGAAGGAGTTGGTTCAAAAAATTGAAGATCAACTACAACAACCAAAACGCCCCCGGAAAAGGCAAGAACGAAAAGGATCTAAAAATTGCTCGGGCTTGCATCAAGGTCAGACCATTTTTAGGCCCATTTTGTGGAAAAGTTAGCAACTCGAAGTTCAAAAAATCCAAGGTAAAAGCCTTATAGGCCTTGTGCTGGACCCAAAAAGTCTTTGGATTTTTAGAACTGATAGTAAAGCCTTCTAGGCCTTGTGTTGGGCCCTAAAAGCGTAATAGCATAGGATTCCTAAGATATTCCTCCCCCCCCCCACCAGCCCCCCCAAAAAAAACACCACACCACACCAATGTTCTTTATAGGTTATAATTACTCCATTGGTCTTTGGGATATGGTTGTATCCCAAATTGGTCTCTAAGATAAATTTGTTCCTAAAATATTTCCTAAGGATTGTATCCAGTCCTGGAATGACCATTCCTTTAAGTTGGCTGGCACGGTTAACGGAAAAAACCTCACGCGGACACGTCATACCCAATCCCTAATTGCTGCGTGTCTCATTAAATTGCCAAGTCAAGTAACTTGTCAAGGTGGACTGAAACCCATTAAAATTGTTGTTGCATCATCTACCCAACACCGCCTCATTTAAAATAATTTCCAAGTTAGATTAAAATCGGCCACTTGGAGAGTTTTCATCTAGAATCACCAAATTTACCAACATTTTATTTCAAAATCACCGCAACATCCCAAATCCCCAATTCTTTCACCAACCCTAAATCCCTAACTTTGTCACTGAGAGTGCAAACTTGAAAACTAACGACGTTGTAGCACAAGCTCTTCAAGGACCAGACACAAAATTCTCAGGGACTACTTTAGTAAGAAACTTACTCTAGAGACCAATTTAAGATTCGACCATATCCCAAGGACCAACGAAGTATTTAAGCATTCTTTATATGTTGACCATAGTTTTCTCTCCTTAATTGGAATTTTCCATTGACAATTATCGATTGCTGAACATGAATGCCACCTCTAGTTAGTGCATTTTGTATGAGTATTTTGGGTAATGATCTCATTGTTGCAATTTGACTTCCCCTCAACCTGAAACCACCTCTGGGTTCCTCCCCTTCATAATTCCTTAGGTGTGAATCATGGGTTTCCTTAACCAGGTTGTTTTCTTATTAGTTTTTTTATGTTTTGTAAGTAGTCGAGTCCAATCTTCTCGTGGCGGTTTGGTTTAGGCCAGGACCAGCTCGATGGGTAGATAGTTTGGCGGCTGCCCAAGGCCCTTACCTCCAAGCAAGGTCGCCAGTAAAAGTGTTTCATTATGGGAAAAAAAACGCCCTCAAGTAAGAATGAAGTTTAGAGGAACAAAAATATATTTCATATATAAAACTTTGTCTTGTGAAATAATTTTTTGTATTAAGGCCTAAAAAATTGTTTGTGCTCAAAATTCATGGGTAGCTCTATTTTGTGAAAGAACTTATTTAATTTTTATTACCACAAGAGCATTTTTAAGTAAATATCTTTTAAAATATTTTTTTATTATATTCAAAAATAAAAAAGGCTCTCTTTTAATTTTTGCGTTAGGCCTCTATTTTTATCGAGGTGGCCTGGTTAGGGCTCTTCTTTGACTGTTAACAATAACTTAATAAAAAGGAAGAAAAATAAAATACAGATATATAATGAAACCAAGATACTGTAAGCAAACTTTTCAGAGAAAAACAAAAATTTATGGCAAGTATGCCCTAATAGTGTCAAAGAATGTTTGATTACTGTATATATGTTTATAATTTTCTAATGAATACGAAAAGAGATGTGAACAAGTGGGATTGAACCCGAATTACACCGTCGCATAGGAAAGACAAAAAAGATTGAACCCGATTTATTTGACCCAGCTGACCCAACCAACCAGAATTGAAAGGAAACCGACCACCGCCGGTTTGCCATGTCAGTGACGCAGCATTAGAGGCCCGAAAATATCAAGAATTCAAGCAGATGAGATAACGGCATAAAAGCTGAGAGCTTTGCCATGAAACTATAGGAAACGACCATGGAAGTTCTCTCCTTCACACCCATAATCAAAGTACCAGTTATAATCCCAAGCAAAGCGCACAAGACCTCACTTCAAAACCCCAGTATAAGCGTCGGTTTCTCTAGTTCTCAAAACAGAAAGAACCGCCTTTATCTCTCTTCTTCTACTCCTTGCATTTCTTGTATATGTTTCTCTGCTACAACAAATAATGCAACTTCAACATCATCAACATATACATTGACTTCCACTTCCCTTTCTGTTTCTTCAACTCCCACTGACAACCGCCACTGGACGGTGCTAATGGAGGCTCCTCCACAAGGGGTCAATTCTAAACCAGAAGTAATTGACTACTACGTTAAGACCTTAGAAAGAGTTTTGGGCAGGTGGGTGTGTTTCTTTTTTGTTTTTTGGTCAGATTATAATGTTCGGTTTTGGTCTCTATTCTGGTTTTGGTTGCGGTTTTGAGCAGTGAGAAAGATGCTCAGATGAGTATATATGGTGCTTCTTGTCAAACCCACTTCGGCTTTTGTTGTGACATCGACGAACAAATTTCCCGTGAGCTCGCCCGTAAGTTTCTGTCCTTTTCCAGTTTCTTTGGTTCGATTATAGTTTGGAGCAGAATGAATAACCTGATTGGGCTTCAACGTGCTTCAGATTTTATGTTTTGGGAGAAACTGATGTTGTGAAAGATATTTCATCGCAAATGATATTCAGTGTATGTCTTGTAGGTCTACCAGGGGTTTTGTCGGTTAAGCCTGACCCGGATTATGTTTCTGTTGAAAAGACGTCTAGTGATTCAAGTATCGAATCGAGGGATCTATCAAGCTCACAAATTGGAACCAGTTTGTTGTTTCCTGCGAGGAATACCAAACACTGGCTTGTTCGTATGGACAAGCCGGGGGTTGGAGTTGTGACAAAGGCTCAAATGGTTGATTATTATGCCCAAGCACTGACCAAGGTTTTGGGGAAGTAAGCATACAATATTAGACCCCTTTTTTGAAAAAACCAAAAAGATTTCGACTTTTTATTTTATTTTTTTATTCCGGTTCATTCTATGGTCCCCTTTCTAACTGAGCATCAAGGTGATATTCTTCCTCTAATCACTTTGTTCCTCGTCACCCTGAAATTGGCATTGTACTTCTGCAGCAAGAAGGATGCACAAATGTGTATATATCACGTATCTTGGTTGTCGAACTTTGGATTCTGTTGTACGGTTGATGATGAATGTGCACGTGAACTAGCTGGTTAGTATTTCCCGTAATTTTTTTTTTTTAGCATCAATGCAGTTTCTATGTTGAGGAAGACTACTACTGAATGTGCAGGCATGCCTGGTGTATTATCTGTTCTGCCTGATAAGAATTTCGATTCAGAGAATAAGGATTATGGAGGTCTGTCCCTTTGTATAAATTCATCAAACTACTTGATTCAATATATTTCCATTTTTGTACGTTTAGAGCAGATATTACACCCTCCATGTCTTTACTAGCTTAGAAATTCAGTTTTCTGTTTGAGCATGATTTTATATGGCAATGCGTGTCCATGGAGGCATATTTGATGTAACTAATTAACTTTGAGCACTCTTTTTGTTAGTTACCCTTGCTTCAAAGAAAGCAGAGCAGCACCCATGGATCTTTAGCATTTATATTTTGTTTCAGTTTCAAAATGTAGAGTGTCATTTGTGATGTTCTCTGAGGAAGCTAGCATGTAGATAGCACACTTAATCCAAAACTCCTTGGTATTTTTAGCTGGATTTTTGTGGAGGGTTAAATTCTACGTCATTTTAGCATGGCTGCTCTTGGAACCAGGTATAGAAATATTGTGAAGTTTGGTAGTACAGAGGAGTGTTTTTCCTTAAAATAATCTTTGTAATGTAGAGCAAAAATAAATGATGCAGCAGATGTGATTCTTGAGTTTGTGTCAGAGCATGGTCTTAAAGGTCGTGAAATGAGTGTCATGTCATAGAAGTTCCATTGTTTTGCCTCCCATGGACCATGAGCAGGTTTGAAAACGTAGATGATGCTGGGTTAAGAAATGGGTGAGTGTGGCCAATCTTGTAGAGATAACTATCTTGCAAAGCTTGAAGAATTAAATGCATTAGACAGACGCCCAATTTCTTTGCCATGGGAAGATGCGATTGGAAAGGTAGGGGTCTACTCTAGTTGCAGATGACTTATATGAATGGATCAGAAGATTCAGATGCTTGTAAATGAGGGAGAAAGTAGATCACTTACACTACATTCTTTGGGTATTAGATGGTAACAAAAGATGAGGGGAAAGAACCTATTCCATGGACCTCTGAAGGTGATTTGGTAGTCAATGTTAAAATTTTAATGATTCTAATGATATGCAGGTGGAACATTTTGCAATAATGTCAAGGGAAGTTGAACTTCAATGGTGCCATTAGTTTATGCAATAAAACAGTCTCATGCCTGTCTCTTTGGTATTTGTTAGGGCTTAGATCTAGGTAGCAGTTCAATTACGTTGATAAGTTAAATTTCAGGTCACGCATCAAAGGATGTTCAAGTGTATATGCGACAAGTAGAAAGATACATTGGTGGTGGTTGCTTATGCGAATGTGTAGAAAGCATGTGATATAGGAGTTGGTAATGATTTTAGAATAACCTAGTAATCAACATTAATTTTGTTTTAGTTCTAAACCCAATGGCTCTCGAACTTTCTGGGTGAAGAGTGTTTGATCCACATTTGTGAATTATGATGCATGAGAAACTGTCAATGTTGATTTGATTGCTCAAAACATATAGCTTCAGCTGTTAAGCGACACCTGCTTTGATTCTAGTTGAAGGCCAATATATTAGGGGCGAGAGTTAGTCAATCCCCTGGCCTGCCTGTTTACCAGAAGTCCCATGAGCAACAAAAAGCTGCATTATGTTCTTATGATTTTAAACTGGGTTATAGAAAGGCATAATAATGTCAGTCCATTGGTGGATGTTAACATGATATTATTTGTTTCTTAAAGATAGTTGAAGATAAAATCTTTAATGGTAATTGAAATTAAAGTTAGAGATGAAATTGTTGTCCAAGTTGAAGAATAGTTAGTGGCCTTGTGAGATTATACAGATCTTTCTGCGTGATAAATGAATGTCAGCAGTCTTTTAGGTGATACTGCTGCGTGAGACTCTAAGAAGCCCCATTTCATCCCATGATTACAATCTTTTGTTGTAAACCTGTTAAGCAACCAATTTTTGTTCGTAAATATCTTTGTTGAAATTTTCTGGCAGCAAATTTAGAACCTCGTAGAGTTTCTTCACCTCCTGTGATAACATTTAGTGGTAAGCTGAACAGACTAAACCATTATTCTTTGTTTCATGTTAGGCATAATATTGTAGGAACAATGAAATCAGTTTGGTAGTTGATTATATAACGTTAATGTTACCTGCTGTTAGTAGGTGATGAGAGCCTTGGCTGAATATTTGATAGGACTGACTACTTGCCGAACAGCCATTACCTCTGAGATATTGAGTTAATCCATTCTTTTGCCGAACAGCAAAAGAATGGATTACTTAAATCTATGTTACTTGATGCTAGAGTCTTCACTGATTCCTACTTCAATCATGGTTTATTTAGTCTGCTTGACCATACTTTACTCACTATGGAGCGAGTATCGTCGATCTCGAAGTGGCACATTGCTCTGTAATCTTTCCCCAGAGGAAAATTTGTGATGGTTTTTCTAATTGCTATAACAATTATTGGATATATTTTATAGGCTTTGGTATTATGGATCTTGATTTGTTTTTCTTTAACAAGGGAACTCGCAATGAATCATTCAGTATCACGCTGATTTTATCTGAGTCAACTAATGCAAGAATTTTCTTCTGTAAAGTAATCAAGGTTTATTTTCAGGTAATCTACAGAGTTCTACAGATCAGTCAGATTCTTCAGAAGCAAGCCAAACAGCTCCTATAAAAACAAAGAAACTATTTATTACTGGTATGTTGCAGCTTGGATGGTGACACATGGATTCTTTCTTTGCATACTAATCCTTTAGCAGTCCATTTTTCTTATTTGGAATATTTCCAGATGCAAAAAACATACAAAAGGGTTGGTTTCATAATTCATGAAAGGTCCATACTTCATTAGAACAATGTTATCCTGCATTAAGCTTTTTGATTTTGCCGGAGTAAAATTTGTTTTGATCCAGTCTCCCAAATTACCTTCAGCCAGAAGTTCAGATTCCTATTATTGGAGCATGTATTTTCCATCACCGTTCGTATTCAGGAGATTCAAAATCTCTAATGTGCAAGTGACTTCGGTTCTCCCTCTCTTTTGTTTTTTGGGCTAATGACAGTACTTGGCAATCTCCATGGATAAACAGGTCTGTCATTTTATACATCTGAGAAAACATTACGTGCAGCGTTTGAAGGCTTTGGTGAGCTCGTCGAAGGTATTTAGCAATTTCTTGTTAGTCATAACAAAAAGTAGTGTTCCAATTCCTTAGCAAATGTATGCTCATTATTTATGAAATGCTCTCTACAGTTAAAATTATAATGGACAAAATTTCTAAAAGGTCCAAAGGTTATGCATTCATAGAGTACACAACAGAGGAGGCTGCCAGTGCAGCACTGAAAGAGATGAATGGCAAGGTTGGTTCGCAGCCCCCCCCCCCCCTCCCAAAACACACACACAGTCCTTGTATTCTCATGTTGAAGGTTCTAGGTAAAAGGATTCTGATGTTCCCCATGAGAGAGGCTGATGAGCTGTACTTTTTGTTGCTGGTGTTTGCAGATCATTAATGGCTGGATGATAGTTGTTGATGTTGCTAGGAGTAATCCACCAAGATACAGCAGGGGCCGTCCCAGATAGGCATTCCAATGAGAGAGAGAGAGAGAGAGAGAGACATCAAACTCTCTTTCTGCCCCTCATGAATGTAGGTATTATAAGATGACAAGAGTAAAGTGGTAGGTGGCCAAGAAAATAACATGCTCTTGTCGTCTTCTATACAGCATTTGGATTCCCATGACCATCGGTAAGGTGGGAACAAAGCAAGAGTAGTTCATGCTAGATGAGGTTTGGTATTTTCGCATGGGAAATGGAATAACTTCAGATGTGGTAATAATCTGCTTCTTTTATATTTTATATTTTATTTTATATTTTGTGAATGCTATTTTTACCATTTTGGGTTTTCGGGAACTAGAGTTTCGTATACACTGGATTTTCACTTTAAATGGTATTAATGTATCCGAAAAGGATAAGAAAAAAAAAAAAAAACGAAGGCATGCAAATTAAGTATTTGTCCCTTATGTTTACGGTTCAATTAAATTTTACTTATGTTTAGTCGTTGGAATGTATGGAATCTAAGCCAGCAAGCAAGGATTGTGGGCTATAAAATTTTTGTGATGGCGTGGCCTTGCATTGGTGTGTCTTGTTCTTGTTATGATATAAAACGAGAGCGCTATCCCAATATTGAAGAGAACCAAATTTTTCTTAACAGAATGGAGAATTGCTTTGAAGTGAGTTTTTCTTGTACTTGCCGTGACCGACCACTGGGGTTTTGAATTATTTGATTTGGGATGAAAAGCGAATGGGAGGTGGTCTTACTTGAATTATTTTTCGATTCAAAGGGTTAATAGCTATGCGATTTTAGGGTGAGGGCAAATTAGTCAGATCGACCACAAAATAAGTGTGCATGTGACCATGGTTTCATTAATTTGGATGGCAAATCTGAATATAGGGCTTAAATTGAATAATTACGGAAGTTAGAGAGCTTAATGTGTCAAAATTGATAGTTTGAGGTCCTGTTTGACTTTTGTGTAATAGTTCGAGTGCTCAAAGTGAGTTTACCTCAATCATTATATATGCCAACATAAAACAATAGAAAAAATAAATCCATCATCTAGCTTAATCAATCTTAAAACAAGGGTTTCATTTTCCTGTTGAAGATGCCTAGTCCATATGTTGAAACAATATCTCAAAAAGAAGAGGGAACTGTAATAATACAAAGAGGGTAACTAGAATACCAGCCAAACAAATTACAGGAAAGAAAGCCACGGTAGCCCATCCAACATTATGGAAAGTGCAGCTTAAAATGCTATCGTTGTGGCTGCTATAGAGAAGAAAAGTGTGGAGATACCTATAATCGTCTTTCTTGGTAGAGACTCAAGGAAATAATTTTTTGCATAACATGATGTGAAAATCTCTAAACACATTAAGACTGAAGTTGAGGAAAAAAAGAGGGACAAAACATTGGCCTTGATAAAGAGCCTAAAGTATTTTTCATTCAGAAATATCGGCAAGCCTTTAGTTTGATGTTATCCCCTAAAACGGTGAAAGGTGCAACAAACATAATAGTAAGAATAAGAACACCGACCACTATACAAGATGTATCATTCATCTAATTTTTCTCCCTTTTCCATCATGTCTTGTGGTCCTTGGTAAAAACTTTGAATTAGGCTACCATCTTGTGCGTGACAAAATTCTGGAGGGTTCCCTTTGCACTGCCTTTCAACTAGCTGATATATTCACAAAGAAACTCTTATCCTCTCTGTTTCTTTCTCATTTTATCCATGGTGATAGTAGAAAAAATCAAAGGAAAATACACTTTTCACCTATGAAACTACCATAGGTTTTGTACTTTGCACCTTAAATTACCACTTTCAAAATATTACAACTTTTAACTACTAATATTAGACATTTTGCACCATCTATCAAATTTCTAGACACTTTTGCACTCTCCAACTACTAATGTTAAACACTTTTTACACTCTGTTTGACAATAATATTCCCGAGAATTTAATGAATTTACAACAATATCTTCAATATATGCAAAGTGGGTCATGAGAATTATTGTCATTTTTGTCTAACAATATGATAGAGGGTGCACAATGTCTAAGATTGGTAGTTATAGGGTAAAATATCTTAAAAGTAGTAATTTAAGGGGCAAAGTGCAAAAGTCATGATAATTCCAAAATGAAAATTGTATTTAGGGGAAACATCACTTTGCGCTCCCAAATTTTCAAGCAAATTACAAACACAACCCCAAAGTACAATTATTGACGCATTAAGCCCGCCAATTACCGGTTGTTATTCAATTTGAGCCCTGCGGTTGATTTTTCCTTCGAAACAAACAGAATAGTTGTCACGTGCACCCCACATGGTCTTCACTTTATGCGATCTGCTAAAAATGTTCCTCCACCCCAAAATGCACAGCACAACCATCGTTTAAATTTCCCCCCTCCTTCCGATGCCTCCCACTTTCATTTGCCGTTGGTCCTCCATTAGGGACTGCTTTGATGCTTTTGTTAAATTAGGGGAACTAATTTTATGATTTTGTCATCACAAGGATTAATTCAATTTTCGCATATACCACAAGAGCTGATTTTGTATTTATCCCTATTTTTTTTATATATTTGATCATTGTTTACACAGTTTTTACTCATCTCATCTTTTTTTAATTCGTTTTTTTTTCTACCGGATTAAGGGTTTGAGTTTTGTAATAATCCCTAGTGTTTTTTTTTATTTGATGTTCGTGCAAGCTCTTCAAAATCTGTTTGGACAGACAGAGGGAGTCAAGCTAGGAGTTATTATGGATGGACTGGTTACGAACTTTCTAGAGGGAGCCAATCATAACCATTGCATAAATCTGAAAATTATGCTATGAGTAGCTAGGTTGGTTACTTATTTTATAAACGTGACTTGTTAAGCATACTATGGACTGTTTGAATATGTGGTAGTATTTTCAATACTAATATTCTAGTCTTGTGTAGATGGTACGTGTTAAATATGCTGCTACTAAGAATGCTCAGAATCAATCTGAGAGATCTAAACAGCCATCTCCCATCTCCACTTCTAAGAAACATGTTGGACTCTCTACCGAATTAGTTTCAAAGCGAACTAAGACTCAAGCAGCTCAAGCATATACAAGGTTCACAAGGGAAAAGGAGAAAGAGACAACTCCTCCTCCTCCAGTTGAGTATGATAGCTCTAGATTCCTCAATCCTGAAGCAGAAGAACAACCTTTCGCGACAAAGAGTTTAATGCTAAGCTCTTTTCCTTTAATCACTTGATTAATAGTAGGATTATCTCTAATAATATTTTCTCAAATAAGCATCTATCAGCTTTGTCTTTTGAAAGAATACATTTCTTATATGCTTTTTTGGTTGGTGATCATATTGATCTTCCCTCTCATATTAGTGCACTTATAGTAAAGGTCTTTCATTCTAAATCTACTACAAATAGATTGTCATATTCTTGTTTGATAATGAAATTCCTTACTGCAAACCATATAACCATGCCTCGAGAAGAACCTAGAAGGAAACTTCCTGGTGGTTTTGATACAGCTACAGTTACTCAAAGTAAATCCCACAACGACTGAAAGAAAACTACTCCTTCCATTAATCCTCTTTGTGGTCCTTTAAGTTTTGATTTGTCTTACATGGTTGAAGTTTTAAAGCTTCGCTCTAAGAGATCTAATGCCTTTGCTTCTGTTTAGTTTTCCATTCTTGCTACTATTGAATTTCTCAAACTACATACGATGAAATTGGTAGCTAATGTGACTTTTATTAGAAAGCAATTGAATATTGCTAAAAACAATTAGGAGTCAAGTACAGCTAGTGCTTAAGAAGAACCAACTGGGGCTGCTGAGGATAGGTTGCTAATGTTGATTATTTCTTGGTACAATGTGATATAAGTTGTGATATGAGATAAGGGGAGATACCCTTTATAGATGTTACTTATCTCAGGAGGAGATTGGTAATTTTTGGTTCACATCTTATTCAATTGTAGTTGCTATATTTGTGTGATTTGATTAACTTGGAACTAATGAAGTTTATATTAGTTCGAATGTTGTTGAGATTGTATTATGCATGTTTAATAATCTCAGCAATAGTGTTGTATAGCCTATATTAGTATATGTTGTTTGTCTCATTGTAAATGGATTATGTAGTGTGATCAACAAAATTTGTGTCTTTAAACAAGCTTTTAACTTTCCCAAAAGTTTCAAACTTTTCCTTTAGAAGTACAATCCAAGTGAACTTGCAAAAATCATCTATAACAACAAATATGTATTTTCTACCACTAAGACTTTAGTCCTTGTAGGCTCCATTAAATCCATATGCAACAATTCTAAACATTTAGTAGTAAGAACATCAGTGGTCTTTTTATAAGAAGATCCAATTTGTTTACCAAGTTGACAAGGTCCACACACTTAGGAATACCAACAACTAAATTAGGAATATTAGCTAAGTCGCGATAATTTATGTGACCCAACCTTTGGCGCCAAAAATGAGATACATCAACTTGGCTCTATTACAAGGTAAGCTATCACCTAGAATTAAACAATAGTAATTATCAGATGTGCGTGTGCCACTAAAAATAAATTTTCCTTTTGAATCAATCACATAACATTTGTTTTTAGTAAACTGGACATTAAGCCTGAAATCACATATCTGAATAATTGTTAGGAGATTAAATTTTAATCCTTACACATACAATACATCATCAAAACTTAAACAACTAGGAAGAGTTATAGATCCTTTACCAAGAGTCTCAGATTTATTTCCATCACCAAAAGTTACAGCTCCTCTTTGATGTCCTTGAGAGTTATAAACAAACTTTTATCTCCACACATATGTTTAGAGCAACCGCTGTCAAGGTACCAAGTGAAATTCCTCTTTTCCTTCAAGGCAATATGTGCTACAAAACAGGAGTTAGTCTTTTTCTTTCTCCACTTCAACTTTTGGCTATCCGAAGTAATTAACTTTTGATTAATAAGCTAAATTTGTTGAGATAAAATGCACATTTGCATCATTAATTTACTAAGTTCGGATTTTGAAAAATTATTTGTGGATGTAGAAACACATCTATTTCTATTTCTCACAAGATCAAAACACTTAGGTTTATTATGACCAACTTTACCACAATGCTAACAAGTAGATATGAATATGAAAAACTAAGAATTTAATTGAAACATGAGTTTGAGAAGCAACTACCTGATTTACCTTATTCAAACTTGCAGGTATAGTAGGATTCTTTTGAATGGTTGGTACAAACACAAATTTCTTAGAAGATGTAGGGGCTGATGCATTGTTTTTTAATCCTAATCCTCTTTTATCGCCATCCGAATGTCCAATGCTCAACATCTTATCGAGTTTGCTGGTTCCACTTGAGAAATTATTCAGTTGTGCATTAGCTTGGTGCAGTTCCTTTGTTAATTTCACAACACAATCTTCAAGAGAGGCATTCATCTCATAAGCTCTTGAACCATATTGTTTTTCTCTAATAATTTTCCAACTAACTCATCTCTCTCTTTTTCAATAAGATTAATTTTCTTAAGAGTCGCACAATTCTCCTTTTTTACTTTAATAATTTCTTCATACAACTCTGGATAAGTCGCCTTTAAACACTCAAGTTCATCTGCATTTTCAGTGATAGTTTCTTCTGCGTCATCAAAATCAACAAATTCATTAGTTTTAATTGAAGATATAAAATAAACTCTCTTTTCTTTGGTTTATCCTCCTGATCATCATTCTTCTAGTTTGGTTTACCAAAGAGTTTAAAGTTCAATTTCTAGTTTTTTTTTTCAATTTTTGCTCTTCTTAAATCGATTTTTTTTTTTTTAAACTTTTTGACGAACAACACCATGTCATCTTTATTAAACAACTTATCTGAATCTGAATCTGAATCCAATGCCTTCAATGCAATGGATTTTCTTTTTCTAGTTATAGGAAACTTTAGTTCATAAGTTTTAAGAGCACCGACCAACTCATCAAGGTTTACAGAATCCAAATCTTTATTTTCTTCGATTGCAGTTACCTTGAGTCTAAATCTTTCAAGCAATAATTTTAGAATCTTTCGGACCACTTTCAAATCAGGGATTTTCTCACCCAAACTAAAGCTTGAATTGACTAAGCTTGTGAGTTTCCTATAGAAATCACCAAAGCACTCATCTTTCTTCATTTTCAGTTTTTCAAACCTTGAAATATTCATTTGCAGCTTAGAATCTTTAACAGCCTTTGTTCCTCCATAGTCAACTGCAAAGTATCCCAAGCCTCTTTCGTAACTTCACAATTTGAAATTCTCATAACTCTTTGGGGGACACACTCATAAAGATTACATTAATCTCTTTGCTATTCTAACTAGTTGTCTCCCTTTCCGTAGTCGACCATTGACTAGGTTCTTTATCAATGACTTCCTCATTGATAGTAATAGTTGGCCTACTCCAATCATTAACAACTGTTGTCCAAACTCTTTCATCTATTGACTTGAGGAATACCGCATCCTCACTTTCCAATACGCATAATTTGATTCATCAAAATATGGTAGAACACCAAGAGATTGGCTCTTGTCCATCTTGTATATTTTAAGTCTAAGGAGTCGAAGTCTACTCTAATACCAATTGAACTAGGCAATTTAAGACTCAATATAATATATCCGAACCGAGAGGGGTGAATAGGTTCTTTTCAATTCTTTTTTTGATCTTTAACTTTACTACACACTTCACAAGAATATCAGCAAGTTCAAGAACTCAAAATCTTTATTAAGATTTTATATATGCAGATAACAAGTAAATCAATGAAGCAATAAATTTTTTTTTTTATCAAGGCTTTAAGATATTCAAGAAAACTATCTTTTAACTAAAGACAATATTGGACAGATTTATATTATATCTATATTAACAATTTAACAATGTAAATCAATTTAATCACACACACATAACACATAGAATGGCTATGAAGAGACACCTCTTGAAGACAAACTTCAAGAAGAAAAACTCTACGGGCCTTGTGGCTGGGAAAGGTTTTCACAATTATGTGAACTCGAAATTACATGGTGATCCGTTAGACGTACACAAATCCCCTTGCTACTCTAATCCATCGAACTTCCTACCCAAATATTGAATCTGGATCTACACTTCTTACAAGGACTGAGACTCAGTCTCCTCCATTCAAGCACGCTAGAACCTTACCACTGATCTTGTACGCAGTCTTCTTAGGAAACCTTCACTTCTACTACTACCAAAACAGAGCCACACAAACCATCTCAAGAAGTAGAACTCTAGTAAACCCTATGACTTAAGCAGGTAAAGTTTGTGTGATAAAAAATCTTGATGGAAACTAAACGATAGGTATAATATCTTTCTGGTACACTTTAGTTCTTACAGAGTAAACTAAGAAACAATAATAGAGAGTCTTGGAGAAGACAACAATGAAAGATTTTTCTCTGAAAAATACAAAAGGGACGTTGTTAGGCAAATGGGAAGAAATTATTTTTATATCCTAGGCTTCTGAGGTGGAAATTAGGAACGCAGTTATTTTGGAAACATTCTAAAAACAGTTATAAGTGTTCAGACTAGCGTACATAATTCTTAATAAACCTCAAGAAAACTCCCAACAAATTTTGCCAACATCAAAATACTCAGTGCTCCAACTTCGCGTTGTCAAATCGTAGATAGATTTCTATCAAATTACAGATGCTCTAGACACACTCATATGCTGTTGAGAAGCTCGAACCATGTATTGTTTTTTACTTGAATCTCTAGGAATAAGACACAAAAACAACCATGAAGTTATATGCCAATTAATTATATTTACATGTTTAATTTAGGTTTTTTTATTTGTTTTAAAATAGTTTTAAGACTATGTCTAATAGAAAATACGAATATGGATATGACAAGCAAAAAAAGAAACGAAAAATTGAAAAACTAATTCAATCTCTTAAAGAAGCACTTGATAAGTCTGTAATTAATCAAAGAAATAATACTTTAAGTTCTAATCAAATATTAACATATGAAAACTCCTCCCTCCTTACAGAATTGGAAGACAACTTTGAAATTGAAAGAATGATGCCCTAAAAATCATTTATGTATTATAATAGTTATTTAGATGTCGCATGTTTACATTTAATTATTGGGTAATATGTTGTGACATAAGATGTTATGTAGATATTATTGAGTGACATTGTAAAAAAGTCATGCCAATGATTAATGAATCAAAGGTGGAAAGTATGACTCTTCGGTTCCTTGTTCACTTGATATTTTGTTCTAGACCAAGGTACATATTGATGTACGATATGTCTACACTCGTTGTGCTTCTATTTAATAGGATAATGGACTTCGTCATTAGGTAGAGACCTTAAGCAAACAAGTGGGTGCAATGTAAGAATACATACACTGAACGAGATCAAATATAAATACCTTCTGGATGTGATCACTAATGTTGAGAAAGTATCCAACACAATTGGTTTATTGTATCCTTAGACCTGAGAGGTTTATAAGGATTTGTTTATTGTGTACTAGTGCTTTGATCTAGTCATTTGGTGATGATCTTTCTAGGTCAAATATTCCAGATAACGTTAGGTCTTGTACATAATAAGTGGATTTGTATAAATACTAAATAAGGAACCCACCAGTCTCTTGATGAAATAGTATATTCAATATATCTGTATAAAGTTGGACTAGAAAAGAATCTACTGGCCAATAGTATTTTGTGAAAATATTTTTCAAAATTAATTATATATATTATATATTTGTGAAATTATTTTGGAAACAATTGATAGTCCAACGAGTTACAGATTGTGAATTGAGAATTATATGAGTTAGGACTTAATCGGTGATATAATTCTGGTCCTATTGACTCATGTGAATATAGTATGGTGAAAGGATAAATAAACAAATAATTGTTAGCAAAAAGATTTCACAAATCAATCTCAAATATTCGGGGTAAATTGTAATATGTTGATGGAAATGATTACAATTAGTAGAAGCCTAAAATTCAAAATAAAAGAATATAAGGAGTTAATGGAAAAAAGAGTTTTTCCATGTGATCCTACGGTCGAGATCTGAGATTTCTTATAAGTTCACGCACTTTCACAGCTAGGGTTTTATATAAAAAGATAGTTATAAGATAGTCTATCGCAAGTTTCTGGGTTGGCCATCAGAACCTCAAAAAAACCATATGATGGCTTTAAGCATGGAAAAGGAGGAGGCAAACATTTGGGTTGCTCTATTGTGAAATCAAATGACTCAAGGTGTGAGATCATCAAGACCTGAAAATTATCGAAAGTGAAAGATTCAATCATAGACAAGTTCAAGATCGTTTATCAAGTTCAAGTCAGTATGATAATTTCCGCAAGTAAACTTTTAGAAATCGACTGCGTGGCATTTGGCACCTCGCCTCCATAGCCGAATACTCGTCCATAATTTTGCTACCGGAGATTTATTCATGATCACTTTTGATGTGGCTGTCAGGCCAAATTTCTCGGTAGTTGCTGCTGTCCTCTCACTTCAACGGCCATATTTTCAAAGCTTGGACGAACAAAGTTTTGTTTACTGACCCTCTTATTGGTGAGGCTACTGCTGCGCTTTTGGCTCTCACTAAGGCTAGTGAACTCTCCCTACAAAATTTCATTTTCACTGGTGACGCTTTGATAGTCCTTGATAATACTACAAATCTGAGAAGAAGAGAGTTCTTCTTCTTTTTTTTTTTTTTTTTTTTTTTCTGAGTAAGGATACTACAACAGAATCTGAATACAAAGGAAGCAGAAATATAACTAATAGTAGAACCAAAAACACCAATAGCATCAAATTTGGCCATCTGATGAGCCAACTTGTTTCGACGGTGCAGTACCAACACCAGGGATCGATGGGCAGTATTGGATATTGGAAGAACTCCCAAATTATAGTCATCCATTCTACAGCCTTCCAGCCAATCCGCGGAGCAGGGTCGAAGACATCCTTAACAAGCACAAGGCAATCACTCTCGAAAAAGAGCCGAGGTAGACGCTTGTTACTTGATAGACGAATTACTGCAGCCAGTTTCGCCTAGCAGAGGATCTTCGGAGGGGATACTCTCGTGTACACTTTGCAGAGGGAGCCCTCATGATTTAGGATCGCGACTCCCAAGATCGAATGAGTAGATCTCACGGCAACATCAAACATCGCGCATGAAGTACCCTAAAGGAGGGGTAACCAGACCAACCCAGACACTTCAGAATTCTCAACCCAAGCCAATGAATGTTCGGCTAACAATAAGACCGCAAATATATATATATAAAAATAAATCTGAACCTTCTACTCCGAAAAAGGGCTGATTTGTGGAAGGTGTACGTTCACATTTATGACCAATAATTTTCATTGTTTTTGAAAGATTTATCACTTTCACCTCTTGTAATTCCTCCAATAACTAACAATATTTTCTAAAATTTCCCTAGCCTCTTTTATATAAAAAAATAGAAAGACAAATTATTTTCAAACGGTAGAGCAGAAAGGAATGCTTTATGCTATGTGACGAAGCCAAAAGTAACCTGCTTATCACAAGATCCATTAGGCAAAGAGGCTCGAGAGAGTTGGGACAGAGACCTAGTATTTAGGATGAACTGAAAGGTTGAGTAGCACCTTCCTTCTAACTACAAGCAGAAAAAACAATCAAAGACACGAGGTCCTTCTCGTGGGGGATATCTCCGACGCTTTTGTTAGTTGTCATCTTCCTCTCTCTTTTGTTCTTAGAATTTACTTAGAGAAGAAGAGCTTACCTCCTTTCGAATCTCTTTTCTTCGTATATTCCTCCTTCTCCAGCGTGGGCTTGGGCCTCCCTATGTCCTATCTCGGCCCAACCATTTCACCCTTAGACCCTATCAATTTCATTTGCCTTTTGCCTGGTAACAGTCCTATCAAGTCTGTCTCCTTCGACTAGATCAACTCTCTTTACTTTTTATCCCCTCGTCTAATCTTCTGTGCTGCCAACTAGAGGATCAAATCATTGTTATTTGCGTGCACTTCTACACCTTAAAAAAGCTTGAGGATCAAATTATTGTTACTTGTGTGTACTTCTATATTTTAAAAAAGCTTCTTCAGCAAGCTTTATGGGAATATCATGGCACATTTGGTCTAGCCTACTTTTAATATTCTTTAGGAGGGAAATATTCACTACACCTGAATGGCAGGCCTATGTCTAATCATTGGGCTTTCAATTATGGACTTTTACTGGATGCGAACTATTACTCCTCCATCACTCTGTTCACGTGAAAAATCTGGGCTGTATTTGCAGAGCGATGTCCGAAACCTTGGACAAAGTACTGCTTTATTTGTAACAAGTACTATTGACAAAATTTCATTGTTAAACAACCTAGGTGATTTTTGGCAAGTAAAATCTTTAAGAATTTTGAGTCTTTTTGGAAAAAAATTTGAGAGTTTGACTTTTATGGAGTTTGTAAAAAATTTAACAATGTTTGATTTTAAAATAATTTTTATTAAAATTAATTAAAAAGTAAAGAAATAAGGATACTGTTTGTTTTTTTAATATTTTGAGGCATAAAAATTTCCAGCAAAACAAATACACTCCAAAATTTTTAATTTTTACACATACACACTTTACTTTTCACAAACCTTAATATATCTCAATAAAGTAAATATTCTCAAAATTTCGGAATATTCTCTAAAATTTTGACAAACAAACACCCCAAAGATTTGATGAAATTTTAAATTAAAAAGTGTTGAACCACTGAAAGGGGAAGTAGATTAATGTAATGACTAGTAACGTAGTTTTTTAAAAAATATAAAAGGAGAAGATTAGATAGTATGTAATTTTTTTTTTTATAGAAAAATATTGAAGTTGGTGTTAAAAGGTGTTGTAAATTGTATACAAATTTGGAAATTTTTTATTTGCTACAACGAAATTTGGCTCCTGATTTGAAACCCAAATTTTCTTATAGCAACGAGACAATATCAGTAAAATCGATGAGTCGGCTTATTTTCTATCGAAGAGAGGGCTACTGATTCTAATAATCATCAGGTTGAAAGTAAATATTGGTGTATTTTTACCAAGAAAAAACAAACTATTGCTGTATTTTCCCATGGGTCCCACTCTGTCCTATGATTCTTTAATGTAGTGTGAAAATGTGACTAATAAATCTGCCGTCTTGGACTCGGGGAGACCTAATACATGGACGCAGGACGTGTCAATGTTTGTCCAATCGTAGAAAGGTTGGTCGTGGCTAATCTAAGAGAACTCATGGTCTTCTACTCTACTTTTGGCAGCTTTCTTTCTTTTTTAATGGACGTCGTGATCACTTCTTTTCCTCCAAATTAAGCTCCCACTATTAACAACATGGCCCCAACTAGCGTAAAAGATGATGTTACATTGCAATCTTATGAAAAAAAAAAGCATATGTAAATGCAGGACAAGAAGTAAAAGTTGATTTAACAACCATAAAATTATCTAAATCTCTTTCGCTTCACCCAGAGACTTGTTTTTGAGTAGTCCACTTTGAAGCTATAAAGAAGCAACCAATGGATTGATTATCCTGTTGGAAAAAAATATGATCTTTTGAGTAGTCGAAATTAATTTGGAAAGTAGTTTTCAACTGGCAGAGGCACTTGGAGTTGGTTGGAGCAAAGGTCCAGGATTTCCAAACCCGAAGAATTGAGTTAAGATTCTTCCATGTTCACCAAATAGTTAAAAGAGATCAGTTTTTTTTTTTTTCTAAGCCAACAAAAATGATTATTTATTTGTGAAGAATTAATCCTCCAAGCCACCTTTTCATTAAGGGAAATCCGAATTCTGTGGGTCCGTAAATCGTAGCGATCCATCTAACGGGAAGCAATACGAATTGTGTTCAGCCTCTGCTCGTGCCAATGAAGAAACATATGTGATGTTCAAGGTGCCCTTTCATTCAAACAGCACTCAGAAAATGATCACATTGACCGGCCAGTTAAACAGGGCTTGTAATTTCCACTGGGAGGGCCACCAAGCCCACGACTTGGATAGCTTGCAAACAAGTAAACTTAACAGACTTGTTCTATCATGTTGGTCAGCATTGGCTGCTGCTACTGTCCTCACTCGTAGTATGGTCCCTGGCTCAGACCTATTCCCGTATCCGGTCCTCCCCCTGCCTGAATTCTTTATTAGCATTACAAGGAAAGGTCTTTCTCCACCAAACTCGCTTGGTTCCACCGACGACGTTTCGTAGCTATCCATAGTCTTGTGTTGGGCCGTGCCGTATGGTCCGGGATAAAGTCACGATCAACTATTTTTCTGTGCTCAAACCCTGATTTTACGCTTCAAATTTCAAAAGTTGAAAAGTTTTGAGCAATCATTTTGTCAGTGGAGGCCACGCTGCCATAAAGATTCCTGGCTTACGTCCTTGCCGTTTGATAGCTGGTGACGACCTCAAGGCTTCTGATGCCCACAACATAAAGACCCGGTTTGGATCCACCGATCGGGTTTGGTACCGATCCATATTCTGCTGTTGGGCCGTGCCGTATGGTCTAGGATAAAGACCCGAAGACTACTTTTTTTCTGTGCTCAAACCCTGATTTTACGCTCTTCAAAAGTTCAAAGTTTTGTTTAATCATGGTGGAGGCGTGGGGCTCAAGCTGCCCTAAAATTCCTGGCTGACGAGTATTTCATCTTGGTTCTTGCCGTGTGATTGCTGGTGAAGACCTCAAGTCTTGGTAAACATAACAGCTCAAACAGATGGTGTACTTACTACTTAGCGGCTAAGATCACTGCATAGATATTTTTCCATATATTGTAATCTTCCACGTTTCTTCTGTTTTTGTCTCACTCCAGTTTTTTCTTTGCGAATATTCTCATTCATAGGTCTGGGATCCTGGTCTAATCCGAAGATGGTCGGAAGAAAAACTTTCCATTTGACAAGACTTCTAACTAGAAATAGTTCAACTTTTCACGTTTCAGACTGACTTTGGCCACATTTCCACAGTAGATTAGAAATATTCTTTTGGATTCAGAATGATTCAACTCCTTTAAATCCCCATTATCTAGTTTACTTTCAGCAGAGAAATCACCATCAGTATTAGCGTCAACAAAATTGTAATTCGTTTCAAAGCAGAAACTTCCTAGAAATCACCAGTCCCGAAATTATTGCTATCTCTTTGTCCCTAGTGCGTATAATTTTGCTATTGCATGAAGGCCGTGGATCGCGACTGCCGAGACCGAAGGAGTCGATCTCACGGCAACATCAACATCGCACTTAAAGGACCCCATGGGAGGGGTAACCAGACCAACCCGGACACTTCAGAATTCTCAGCTAACAAGACCACAAAATATATATATAAAATATATAAATCTGAACCTTCTGCTCCGAAAGAGGGCTGATTTGTGGAAGGTTTGCATTCACATTTATGACCAATAATTTTCATTGTTTTTGAAAGATTTATCACTTTCACCTCTTGTAATTCCTTCCACAACTAACCATATTTTCTAAAATTTTCCTAGCCTCTTTTTATAAAAAATAAAAAATAAAAAGAAAAATTCTTTTTATACGGTAAAGTGGAAATGAATACTTTATGCTCTGTGGTGAAACAAAAAGTAATCGGCCTATCACAAGATCTACCAGACAAGAGGCTCGAGGGAGCTGGGACAAAGACCAAGTACTTGGGATGGGCTAAAAGGCTTAGCAGCACCTTCCTTTTAACTACAAGTAGAGAAAATGATCAAAGACACAGGGTTCTTCCCGTGGGGATGTCTCTGATGCTTTAGTTAGTTGTCATCTTCCTTTCTCTTTTGTTCTTATAATTTACTTAGAGAAGAAAAGCTTACCTCCTTTTGAATCTCTTTATTATTCCTTCTCCAGTGTGGGCTCAGGCCTTCCTAGGTCTTATCTCGACCCAACCATTTTGCCCATAGACCCTATCAGTCCCATCTGTCTTCTATAACAGTCCTGTCAGGCCTGTCTCTTTCAACTGGATCAACTCTCACTTTTTATCTCTTCATCTAATCTTCTGTGCAGCCAACCATAGGATTAAATCATTGTTACACGCGTGCACTTCCATACCTTATAAAAGCTTCTTCAGCAAGTTTTATGGGAATATCAAAATACGTTCGGTTTAGCGTACTCCTAATATTCTTTGCTAGGGAAACATTAACTGCACCTGTAGGCCTATGTCTAACCATATGTGGGCTTTCAATTATGGGCTTTTACAGGATGCGAACTTTTACTCCTCTATCACTCTGTTCACGTGAAAAATCTGTGTTGTATTTGCGGAGCGATGTCCGAAACCTTGGACAAAGTACTGCTTTATTTGTAACAAGTACTATTGTCAAAATTTCATTGTTAAACAACCTAGGTGATTTTTGGCAAGTAAAATCTTTAAGAATTTTGAGTTTTTTGAGAAAAAATTTGAGAGTTTGACTTTTATGGAATTTGTAAAAAATTTAACAATGTTTGATTATAAAATAATTTTTATTGTAGTTAGTTAAAAAGTAAATAGATAAAAAGTGTTGAACTACTAAAAGGGGGAGTGGATTAATGTAATGACTAGTAACTGAGTTTTTTAAATAATATAAAAGGAGAAGATTGCATAGTATGTAATTTTTTTTTTTATAAAAAAATATTGAAGTTGGTGTTAAAAGGAGTTGCAAGTTGTATAAAAATTTCAAAATTTTTTATTTGCTACAACGAAATTTAACTCCTGATTTGAAACCCAATTTTTCTTGTAGCAACGAAAGACACTATCAGTAAAATCGATGAGTCGGCTTATTTTCTATCAAAGAGAGGGCTACTGATTCCAATAATCATCACTGTAAGTGGTGGGAAAAAGGTTGGATCATGGAAACTCTAAAGTAAATATTGGTGTATTTTTACCAAGAAAAAACAAACTATTGCTGTATTTTCCCATGGTCCCACTCTATCGTGTGGTTGTTTAATGTAGTGTGAAAATGTGACTAATAAATCTGCCGTCTTGGACTCGGGGAGACCTAATACATGGACGCAGGACGTGCAATTTTGCTAGTGGATGAAGACCGTGGAAGACTTCAAGAAGTCAAGCAAGTGACGCGTTTGCCATTTCCAGTTTACAGTCGATTTACGCGTTTGCTATTTCAAACTTCTTCTCGCCATCTTCTCCTACGCAAATAGACTTCCCCTTTACAATCCGTGCCTCAGAGATCACCAATTTGTTCCTCTTGAAGCACTTTGGTAGCTCTCTGATCTTACCTTCATTTTAATCGACTGCGGGGGATCTCTCATTACAGCTTCCAATCATGAGGATTCCACTCTTTTCATCGCTTTTCTTGATGGCTTTGTGCTTAATTAATATTTTTCCCCATCTCTGTGGTGTCTGACGAATGTCTTGGGGATCAGCAATCCTTGTTGCTCCAATACAAGGAAAGCCTCGTGTTCAATACTAGCTTGTCATCAAAACTGGTACATTGGAATCAGAATGTCGATTGCTGTTCGTGGGATGGTGTATCCTGCAACGATGGACATGTTACCGGTCTCTATCTGGGTAACGAATCCATCTCTAGTGGACTTGACAATTCCAGTAGCCTTTTCGGTCTTAGCTATCTTCAGTACCTGGACTTGGCGGATAACGACTTTAATTCTTCCCAGATTCCGCACCAGTTTAAGAAGCTAAAGAATCTGCGTTATTTGGGTCTGGCAAATGCTGGTTTTTCGGGGCAAATTCCGATTGAGATTTCACATCTCACAGAGCTGGTTACTCTTGACTTGAATCGAAATTCACTTGAAGGAAGTATTCCAATTTCTCTATTTTCCCTCCCATCATTGGAGGAGTTGGATCTTTCCGACAACAACTTTTCTGGTCAGTTGGATGAACTTTCCAACATTTCTTCGTACCAACTACGCACCCTTCGTTTGAGTGGTAATTATTTGCTTGGAGGAAGTATTCTAATTTCTCTATTTTCCCTCCCATCATTGGAGGAGTTGGATCTTTCCAGCAACAACTTTTCTGGTCAGTTGGATGAATTTTCCAACGTTTCTTCTTACCAACTACGCACCCTTCGTTTGAGTCGTAATTATTTGCTTGGAGGAAGTATTCCAATTTCTCTATTTTCCCTCCCATCATTGGAGGAGTTGGATCTTTCCTACAACAGATTTTCTGGTCAGTTGGATGAACTTTCCAACATTTCTTCGTACCAACTACGCACCCTTCGTTTGCGTCGTAATTTGCTTGGAGGAAGTATTCCAATTTCTCTATTTTCCCTCCCATCATTGGAGGAGTTGGATCTTTCCGGCAACAACTTTTCTAGTCAGTTGGATGAACTTTCCAACGTTTCTTTGTACCATGTACAGTACATTGATTTGAGTAGTAATTTGCTTGGAGGAAGAATTCCAATTTCTCTATTTTCCCTTCCTTCATTGGAGATGTTGTATCTTTCCGACAACAGATTTTCTGGTAAGTTGGATGAACTTTCCAACGTTTCTTCTTACCAAATATCAGACATTGTTTTGAGTGGCAACAATTTGGAAGGGCCAATTCCCATGTCTCTCTTTAATCTTCGAGGTCTTCAAATCCTCTCCCTTTCTTCAAACAATTTTAGAGGCTCGTTGGAGATAAATGCGAATCCACGACCGACAAATCCTTTTAGACTGGATCTTTCTCACAATGAATTAATGCAGATTGGATGTTTTCAACCTAATTCTTCGTCATTCAGCTCGTCAGTTTTCGACACATTACGCTTGTCTTACAACAAATTGAAGGCATTTCCAGATTGCTTGATGAACCAATCTAATCTGTTGTATTTAGACCTTTCAAACAACCAGATTGAAGGAGAGATACCCAAGTGGATCTGTAAACTTCCTATTAATGTGTTAAATCTCTCCTATAACTATTTGGTGACTACGGAAGAATATTTCTGCAATTCGTCGAGTTTGTTGTACTTGGACCTTCGCTCCAACCAACTCCAAGGGCCACTACAGCTAGTGCTCAGATCACGACTCGAGTACTTGGATTTGTCAATGAATAACTTCAGCTCTACCCTACCGGCTAGCATTGGTAACTTCCTTGCTACTGCTTATTTCTTCTCTCTTTCCAAGAATAAACTATACGGGAGTATCCCTATGTCAATGTGCAATGCCACAAATCTTGAAGTTCTAGATCTATCTGGCAATTTCTTCAGTTGCTCGATTCCCCAGTGCTTGATCGGAATGAGGAATTTAAAAAAGCTCAACCTCAGGAGAAACAACTTGACTGGCACCATTTCGGCCACATTTACAAGCCAATCCTATCTAAGAGTTTTAGCTCTCAATGGAAACCAATTTGAAGGGAAATTACCAAAATCATTGGCTAATTGCACAGATTTGTTGATCTTGGACCTTGGGAACAACCACATAGAGGACACCTTCCCTTGTTGGTTGAAGAGTGCATCCGGGTTGAGAATCCTTATCTTGCGATTTAATAAGTTCTATGGGCCCATTGGTTGTCCAGGGCCTAATGCCACATGGCCAGAGCTTCAAATAATAGACTTGGCTTCAAACAACTTTAGTGGCAAGATTCCAACAAACTGGTTTCCTACTTGGATGGCGATGATAGATCCCAAAGTGGAAATCGATTATTCCCCAATAATCAATTCTTTTTATCTTGAGCTGCCTTTGAAACAAAGGCTTGGTGTCTCTTTTGTGGATTTCCAAGATGAAATAAATGTTCTTCTTAAAGGTCATTCGATGGAGTTAGGGAAGATCCAAACTAGCTTCACTTGGATTGACTTCTCATGCAACAAGTTTGATGGTCCTATACCTGAAGAATTAGGAGGACTCAAATCGCTATATCTTCTCAACCTATCGCATAACGCTTTCACAGGCCCAATCCCATCATCTCTGGGAAACTTGAGTAAGCTTGAATCTCTAGACCTATCAAGCAATAAGCTTACTGGAAAGATCCCTCAGCAACTTGCAGATGGTCTTATTTTCTTGTCAGTCCTCAATCTTTCATTCAATCAACTTGTGGAAAATATCCCAATGGTCAAGCAATTTTTTACATTTTCGGAAACTTCCTACGAAGGAAACAAAGGATTATGTGGCTCCCCTTTAAAAGAAAAATGTGGGTATCAAGAATCAGGATCACTACCTCCAGCATTTGAAGGAACCCACTCGAATTCTAGGAATGCATTTAACTGGAATGCAGTTAACTGGAATTACATTAGTGTTGAATTGGGATATTTTTATGGCTTGGCCATTGTGATTGGGCCCCTTTTGTTTTGGAGGAAGTGGAGGATACGGTACTATACCAGCATTGATGATATCTGTTTTAGGATCTTCCCTCAATGCTATCTTAGAAGAGAATATCGTGGAAGACGAGTGCACAAAAAGTACCAAGGGCAAAGGGTTATTAATTAAGTAATATAGTTTGATTTATTTTGGTGTTTTGGTTGTAATATAAAGTAAGAATAAAACACGTAGCCATGCATTTGGATGCGAGCTTTGTTTTATGGTGTGATGCTTGTGACTTTCGAACATATTGTGATTTTTTTGTATTATTAATATTAGATTTGCAGGTGACTTGCCATACGTGCAACTTGCTCCTGTTGTTGCACTTGCACCTTCTTCGGTCACTAACTATTTTATATTTTCACTCAGAACAATTAAAGATTTGTAGTTATATTTGTTGTTTTTTTGTATATCGTACTGTTAGCTTTAAAGCTTCAAAGTGAGGTCTTTTATAATAATTTATAAAATAAAATATTAATAAAATATAGTTAAAATGTATTCTTCTAGCTTTTTGAGATGCAAAATTACTTATCAAAGTTTTATATTCTAAATTTGTTAATATATCATTTTTAATTGATAATATGATTAATTTATTTAATCTTTCTTGCATCATAATTGATATTACGTAGGATTTTATTAGTTTTAATTTAAAAAAACTTCTTTATGCAAAAGTAACAATTACAAGTATTATCAATAATATTCTACAAGCAATACTTGCATTTGGAAAAGAGTTAATCTTTTTATTTAGTTTAATGCTTCAATTGGTGTGTAAGTCTCTAATCTTAATTTTTTAAAACATTTTCAAGTAGAAGGCAATGTCTTTTCAAGTCATCCTCATCCAAAGATTTTAACTTTTTCAAATTAAAGAAAAAATAAAAAATATTTTCATAGATTATAAATTGTTCAAACCTATTTTCAATTGATGAAATATCTTGATTTGCAATATATATAAAATAATCAATCTAAAAGATTCTTCTACTGATTGTATTGTTTCATGATCAGTATTTTGATCAAACTTTTTTTTTTCTTTTTTAACGTGGAATACTCTCATTTTGTCACGCCCTGTGTCTGTACGTACCCCCTAGGCTCACCTAGAGAGATGGTATACACACAGGCGGAAATTACGGCACGAACCGGTCCTATGAAATACCAACTGCTTGGCTTCGAAAAAGCTTAGTGGAAACGTTTAGTTAAAATTAGTATTGTAATTAGAAACTTGTTAAGAAAGGAAAATTAGGTTTTTTGAAAATTAATGGTAAAGCGACGTTGATAAATTCGTAATATAATTCTTCGAAGTTTGAAACTCTTGGGAATAAAAGAAAAGAAAAACATGAGAATTCAAAAATAAAATAATTAAGATAAGATGAAATTTTGAAGAATAAATACATGACTTCAATATTGATCACGGTTTTTCTCTTTTTACAAAAGACATCCTTCAAGAGGATTACAAAAAAAAGAAAAATAGATACAAAAGTGGAAGCTTTCTAAAGCTTTCCATACTAATACAACCGTGATTCTAAAATGTCATATACAAAAGCTGATGAAACTCTAAAAGAAACTGCATCTAAAGTCTACTAATCCTTTGCATCAGTGTCAGAAGTCAGGTCTACTATCTCTGTCTTGGGGGAGACACGACTACCCTCCGCCAGTGGAGAAGGAACTATACGAAGGAAGGTTGAGTCTACATCAATCAACCCGAAATCCTCAAGTCGGGATAATAGGAGTAGTGGTGGTCCTTTAAGATACTAGTGGGGCTCATGCTCCACTTGTATCTCGAACGTGTCCGTAACCCACGTTCAAATCTTCATCACTAGGATATAAGGGTTGAGGTCTAATGTCTGCTCGCTCTTAAATAACATCATCTGCAAGGTCTGATATACACAGTGCCACATACAAGATGCAAGACTGAAAAAGGGGTGAGTCCTACTGACTCAGTAAAGGATAAAGGGACATGACATATGAAACAGATGAGTAGGAACAATCATAGCAGCACGTATACAATAAATAAGCATCGATAATAATAGACAGAATATCAACGTATGATCAATACAATAAAAAAATGATGCATTTGTTTCTAGGTCAATTCTCTTTCTTTCTTTTTCCGGTCCGATAGAGGTGTCCCCATTGCGCTCTGTTTAACCCCCAGAGTCAAGGTTGTGCGTCTCTCCTCTCCTCTGGATTGTCCCGTGCATCACACACACCAAGACCCAGTTAGGCAAGCTTTGTACCATTGCCTAAGGAACCAACCACTATTCCTTTAGTGGTGGCCTGCACACTCCTGATGTGAACGGTACCGTTACCCAATCTTAGGACCACCTCTAGGTATAGGTTATTTCCGGTCATAACAGTGTTTTCCATACCCATGAGATGATTATGCAATATGACATATCATAAGCATACGAGATTCACAGCTTACGTAATCTGAATATAAACTGCACATATGCACTTTCTAATTTTACAATGCAAAGATATGGTACAAAATGTATTTGAACTTTAAAATAGGTAAAATATTAGTACGTACTAATTACGTACTATTAATGTTCTAATTAATAGGACTTAGGACTAAAGCTAATATTCGATTGTCTTTCCTTTGATTATTTCTAACAATTAACATGTACTAAATTACTTAATTGTTGATGTTTATCAAATAGCCTCGTTTCTCCTTTTAATAATTAGTTGTATTGTTTAACTAATTAACTACCAATTATCTAATTAATTTCTATTTTAATTTACCATTGGAGCTGAGAGAAGAACAAGAAAATAACATGCATGCATTTCTTTATAACTTTCATGGCACCCGAAACACACCATTTATTTTCTTATGTAAAAATATGTCTCTATCTGGGTAACGAATCCATCTCTAGTGGACTTGACAATTCCAGTAGCCTTTTCGGTCTTAGCTATCTTCAGTACCTGGACTTGGCGGATAACGACTTTAATTCTTCCCAGATTCCGCACCAGTTTAAGAAGCTAAAGAATCTGCGTTATTTGGGTCTGGCAAATGCTGGTTTTTCGGGGCAAATTCCGATTGAGATTTCACATCTCACAGAGCTGGTTACTCTTGACTTGAATCGAAATTCACTTGAAGGAAGTATTCCAATTTCTCTATTTTCCCTCCCATCATTGGAGGAGTTGGATCTTTCCGATTTTCAGTTGGATGAACTTTCCAACATTTCTTCGTAGCACCCTTCGTTTGATCTTGGATGCTCTATTTTCCCTCCCATCACGCACCCTTCGTTTGAGTGGTAATTATTTGCTTGGAGGAAGTATTCTAATTTCTCTATTTTCCCTCCCATCATTGGAGGAGTTGGATCTTTCCAGCAACAACTTTTCTGGTCAGTTGGATGAATTTTCCAACGTTTCTTCTTACCAACTACGCACCCTTCGTTTGAGTCGTAATTATTTGCTTGGAGGAAGTATTCCAATTTCTCTATTTTCCCTCCCATCCATCATTGGAGGAGTTTCTGGTCAGTTGGATGAACTTTCCAACATTTCTTCGTACCAACTACGCACCCTTCGTTTGCGTCGTAATTTGCTTGGAGGAAGTATTCCAATTTCTCTATTTTCCCTCCCATCATTGGAGGAGTTGGATCTTTCCGGCAACAACTTTTCTAGTCAGTTGGATGAACTTTCCAACGTTTCTTTGTACCATGTACAGTACATTGATTTGAGTAGTAATTTGCTTGGAGGAAGAATTCCAATTTCTCTATTTTCCCTTCCTTCATTGGAGATGTTGTATCTTTCCGACAACAGATTTTCTGGTAAGTTGGATGAACTTTCCAACGTTTCTTTGTACCATGTACAGCACATTGATTTGAGTAGTAATTTGCTTGGAGGAAGAATTCCAATTTCTCTATATTCCCTTCCTTCATTGGAGATGTTGTATCTTTCCGACAACAGATTTTCTGGTAAGTTGGATGAACTTTCCAACGTTTCTTCTTACCAAATATCAGACATTGTTTTGTGGCAACAATTTGGAAGGGCCAATTCCCATGTCTCTCTTTAATCTTCGAGCTCTTCAATTCCTCTCCCTTTCTTCAAACAATTTTAGCGGCTCGTTGCAGATAAATGCGATTCCACAGTCGAGAAATCCTTTTGGACTGGATCTTTCTCACAATGAATTAATGCAGATTAGATGTTTCCAACCTAATTCTTCGTCATTCAGCTCGTCAGTTTTCAACATGTTAGACTTGTCCTACAACAAATTGAAGGCATTTCCAGATTGCTTGACGAACCAATCTAATCTGTTGAAATTAGACCTTTCAAACAACCAGATTGAAGGAGAGATACCCAAGTGGATCTGTAAGCTTCCTATTCAAGTGCTAAATCTCTCCTATAACTATTTGGTGACTATGGAAGATTATTTCTGCAATTTGTCGAGTTTGTGGTACCTGGACCTTCGCTCCAACCAACTCCAAGGGCCACTGCCAGTGCTCAGATCACGACTCGAGTACTTGGATTTATCGATGAATAACTTCAGCTCTACCATACCGGCTAGCATTGGTAACTTCCTTGCTAATACTTATTTCATCTCTCTTTCCAAGAGTAAACTATACGGGAGTATCCCTATGTCAATCTGCAATGCCACAAATCTTGAAGTTCTAGATCTATCTGACAATTTCTTCAGTGGCTTGATTCCCCAATGCTTGATCGGAATGAGGAATTTAGATACGCTCAACCTCAAGAGAAACAACTTGACTGGCACCATTTCGGCCACATTTACAAGCCAATCCTATCTAAGAGTTTTAGCTCTCAATGGAAACCAATTTGAAGGGAAATTACCAAAATCATTGGCTAATTGCACAGATTTGTTGATCTTGGACCTTGGGAACAACCACATAGAGGACACCTTCCCTTGTTGGTTGAAGAGTGCATCCGGGTTGAGAATCCTTATCTTGCGATTTAATAAGTTCTATGGGCCCATTGGTTGTCCAGGGCCTAATGCCACATGGCCGGAGCTTCAAATAATAGATTTGGCTTCAAACAACTTTAACGGTAAGATTCCAACAAACTGGTTTCCTACCTGGACGGTGATGATAGATCCCAAAGGCAAAAATTCTCTTTATCCTATGCAGCTGCGCTGTTATAATAGGAATGGCTGCTTTAGTATGGAACTCCGCGAAAAAATAAATGTTCTTCTTAAAGGTCATTCGACAGAGTTAGTGAAGATCCGAACTATCTTCACCTGGATTGACTTCTCATGCAACAAGTTTGACGGTCCTATACCTAAAGAATTAGGAGGACTCAAATAGCTATATCTTCTCAACCTATCGCATAATGCTTTCACAGGCCCAATCCCATCATCTCTGGGAAAATTGAGTGAGCTTGAATCTCTAGACCTATCAAGCAATAAGCTTACGGGAAAGATCCCTCTGCAACTTGCAGATGGTCTTATTTTCTTATCAATCCTCAATCTTTCGTTCAATCAACTTGTGAGAAATATCCCAATGGTCAAGCAATTTACTACATTTTCAGAAACTTCCTATGAAGGAAACAGAGGATTATGTGGCTTCCCTTTGAAAGAAAAATGTGGGTATCGAGAATCAGGAGCACTATCTCCAACATTTGAAGGAACCCACTCAAATTCGAGGAATGCAGTTAACTGGAATTACATCAGTGTTGAATTGGGATTTATTTTTGGCTTTGCGATTGTGATTGGGCCTCTTTTGTTTTGGAGGAAGTGGAGGATAAGGTACTATACCCGCGTTGATGATATCTGTTTCAGGATCTTCCCTCAATGCTATCTTAGAAGAGAATATCGTTGAAGACGAGTGCACAAAAAGTACCAAGGGCGAAGGGTTATTAATTAATTAATATAGTTTCATTTATTTTGGTGTTTTGGTTTTAATATAAAGAAATAATAAAACATGCAGCCATGCATTTGGATGCGAGCTTTATTTTATGGTGTGATGCTTGTGACTTTCAACATACTGCGATGTTTTTGTAATGTTAATATAAGATTTGCAGGTGACTTGCCAGACGTGCAACTTGCTCCTGTTGTTGCACTTGCACCTCCTTCGGTCGCTAATTATTTTATATTTTCACTAAGAAAAATTAAAGATTTGTAGTTTTTTCGTATATCAGACTGTTAGCTTTAAATTTTTGGAGCCAATTTTCTAATCAGGGGAGCCTTAGGCAAAACTTCAAAATGAGGTCTTTTATAATAATTTATAAAATAGTATATTTAAAAATAAAATATTAATAAAAATTTAGTTAAAATGTATTCTTTTAGCTTTTTGAGATGTAAAATTATTTATCAAAGTTTTATATTCTAAATTTGTTAATATATCATTTTTAATTGATAATATAACTAATTCATTTAATCTTTCTTGCTTCATAATTGATATTACGTAAGATTTTATTAGTTTTATTTTTAAAAAACTTCTTTATGTAAAAGTAACAGTTACAAGTATTGTCAATAATACTCTACAAGCAATACTTGCATTTGGAAAAGAGTTAAATCTTTTTATTTAGTTTAATGCTTCAATTGGTGTGTAAGTCTTTAATCTTAATGTTTTAAAACATTTTCAAGTACAAGACAATGTCTTTTCAAGTCATCCTCATCCAAAGATTTTAACTTTTTCAAATTAAAGGAAAAATAAAAAATATTTTCATAGATTATAAATTGTTCAAACCTATTGTCAATTGACAAAATATCTTGATCTACAATATATATAAAATAATCAATCTAAAAGATTCTTCTACTTATCGTATTGTTTCTTGATCAGTATTTTGATCAAACTTTTTTTTCTTTTTTAATGTGGAATACTCTCATTTTGTCATACCCCGTGCTTGTATATACCCCCTAGGCTCACCAATAGAGATGGTATACACACAGGCAAGAATACGCACAAACCGGTTCTATGAAGTACCAAATGCTTGGCTTCGAAAAAGCTTAGCGAAAACGTTTAGTTAAAATTAGTATTGTACTTAGAAACTTGCTAAGAAAGGAAAATTAGGTTTTGTGAAAATTAATAGTAAAGCGACAATAAATTGTCACGCCCCGTGCCCGTACTTACCACCTAGGCTCACCTATAATGATGGTATGCACATAAACGGAGATTACGGTACGAATTGATTCTAATAAGTCCCGGCGATTGACTTTGAAAGGCTTTGCAAAAACGTTTGATTACAAAATTGTTTTGAAATTTAGAATACAAGAACGAAGGAAAAGTGATATTTTTAAGGAAACACAAATAATTCCAGAAGTTTAAAAGTTCTGAAGTGAAATAATTGAGGAAATGAAATTGTAATAAAAGTCAAGAGCAATTAAAAAGAAGTGAAAGATAGGAAAATAAAATCAACTGTGGCGTAAGGAAGAAATAGAATAAGAGAAAATCGCGAAAATGTAAATACATAATTTTTCCACTAGTAACACGAAATCTCTCTTTTACAAATAACAAAAAAATCCTTCATGAGGAATACAAAAGTAAAGAGAAGATAGATACAAAAGCGGAAGCTGTTTAAAGCTTTTTGTTCTATAATGTCCGTGAAACCGTGAAACTGAACCCAAACTAATAAAAGAGTAACAAATGCTGATGTCATCTAATTCTCCGGCTCGGTGTTAGAGGTCAGGTCTATAAACACCGTCTCTCTGGTGCTCTTCGCCGGCGGGGCCAGTGGAGGAGGGACGATTTGCAGGAGGGCTGGATCTACATCTACTAGCTCGAAGTCTTTCACACGGGGAAGAGGGGCAGGGGTGGCCCCTTGAGGAACCATTAGGGCTCGTACCCCAAGTATACCTTGAAGGTATTCGTAACATATGTCCAGATCTTGACAACTAATATACAACTGTCAAAATCCAAGGTCTGCTCGCTCGTGAATATCATCATCTGCCAAGTTTGAAGACTACCGTCGAACATACAAAATAATAAACAAGGGAAAAGGGTGAGTCATATTAACTCAGTAAGGGAGAGTGGGGGACAAAGCATACAACAATATAAACAGAAGTAACAGACATAGAGAAGGAACAATATCCATAAATAACCAATCAATGCAGTATGAGCGATGCAGTGTAGAATGAAT
Source organism: Morella rubra (assembly GCA_003952965.2). NCBI lineage: Eukaryota > Viridiplantae > Streptophyta > Magnoliopsida > Fagales > Myricaceae > Morella > Morella rubra. Next base: position 21,061,825 of record CM025853.1, on the reverse strand, counting down.
ACATCTGTTTTTCGGTCATTTCAATTTCTTTCTTTCATTCATTTTTTTAGTTGGTAGAGGTGTCCTTTCTTCGCTCTGTTTAACCCCTAGAGTCTAGGTTGTGCGTCCCTCCTCTCATCTGGGACTGTCCCGTGCCCTGACACCAGGACCCGGTTAGGCATACATTGATCCATCGCCAAGGGATACCGACCACTATTTTCTCAGTGGTGACTTGCACTATCCCACTATGAGCGGTACCGTCACTCGATCTTAGGACCACCTCTGGATATGAGTTTCATTTCGGTCATCAGAATCCCCATACCCATGAGATGTTGATTCAACATGTATCATATGCATCATCGATAATTAATTTACCACAAACAATCAATAGAATTGCACATAGCAAAATTACATCGTAGATGACATTTGAACACTTAAAAGAGAAATGAAACATGGTTCACGTACTAATTTTAACTTATTGGACCAAAGTCTTATATTTAAACTTTGATGATTCTCTCTTATATTCTTAAATTATTCTTCAATGTCCCAATAACAATGACAATACATAGTTTTTAGTGAAGAAGTAATAATCTATGTTTTAATCAAATAATTATTATCCTATTAGGCCGGTTCTTTCCTCACATTAGGCCTTGTGTTGTGGGCCTAATGTAAGTTAGTTATATCTCAAATTTTCTGCCTTATCTCCCTTGAATTAAGGCCATATTAACCATAGATCTAAATTTTAGGCTTGAACACTCGTACCCTAATTTGCTCTACAAGTAGCCGGAATTGCTCCTATGTGCTTCCAAGGCAAGTCGGTCATTTCTATTTTAGCCAATTTTGCTGAGAATTTTAGTGTAAGACTTACAACTATTTAACTACATGTAAAAATCAAGATAGCATGATTTCTAAACTCAATAAAATGCAAAGACATTAATTTTTTTTAAAGTGAATCTTTCTCTATTTCCATCTACAATAGGAGCAGAGAAATCAAATTCTCTTAACAAGTCTCAGCCTCAAATTACTAGCAAAAAGTCTGATTACTTATTTATTTATATACTAAACTAGTCAGCCCCATTTACACGTTATAGTAATAAAACTAAAAGTTTACGTTAGCCTCATTTACACTTTCCTACTGCATCACGGCAACAATGTGTGCTTGACTTACTTTTAACTTTTAACATTAGGCATAGCAAAGTGTTTATTGCATCACGGCCACCTGACTAACAACATCAATACAACAAAAACTATTCTTTTCTGCAACATACGGGTTACGATGAAATACAACCCCCAGTCATTAAAGAACCCCATTTCAGCGCAGCAGACCACGTTATACAACATCTCTAAATCATCCAATGAAAAGCTATGGATGCCTCGTCGGTCACATTCACAAACGAAAATCCATTATCCAATGTGATTTTTGAAGTTTAAACCTAAAAATCCAATACCTGCAGAGAAGAAGACTAGTCAATCAACCACATGCAAAAAGATGTTTTCCATTTCTTTCCTTCTTTCACCACACAGCACACAATGCATGTCACTAAAGTCAAGAGCACTAAAAAGTGACTTTTTCCACTAACCGTGACCTCTTTCTACCTTAAATCCTCGTTTGCATCATCAAGTCTCAATGGATTCAAGAAGGTGCCGTATAAGTCTCTACACACTAAACTATTTACATGTAAAACCACAAGGTCAAAAAGAAACTTTAGCTAACTCTTACGTACAGAACCACGACTATGAATGAAAAGCCACTTTTCTTCTAAAAGCACAAGTTTATCTAAATGAATCTTTATCCATGCCAACTCCATTGACTTCAACTACAATCCCTTCCCTTGCTTGGTTCGGTGATAAATCTTGAGCAATAGTAAAAGCAAAAGTACCTAAAGTAATGCCAAAACAAAAAGATGAGAGAAAGAGACAAGACAAAGGCTGAAAATTTCCAAAAGCAAGGGGACAAAGGATGACCGACTGCTCTTCTTCTTTCCCCCCAAACTTTTTTTTTCTTTCTTTTGGTGGTTCCTTTCCCTTTGCTCTTAGATTCTTCTCTACTTCCCTTCGGTTTCTCTCCTTTCTCTGTTGTTTCTCTCCTCTCTTTCTTTCGGTCAAATGGCGGCTCCTACTTTCTCTTCTCTTATGCGACTAAGCCTCACACATTCATCTTTATCTCACTCTCTTTCTTTCTTTTCGTTAGCAACGAGGTCCCTTCATTAACCGGTGGTTTGTTGGTGCAGCCTAGGTCTATAAGATCTAATGATGCACTGATTGCTAACTCAAAGAAGGCAGCTCTCTCAATGGTTCATTTGATAGGCCAAAAAGGGATATTGTGCCATATGTATGCATGTCTCTATCCTAAGTAATTATGAACTCAAGTTAAACAAGAAAAGCAACCGAATTAAGTGGCTAAATGGCGGCAACAAAGCTTAGATGACACATGTTTCTTGAGCTCTTTTCTAGGCAATCATTGTGATTGCCAAAATCTCTATTGCCTACACGTGTGACTGCATGCAGAAAAGACACAATGAAGACCAATTACAATCGCCCAAGCAGTCGGTTACGGAAGAGAGAGAGAGAGACAAAACAAAACAAAAGCAAGTAGTTGGCTTTTATACTTGATCGGCCACGCATGAGACTTCAAAACAATTATTGCAGGGATGCAAACATTAACTACTAAGATATAAAGTGGAGAGGTTTAAAAGCGAGTTATTTGAGTATACTATAGTCGGCCATAAGCAAATGGGAATTTAATAAAATGTAAATATAGCACAAGAGATAAAATTAAAGCTAAATATTATTATGAAAGACTCTTAATAAAATCAAAGCCCCTCATGTAAATTGAAAAATGAAATCACACTAAGTATCAAGCTCAATGATATAAAAACAAATATAATCACATATTTGAAAATTAGGAGAATTAAAAATGTGCAAAGCAAGTATATAAAACAAAATAATGTAAGCTCAAAGAGGCAATAAATTAAGCAAGAAAATTCCATGTAGTAATATTTATATTATATCATATATGTGCCAAATAGGTGAAAAAGAGAGGAGCATTACATAAATGCGCTAATATAATTCTTCGAAGTTTGAAACTCTTGAGAATAAAAGAAAAGAAAAACATGAGAATACAAAAAGAAAAGAATTAAGATAAGAGGAAATTTTAAAGAAATAAATACACGATTTCATTACTAATCACGGTTTTTCTCTTTTTACAAAAGACATCCTTCAAGAGGATTACAAAAGAAAGAGAAATAGATACAAAAGTGAAAGTTTTCTAAAGCTTTCCGTACTAATACAACCGTGATTATAAAAAGTCATATACAAAAGCTAACGAAACTAAAAAAGAAACTGCATCTAAGTTCTACTAATCCTCTGCATCAGTGTTGGAAGTTAGGTCTACTATCTTAGTCTCAGGGGAGACACAACTACCTTTCGCCAGCAAAGCTAGTGGAGAAGGAACTATACAAAGGAAGGTTGAGTCTACATCAATCAGCTCAAAATCCTCAAGTTGGGATAATAGGAGTAGTGGTGGTCCTTTAAGATACTAGTAGGGCTCATGCTCCACTAGTATCTCGAACGTGTCCGTAACCCACGTTCAAATCTTCATTACTAGCTAGGATATAAGGGTCGAGGTCCAATATCTACTCGCTCTTAGATAACTTCATCTGCAGGGTCTGGTATCCACAGCGCCACATACAAGATGCAAGAATGAAAAAGGAGTGAGTCCTACTGACTCAGTAAAGGGGGAAAGGGACATGACATATGAAATAATGAGTAGGAACAATCATAGCAACAAGTATACAATAAATAAGATCGATAATAATAGACAGAATATCATGTATGATCAATGCAATACAAAAATGATGCATCTGTTTCCTAGTCAATTCTTTTTCTTTCTTTTTTCGGTCCGGTAGAGGTGTCCCTACTGCGCTCTGTTTAACCCCCAGAGTCAAGGTTGTGCGTCTATCCTCTCCTCTGGGACTGTCCCGTGCATCACACACATCAGGACCCAATTAGCCAAGCCTTGTACCATTGCCTAGGAAAACAACCACTATTCCTTTAGTGGTGGCTTGCACTTCCGATGTGAACGGTACCATCACCCGATCTTAGGACCACCTCTGGGTATAGGTTCTTTTTGGCCATAACAGTGTTTCCCATACCCATAAGATGATTATGCAATATGACATATCATAAGCATACAAGATTCACAACTTACGTAATCTGAATATAAGCTGCACATATGCACTTTCTAATTTTACAATGCAAAGATATGGCACAAAATGTATTTGAACTTTAAAATAGGTAAAATATTAGTACGTACTAATTACGTACTATTAATATTCTAATTAATAGGACTTAGGACTAAAGCTAATATTCGATTGTCTTTCCTTTGATTATTTCTAACAATTAACACGTACTAAATTACTTAATTGTTGATGTTTATTAAATAGCCTTGTTTCTCCTTTTAATAATTAGTTGTATTGTTTAATTAATTAACTACCAATTATCTAATTAAGTTCTATTTTAATTTACCCTTGGAGTTGAGAGAAGAACAAGAAAATAACATGCATGCATATCTTTATAACTTTCATGGCACTCGAAACACAACGTTTATTTTCTTATGTAAAAATATGCGTCATTTATGTACGAAACTTTCCATACATGAATTTTAGAGTTCCATCGTCGTATCCTAAAAATTTCAAGGAAAAAAGATAAATTAAAATGACAAAAATGCCCTTAGGAGCCGTTAGGGACAGTTTCGGCATTTATGAAAAAACGAAGGGTAAATGGGTCCGAAAAGAACACTTGGTGCATGGATGGGTTAAGCATTAAAAATAGTTGAAGTGCTAAAAATTTGAGCCCAAACCCATATTTCTAAGGGTCCCAAATCACCTGGCCCGTTAAGGTCCATGATGGACCCAATACTCCCCTAAAAACCTAAAATACGTACTTCAATGACATTGTGATATATATAATGACCCATTATGGTCTTTTTGGACCCATTAGGCCCAACCATTAATTTGGGTAAGATAATAAAAATATAAAAGAGTTTTGATAATTAATTAGTTGCCCCTTTTAAATCATTTAAATTCTGTAAATTATGAAAAGGAATATAAAAATCTAATAAAGGACGTTGTAGTAATAGAATAAGATTAGTCAATTAATAAAAGCAAAGAAAGCATAAAGAAAGACAAATTATGAATTTCTAATAAGTCGTTGTAGGGAAAAAAGCGTTTCATTAAAAAGAAATTCATCATTTATTTTATACCATTATGCATGCTTGGTTTTGCATAATGAATGAATTATGGATTTGTTAAGGCATGGTAAATGATGAATTATGATTAAGTGTTGTATTAATTGTGCAATGATTAAGCATCTATGGCTACATTCATGAAGCATTGAGAGGACCAAGACCGGGAAATAGAAACCGAAATTAGTCGAGGTGTCTTCCATAATTATGGGTGACGGTACCATTCACTAAGGGGAGAGTGCAACCTACTGCTATGAGAAAAGGGTGGACTCCAAATGGGGCAAAGTGCTTACTATGATCGGGTCCTGGTGCAGGTGGCACGGGACAAGTCCCGGAGAAGAGAAGGGACACACAACCCAACTCTGGGAGTGAACGGAGAAGATGGCTGATACACCTCAACTCCAAAGGAATGGATGGGAAATAAGAGTATTGCATCATCTCATTGCACATACATCGATACATGTTTGATTGCATGAAAGCATGCATACACCATTACTTGTCATATATCATATTTATGATGTTGTTGTCATACTTTTCATGTGACATTTATTATCTTATCCTCTCTTCGACCTTATTGAGTTCGTATGACTCACCCTGTCTTTTGTATTGTTTCCTTGTACTCAAATTCTTTAACAAGAGATGTGATCATACGAGAGTCAATTGGTCCTTGATGTGGACCCTTACGTTGTGTTTCTGCACATTCGAGTGTGGGTCTCAGACTCCTTTGAGACTCGAGTGGAGCACATTGCCCACTGGTACCTCAGGGACCCACCCTGGACCTAAGGATGTTGGCCTCGTAGATGCACCAACAGAGCTGGTAGTTCCCTACCCCTTACCGCCGGCAGTGGCAAGGAGTAGGCTAGTTTTATTTATTTGATTTTACTTAGTTTGTATTTCAAACAGTTTCATTTTGTGTTTATCGTAGTTGTGTAGGCTCAGTGAACATTAGCAGGCTCACCGTTTGTAACTAGCCTTTTTGTCGTAGTCCACATAAGGACGTTTTTGTCACCTTGGTTGTAAAACACATTTTGGGTTTTACTAAGCTTAAGCTTTATCACACTTTTTTCCAGTCGTTTCCTAAAACGCCTTATTTCACTAAATAAGATAGTGCGTTTTGTCAAAACCAGTACTAAAACTCTAACTATTTTGTAACCCCTGCAGTCACCCCTTTAAATTCGTAAGTCTTCCATTGAACTTTTTCTCGAGGGCAACTTAGTCTTCCAGCAACAGGTTTAGTTTTCGTGCTGTAATCCCTGCCTTGTGTGCATACTAATACTTTAAGTGAGCGTAGTGGGTACGTACAAGTACAGGGCGTGACAAAAGATTTGCCTCGAAGTTGCTAGAAGGTTCAATAGTCATTTATGTTATTTCATAAATCGAGTAAAAAAAGTAGAATAAATTTAAGAAAACCGATAACAAATGAATAACAATAGTTGTGTGTTTATCTTAAAGCTTTGAGACCAGTGGCTGATGCCCATTGCACCGTCGGAAAAAAAAATTATATGTAGTTTTTTTTTTCATAAGTTGGGCTGGGCCTATGGGGGCCCGATCCTCACAGGCCCAGGCCAACCCATGTTTTGCAGCTTGCAGGGCCTGGATCATCCACCAACTGATACGTCTTTGTCAGGAACGGCGCCGGAATAGACCTTTGAGACATATCTCTCCGATTTACCCCTCACCAACCACCATAACCTTCCTTAATTATTCTACGAAAGAAACTATAAAAAAGACTAGCAAATCTGAAAAAAGCTAATCAAATGAGAACGGAAACAATTTCGTTCTCCCCTTCTAGGATCGTAGTTATTTAGCAACTGAAAAGCAAGAGAGCGATCAAGAACTCCCAGCCCCAGCAGTAGAACCCAGAAAGAAAGAAACGAGAGTGAACTGGATTGATGGTCCTACCAGCTTCCATTGATCAGAACCGAAACCGGCTTGTTTGGTTGAGTTGCGAAAAATACCATGAATTCATGTAGAGACCTGTGGTACTAGTCTTCTAAAGTTTGGGGAAGCTACACATTTATAGAAGACAACAAGGGGTGGTCACAGAAAATTATGATGTGTGTTCTAGAAATCTGGAGAAACAGCAAAAGGGGAAGAGAGAGAGAGGAACTCACAAAGCCCACTTTTTTTGGTCGTCTTTCAAAGATAAAGAAAGAGATGAGAGAGAGAGAAAACTAAACAGAAAAAACAACCCGCTGTTTATGTTTCTTTTCTTTGGAAAATGATGAGAGAGAGAGTTTTGTGGTGAGAGAATTGGTGGGGTTTCTTCTTGGTCTTTTTCTCAAGGGAATCTTCTAATACATTTTAGAAAAGGTTGGGCGGTGATTCGGGATCGGTGTTATTTTTTTTTTCAATGATGAGAGAGAGAGTTTTGTGGTGAGAGAATTGGTGGGGTTTCTTCTTGGTCTTTTTCTCGAGGGAATCTTTTAATACATTTTAAGAAAGGTTGGGTGGTGATTTGGGATCGGTGTTATTTTTTTTTTCTAAGTGGATCGGTGTTATTTGAACGCGTGTATTTCACTATTTTTACTTTTTCTTAGAAAAAGAAGTGGGGAGAAGTAGAAGAAAAAAGAAGCTCGTTGAAGGGGCATGCAGAAGTGGCCAACATTTTTAATTTTTGGTAATATTATTTTTAATTAATTTAATTGTAATGTCAATTGAATGTAATATAATTATATTAAAATTTGAATTTGAATTAAAGATTTTAATATTTTAATATTTTGTGAAATTGAGATTTTTTTAGTAGTATCATTTTTAATTAATTTGATTGTAATGTCAATTGAATGTAATGTAATTAAATTAGAATTTGGATGCAATTGTCAGAAGATGCAAAAATGTAGGATGCAATTGTCACCTCTCAATCGCAGTACATAGTACGGTACGTGTATTCTAATATTTTTAATGTTTTTAATCTTTAATTTTCGATATTTTAACTCTAAGATAATTTTTTGCATTACGAAGAAAAAGAAATTTCTTATCATTTCGCTTTTAAAATTCGACCCCTTTGAATTTTGATCTGGATCCGCCACTGTTTGAGACTGAAATTTATTCAATACCAACCACATACGCTTTAGTTAATTCAACTTGACATAGAAATGAGCATATCACGAGATGTTAATAAACTACCGATAGATTGTCTAGAAATAAGTAACCCCCAACAAAATCACCTAACCTTTTAGGGTTATCTAGAGAAGAGTGCCAATCGGTTGGTGGATATACCATGGGTAGATAGTTTAATTGGAAGGATATTTAAGTCAAAATTGCACATAGCGAAACAATTTAAGTGTATAAAACCCTTCTTAGATACTTCTAATTTCTTCTTAGATACTTGTATCCCCTGCGTGAAGCTTTTCTACTGTTTTCAAAATAATCAAGTTCTCTTTTCTACCAATAACTCCACCAAGCCAAACCCGATAGAATACTGTTCTTTAGTGATTTTTCTTTTCTCATTTTCTTTTAAAGATAATGAACAAACTATTTTAAATCCGTAACTGACCCTAATAAACTTAGAAGGGGGTGAATGGGTTCATAAAATTTCTGCACAACTCAAACTATAAACAATAAGATGCGAAAATTACATCACAAAACATGCCAAATCACTAATGATCTTACAGATAACTTATTCATGCTGGTCGGGTCAAAAAATAAACAGAGGTAAATCATCACTCCACTTCAGTAAGAATTTTGTTGGCCAACAAACAAACTCTATTATGCAGATAATGAATCTGAAGAAGATGCCGGCAAAAGCAAAACATTTGGGCTTGCCTCTCCTTATCCCAAGAGCTAAAGGATTGGCAATGGAGGGAATGAAGGAGAGGGTGCTTCAAAAAATTTCTGGGTGGAAGGCTAAGCTACTATCACAGGCTGGAAGAACAACCATGATCCGGACAGTTGCGGCAGCATTACCGTCTTACCCCTTGAGCTTTTTCATTCTCCCGAAGTATTGGTCAAAGGAGATGGATCGACTATTAAAAAATTTTGGTGGGGCTTCCCACTAGAAAGAAATCATAATCTACATCTTAAAGCTTGGAAATCGATTTGTATGCCGAAATCACAAGGGGGATTGGGTTTGCGGCTGACAAAAGATACAAATGACGCCCTGATATCCAAGCTTGCGTGGAAACTCGCCTCTAGGGAAGATCTCCTTTGGACCAAGTTATTGAAGGCAAGGTATTACAACTTGGGAAGCCTTTGGGAGGCAGAGAAAGGGGCGGCTCTTTCTTGGATTTGGCAGAGCATCTTCAAGGCACGAAAGTACTTGGACCTTGGTGCGTGTTTTTCAGTGGGGGACGGTCAGTGCATCAATGTTTGGAATTCACCATGGATTTCGCTTTTGCCTGGTTTCAAACCTACAGCAAGAAGAGATGAAGGGTCTAGGGAGGTAGAGATGAAAGTGTGCGAGCTGTTTAGCAGTGATCGGGCTGGTTGGGATTCAAGCAAGCTTAGGGAACTTTTCGATGATGGAACTGTGGCTGCGATTCAAAACATACAACTTCCAGTTGAAGCAAAAGGAGACAAGCTCTTTTGGGCTCCCGATAGATCAGGAGACTTTACTGTCAAGGCCATGTATGGTGAGATTGTGGCATCTAGGCGCAGCTCCCAGCATCAAAGGCTGACGCCAAGTGAATGGAAGGCATTATGGGGCATGCAGATTCATGAAAGACTGAAATTAATGCTCTGGAAGGTTGTGTGGGATACTCTTCCAATGAAAGGGAAAATTGCAAAACCGCTGGGTTTCTCTGATCAAGAACTTCAAGTCTGTGAACTCTGCGGGCATAGTTTAATCGGCATTTCGACGAAAGAACACCTTCACTTCCAACTGTTCGCTGCTAACTCGGTGGATTTGGTTTGGTTTAGTCGTAATAGGGCAGTTCATCATGGGGAGACGGCTAATTTAAAGACCCTCACTGAAAGCGTTCTCAAGTTTAGTAGAGACCATGTGGATGCGTGGGCTATGAAGAGTAAAGAAGGCCCACGACAACATTGGGAACCTCGTCCCAGGCATATGCTGAAGGTAAATTTTGCTGTAGTAGTGAGGGATTCTTTTTCGGTGGCAAGGGTGGTGATTCGAGATTGTAGGGGGGTGGTGAAGAAAGTTGCAGTCAAGAGGCTAGAGAGCACAGACCCGCTGGTTGGGGAGCCTCTGGCAGGGCATTTTGGAGCCCAAGTAGCTACTGAATGTGGCTACAAGCAGATTATCTTGGAGGGGGACTCTAAGACTATGATTGATGCTTTCAGGAGTTTTCCTAGGAGGTTGGAGTGGAAAATCTATGATGTGATCGCAGCAACAAAATCTATTGTGAACATGATGAGCCTCTGCTCAACGAAACATGTTTATCGAGGTGCTAACAATATGGCGCACCATCTTGCTCGTTGGGCCACCTCCAGAATTGCTTCCGGAGATTACCCTTTTCATCCTGAGCTTCTGACTAAGTTAACCTGGTTGCATGAGGGCTTTGAACCTCCTTAGTTTGCTTTAGCTTGTTTTTGTTTTTGTTGTTTTTTTCCTGCTTTTTTATGCTTTCTGTTGTGTTCGAACTTATTTGTTCTGTTCTGTTGCTCGAACTAAAACAAAAACAACGTGGTTTCAAAAAAAAAAAAAACTTAACTTTCTCCTTATCAATAGCCGGAACATTATTCCTAATAGATTGAACTCGTACAGTATGATCCATATAATCAAATCAATGTAGAAAGCCTAACAAAAGGTAAATCCGCAACACAATTGAACAATTAGCATTTAACTCAACGCGCATATTTAGAGCCAAGCCTGGCATTAGTTTATTTAAAAACCTAAACATGATTTTCTTTCTTTCTTTCCTTTTAAGTTCTTCTTTTCTTTGGTGAAAAAGTGGCTCCTTCTTTCTGTCTAGCCACGTAGCTACAAGCCTACAACCTTTCCAATATACGGAGCTATCAATATTTACGTTCTCTCCCTTTTCATTATTATCTCGCGGTACTCCCCCTTAGAGTTTCTCCATATCTTCCTCACGCGTTTGTCAATCTTTTATATTTATTATATATCAGCTCCGTATTTGGTTAGGTTCCATCGGTTCTTTCTTCCTCCTTTAGATGTAGCCCTCTCCTCCCTTTGCCTTACCCTGGTGGATATTAAATATCCCTCTGATCTCTAAAGGAGATAGAAGTGTAGAACGCTTGTTAACTATCTCTGCAGAGAGAGTCCGGCTTTGGGATCATATTTCCGGGGATGAAGAGCACCTAAAGTGGGTATTGTTATACCCTAAAGAGTATCAAATATTCAGTCAACTTTTTTGGTTGGCATGCCATCCTGCGTGCCATGCAGGCAGGGCAAAGCAAATTGTGCGCAAGGAAAGTCATTTGCGCGCACGAGGTGGGTGTTGGACTAACATGGTCACTTTCAATTTTCTGTATAATCGTAACGCCCCGTAACCCTAGGAAGGAGCCTTTTCAAGCTTTGGAACAATAACGATTTATTATTCATGGAATTACCAAGACCTCTAGATTTCGAAAAGGAAAACAAATTTCTTCCTTCTCAATCCTGCGTTGATGATGATAGAGCTGAAAGCATCTGTGGTAAGTCATGGACCGGCTGACAGGTTCGTGATAATTTGATATGATGAAGGCCTGATCCAAAGATTTTTCTTTGATATTTGTTGAATATTTCTTCGACATCCGACTCTTTTAGCGTAGCTTCTGTCCAGAAAAATGTCATTGGGATCATGGCTTCTGATGATGGCGATCGGTGTACCAAGTTGTTCTTTTAAGCTCAAGTCAGGAATTGGTAAGTTTTCTCCACGGACCGTCCACTGTGCTCATCCTCTATGACCGTACGTGAGGATTTGAAGGTGCAAAATGTTAGATCGGTTTCTTCTCACGTAATAGTGTGCCAAATGGATGGCTCAGATCCACAGCGCGCATTAGAAAGGTACTGATTTTTCTTACTCGCCTGGCATACTAGCTCCCAAGGGAATAACTAACAACAATCTGCCACAACTACTTTGTAACAAGTTTTTTTCTAAGTTATTTTCTTGCACCATTATGGACCATTTTGATGTATCTAACAATCAAGTCAACCAACCAATCAGTATTACAGCTGTCCCAGTGACTGCAATCTAACAGAACATCATCATCCGCATAAGAATTTAACTGCCTAAAATCACACCTGCCTAAACACCCCATATTCATCAGACATCACGAGCAGGGAAGTATTAGGGTGCACAGCTAGAACACGGGAATCCCAAGCTCAAACCTAGCACTAACCAAAGGCATCGGTTATACACTGAAAGATCAGGAACTTCTTGCTATTTAGCTGAGAATGTGATTATATAGCCAATCAAGACCACTATCACCATTACCATCATCATCATCATCATCATGAAGGTTAAAAGCAACAATAATTTTCCTCACTATCACTCAGTCAAAATGAATAAATCGACTCAAAACTTCTGCAATAATAAACACCAAGCTCCGACCATCAATGACTTGGCAATTTAATGATGGAACACGGACCAGAGTGGCAAAGCCTTGCAAAAGATAAAAGCTCAAGAATTTCCAGCAATGGCAGTCAGAACAGCTTGAGCCCATACAAGTAGAAGACAATGCTTTCCTTTGTTTTGGTAAAACACAATGCTCATCATGACATCAAGAGTATCTTCTTTCTACAGCCACCATGTCAACTGAACAAAAAAAAATTGTGGGTCCCAAGTCGACAGTATATTACAAGAACTTACAACTGGTCTATCTGCATTTTTCATCAAATTTCTTTCACTGGCTTATACGGGCACCCGTCTTCCCCGATAACGGTCAAAGAACTGCACAGGAAAAAATAATAATAATAAAAATACTGGCAAAATAAGTCCAAAATTATACTTGGATCTAGAAAAAATTGGTTCAACCAGCAAGAATGAACAGTGAGGATATATATGAACCAGGCAGTTATAAAAGTGAATCTTTTCCACCAACAAGGATAAAAGAATATTAAACCACAGCAATAACCAGATCCTCTTTGATTACTTAGCACCATTTCTGTATGGATGTCGAATGCAGAAATTCTCCAATGATTTTCTATTATATGGATGGCCCTATTGATTACGTGCAAGTAGTCAGTGTTGCACCAAAGAGCACCCTTAAAATATCGATTCCACTGTAGCACCCTTGCAATATCGATTCCACTGTGTCATTTATTGGCCTTATTATAAGTAAACGTGGAGTCAAATTGGAATACAATAGTCAGAGCTTCCCCCTCCGCTCCCTTCCCTACACCCCAACACACACACAGCGCAACTCTCCACAAAAAGATCAAAACACCAATACCCTTTCCTTTTTCTTTTAATAAAATTGCCTTACCTATCAAAAAAAAAAAAAAAATCCAATGATGCCGAATTCCTTTTACCTCCCACTTCTCCATCATCTGACCAAAATCAGCTTTCATTAGTATTTGTTTAGTTCCATCACTAATTTCCAATTCATCAATATGACGACACTAGCCTCCCTCAGCCTATCCCCACATTGCCCCGACAAACTTCATGGCTTTATAAGTACCAAGTCCTCACAAGTGAGGAGGGAAATGGAACCCAACTACTTTGTAGACCACAAAACCCAGATAAATAGTGATGCACTAATGGGTATAAAACAGTACCCAAACATCTTCCGAACTAATTAATCTAACAAAAGAGTGCTTAGGTTAAAGTTATCTGTTGATTAATTTAAATGATGAACCAGGATAGGATAATAACTTATAGAATAACTAGGTACTTATAAAAAAAAAAAAAAACTTATAGAATAACTAGGTATTCTCATCAACATCCAAATTGACAAGCTACTCCAAGTGAAGTTAAATATAATCTATAGACCTCCAGAGGAAAAAAGAAGACTAACTTTCCTTTTATATATGGGCTTTTTGAATACTGAAGTCCAGTAAGCATTGCATTAGAAACAATTCACAGTTTAAAACAAGAAACAACATAGTAAAAAAGTAGAATGTAAGTTCCAGTAGGCATACCGATCTGATGTATGGCTGTTGGATCAACCAACCGAGAACAGGAATCCTTTGCATAAAAACTGCTATTGTTGGCCAGAAGCCACTGCAACATTTGTTCCATAAAAAATTTAAAATGATGAATGATGGGTTATCATGACAATCATATGAAGTAAGAATCCCACAGACCTGAAGAGTACGATGAACCCATACGCTTCCAAAATCATGCCAAGAATAGGCCATCCAATGACAACCAAGAAGAAACCAACACCAAATGAGATTGTTCCCTGTACAATCAAAAAAAAAAGAGCCAGTGAAAACAGAGGAAGCAATGCATGTAGACAATGTATGTTGTGGTGCCTCTGTGTATGTTTGTAAAGAAGGGGAAAGAGAGAGATAAATAGATTAAACCTTGAAGTTTTGGCGTTTTGTGAAGAACTGCATAGTGGACTTCAGTCCAATGGTCAGAGTCACCCCTGAGAAGAAGAGTATCTGATTAAGTGCACAAAAAATAAGACACTGTTAAACATGTATCTTGTTACCAACAAGCATGTGATGTACAAGTATCAAAAAAAGAAAAAGAAAACAGATATGCAATTGTGTCAAAGCTTGAACTGCTGAATGAAAAAAAAGAGGAACATGTGCACAGCAGACACTAAGAACTTACATTTCCCATGGCAAGCAATCCCTTGTCAAAGAAGAAGATGATTCCCAGGAATGAGAAAAATACGCCAAATCCTGTCAACCCTAGTCCAATCTCTGTTTCATTTCACAATCACTAGTATTAGGGATATACCAATTTAAATAAGATTGAAAAGGAAAAATTAAGGACCGCTACAATGTTGCCCAGAAATGCTCATATGGCCATAAAAGTTAATTCCCATGGAAGGCCAAAATTTAGATCAAAATCAGCCCAATATGAAGCAGCAACAAAGACAACTCAATATCATGCAAGTTTCAAGTGGACTAGAACTACACAAACATAACCAAATTACTTGGCCTCCAATAACTTTTAATAACGCCCTAGATAACAACATCACACATAAAATTCTAGCAATTCCGTCCTATGTTAGTACCAAGTTACCTTCATTTGTCTAGGAATACAATAACAATAGATGACTTAACCCTGTATCCAAAAGAAAGTAACTATGGTCTTACGATGGTCAATCATCATTCTACAGTTGGACCACAGCCACTAGATAGAGATACATATACTTATAAGTATTGTTGAATGCTGAGATGACACTTCAGCATTCTAACATACTTATAACACCTACGAATATCTGAACTTCTCTAATCAATGGCAAATTTTTTCTCTACGGCTGAAGTGCAAGACACCACTAAAATGGATGTTGGACTGCATCTCCTACCCTCTTAAGCAAGATTGTAAGGTCAAATCACATGTCCAATCTTGTTCACATGAGAGCTCTATTAGCTATTAAACGAAAGAGGTGCACAAACCATTTCATTTCCATAATTAGATCAAGTATACAAAACGGATGTTCAAAGCATTTGATTCTTTCCGCAAAACAAGCATAGCTTATTATTGCACATAACAAAAAAAACGCAATTAGAACAGCAAAAATATATCTAAAAATCATCGAAGGGACAAAAAAGCATGCACTCACTCTTTCTGTCATTCATCTCGAAGGAAACCATATTTCCAATGCCTCAGAAATGCTTAGCCTTCACTGCATGACAACAGAGGAGAAAAATTACACTCGCGATAAGAAAAGCCTAATACTAAAATGAAATTAAAAACAAATCGTATTAGAATTCGGATTCGACAACTTCGAATTCGTCTAAGATCTGGATGCAATAGTACCACCTCGGAGAATCTGAAGAAAAGAGAGCTCGATTTTGAGGCGAAGATCTTACGGGGACCCAAAGCACAGAGATTTGAATAAAAAGCCGTCAAAACAGAGACTTATTAATCTAAACCGCTGTTTGCTAGACGAGAAAGAACTAGGGAAATGGAAACTGAAAAGTCTAGCCCTAAGATCTTCTTGCTTTCGTTGGTGTGTCCCAGACAACAAATAGGAAAGGTGAAGAAATGCCGGTGGGGGGAGAAGAGAGAGAACCTATATGCGAGTTATGCAGCGGAAGAGAGCTTCAGAGCAGAAACCGTTATGAGAGAGCGAGAGAGAAAGAAAAACAGAGCGGCGCGTGAGATAGACACGGAAGTGTCGAGTGTACATAAAATGAGTATCTTCCACGCGAAGGAAATGGACAAGCCGTCATGATAATTTTGTTTGGAATATGTGTTGATTCAATTCAGTTGGTTATTGGTTAACTCGTGTAATAACAAAGAATTTTCCGGGAGTATATATATTCTCTTCTTTAAAAAATGTTAACCCATGAACTAACATATTGCTTTAAAAAATGTAAAGGCCATCTTCTTGTAGTTTGGGTTGCGTTTTGTTCTCTTCTCTCTTCTTTCTATAAGTTGTCTTAGTGGAGAATTCTTAATTTTTTTTTTCTTTAAAATGTGCAAGATAAATATACCTATATACAATATCAACCAAAGTACAAATTACAAAAATAAAAATAGAGAACCCCAACAATTAGGAGCAAAAACCATAAAACGAAGGAGAAGATATCAATATAACCTTAAAATTATAAACAAAAAAAATAAACAAGAGAAAAGAGGAATAATTTTTTAGGAATTATGATATATTCTTCTTTTTTGTTATGCTCATTCAAATACCCCTTTATATAAGCATATAATCATAATGAGATATATAAAATATAAAACATAAGTACATGAATGTTGTAAAACCCGAGGTTCATTGTAGAAATCAAGATATGAGAAAATTTAAGGTTAAGAGATCAAATGGTCATCTACAATACACTGAATCATAATAGCTGCTATAGAGAATTCTGCCGGCAAAAGAGTTGATCAACCAAAGGGAGAGGGGCGAAGCTTGGGTTGCCAGCACCTGTAGCATCATAACCCCGCTGCTACATTAGTCATTTCCCTTTTCTTTCCTTATTTCAAGAAAGTTTCATAGAATCTTTGGATTCCTATGCACCAATGTAGGGGATTTACTCCCGCATGTTTTGGAGTTTGTGTTCGGTTGTTTTTATCTTATTTTGGCCGTTGGAGATTCCAGATCAATGTATCAGTAGATCTGTGTATTAGAGTTACGAGTTATCTCTGTATTATCCTGATGTTAATGAATAAAATAGAATATGCCTAAAACGAAAATTCTACAGGCTACTTTATGATGAAAAGTTTAAATCCTAATAAGCTCTAAGTCAACACATTAATGAATGTCATTAATGATCTAGATGAAACTAGTCAATGCATTAATGGTGTCATTAAAAACAAAGAAAAAGAAAATTTGAGTCATTAATATATGGTTTAATGCAATCTAAGTTATTAATATATTGTTTAATGCAATCTAAATTATTGATGAAATTCATTAATGTGTTGGTAACATCAAATACCTTGTTAAGAATTGTTAAGACTAAAACTTTAAGACCAAAATCTTCTCCTAACTTCCTGACTGGCTCTTTCTTCTTCTCGAAGAAATTACTGTCTCAGCAAGACATGAATAGCACACTCACCAGCAGTTGATGTACAGTTCCTTCTCAAAAGCATAAGACCCCTTTTATCAAGACAAGTACACATTGATGTACGGAAAATTGCTCATTTGGATCCTTGTAAGGACTACAGATTTCAATGTAGAATGATTATTACAGCTAAGATAATCTTCTAATTGAACTGCGCAAGGGGAAAAAGCTATGTAAAAGAAAACAAATCTTTCCCTCCAAATAAAAAGGGAGGAAAAAATTATTTGGGAAAAATGCTGAGATATACTCTTTTTTTTTTTGAGATATACACTATCCATGTATAAATATAACTTGAAAGGAGCTAATTCTAAAGAAATTCTAGTTCAGTGTGTAGCTAATAAGTTACTTTTCCCGTATACTTGTCTTCCTGTTGATTGTAACCACCTTCTGAAGAGGGTATCTACAAGGAAAGGGGAAACAGATCAGAATTATCTCATTATAAAACCCATGCAGTGCAATAAGCTGCGTCTATTATGCTACATTTCCACATCCACATCATGTTGCCAAATCTGTCAGTTCCAATTTATTTACTAGTTTCTCATTATTTACCCTAGGTTAGGAATAGGGCAGATTTACAATGCCTTTGGTTTCAAAATTTTATCAAAATTTTGTTAAAATTGTGTTGGTGTTAAAAAGGAGATGGTATTGGAATTAGTGAATGAGTGATAAAAGTAAAAGTAAAATTTTGAAATGTGTTTGATAAAAGTAAATTTTTAATAAAATTTTGAAATGCCAAACGCTCAATTAGTCTTTCGTTTTTTTTCTCCGAAAAAAAGCCCTCAGAAGATGGACCATCATGAAATCAGGCCAAAATCCACCACCACTTAAACTTGGGAATTCCACATAGTGTGGAGACTACCAGAGCATATGGGGATACTGTGATTTGAACTTTCATTGGAGCAAGCCCTAAGTCCTAGCCACAGCTTGCATAAGCCACCACCCCTGATGGTAGAGCAGATTTAGTCACAAACATAAGAGAAACACGAGTGTCAGGTACTCAATTTGAATCAACGGTTGGGCCCAAGAATGATGATATTGCACCAACAATTAATGTCCACAGGAACATTACAGAATTCTGAATAAAGGGTGACCTCTTTTCTCTCTCTTTCTCATTCCCATTTATCTCCCTTCACCACCACTACACCCCCCCCCTCCTTCTTCCTTCTTCCCCTTTCTTCCTCCCTCTTCTTCTTAAACACCATTCGTTTCACCTTTTATTTTCTAAGTACCATTCGTTTTACTTTATCATATTGATCCTGACTCTATTTGCATTGCAAGAGATACTGCCAAAATAAGTTCAGATATAATATCAAATGAAAAACAACATCACATGTTCCAGTACTCTAGCATTTGCTTTTAGGCAGGAGAGAGAAATATAAGAACTCACCAAACCCAAAGCTTCTGTTGCACTTCTATGACTCCCTTCACCACAAACCCCAATGAGCACAGTCAAAAGATACTCCCTCTGTTCTAATTTCAAGTGTTTCTCCAGGCCTCTAGCAACCATCTCCATCTCAGGCTGCAGAAACACGTTCATATGAAATATAAACCCAGAGGTAATTGGGTAATTCCTCACAAAATTACTGCATCCACAGACTGACTGAATCCTAAATCATGCATACCAGGATTACAATGCAAACATCTCATCTACATTCCATAAATACAAAGAATTGGTCATAAGCCATAGAAAGAAGGAGCACAGTCTACATAGTCTGGAGCCAAGAGGCATCAAATGGTTAAGAAAATTATTTATTAAAGAAGTGACTGTTTCCTATGACCAAAATTTGATTTGCCTACAGTATACACAGGAAGCTCAAATATCTGTGCTCCATTTAACAAGCTGTCATATGACTAAGATTTTTATGCAACTAAAGTTGTTAATCTTCTAATGCTTTTAGAAGAACCTTTAGGTCTGACCAATAAGAGACCAAAAGATCAAAGTTGCTATTAAAGACTCCACCTCTAGGAAAAGCTTAGGAATATAAGTGTTTGGAATCATTCCAAGCTACTGAACTGTTGGAGGAAGGAGGAATAAGATACTGCAATGGGTGCCAGGATGGCAGATCAGTTAATATGATCTTATCATTTGCAGATAAAAACAGTAAGGCCAGAAAAATGGCAACAAGAGAAAATGAGCAGAAACTGAGTGTGTGTGTGTTCCTAACTGTCAATGAAATTAAAAAACAAGACAACTCTATAACAATAAAAAGGAGAACAGTGCTTTTTATGATTGTCATCAGAGGTAAATTCAACAAAAGCATTTCATAAAACATGATTATAAAGTGCATCTCTATGATTCGTCCAGTAGATTCTACAAAACTAAATCACATACAGAGGAATCCTCAGGAGGAAATATCCGTAGCATAAGGCATATCTTTGAGAGTTCCAATTTTGCTTCAGCATGTTTACCTTGCATTTCCAAAGCCTGCGATCAAAGTGATAACATATAAAGCATATATTTGAGAAAGTATCAAAACGGAATATAAATGTTTTCTAGGGTAGAAGTTACGTCAACCTCCTTTGTGGTTTGGGAAATGTAAGGGACTTACCAGCTATTTTCAGAAAAGATACTTCACCCCTCAAAAATTGCAATGATGCAATCCATACAATATACAACCCTCATGACCACTTAGTTGTGAAGTGGTAACTACACCAGATTGACCAGATGACCAGGGAAATCAGAACAGAAGAGGAATAAAAGAAAAAGGATAACAATACCAGCCTCAGGAGTCAACGTGCGATTTTTTCAGATAGGGTCTAATCTCTGATTTTTTTGAAAAGCTCTAAGGGCTGTTAGTATAGTTTAGTTATCCTTCTTTTTACTAGCAAATACTCCTAAGAAGACAAATAGAGAAACAAATAACTAAGATTCGCAAAAAGAGTGACTTTTTGGGCTTTTGAACTGAACAATCACGTCTTGAGGAACACATAATAGCAATTGTCCATCCTAACGAAACATGCAAACTTTACAAAAACTTATATCATTTTTCTCAAGTCCCATATTCGCGTAACCAAAGTTCTCTGTCCCCAAACTTTAGACACATACGATTCTCATATGGAAGAGTTCAAAACACCATTGAAATCATGTAACGCAATACAGGAAAGTAGATCCATTAAATGACCACATTGATTAAACTTTAGAATTCCCTCAACAAACCAATCATGGCTGCGGTTACGGAAAATAGAGTAGGTTTTCAATCCAACTTGGAGTATTAACCCCAATTAAACTGGCGTGGACTTATCTGAATTGCATCTACTAATCACAATCAGCAATATGATCTATTCGGGCTACTCTATCTGATCTCAAATCATAAAGAGCCCCCGAATTTAGCATCCTTTTCTCACTATTTCTACCCATACTATCTTACACCTCCCTCCATCTCCTTTTATTCCATTGGTTGAATTAAATTGCTATTTCCAGCCATAGCCATAATCAATCTATGTTGCAAATGGCAAACCATCTTAAACGATTCTCCTTCATCTTTTCCTCTATAAGAGCATCCTATATCTTTGGAAGGATTCCATTATTATATCTTATCTTACATCCCCTTCACAATTCTCATGTCAGCTACGATCATTTTCAAATCTGCCACTTTTTCACAGCACTGACATGCTTTACCACAGCATAGCTGGTCATATGGCAATCTTACAGAATTTTCTCGCCAGCTTAACAGGTAGTCTAAGATCACCTACATGCTCCCAATGCACTTCTCCACTTCATCCACCCTTCTCTTGCCCAGCTCCATTACAGCATCTAACCCATTCTCACTCGGAGTCATATCCTGCTCAATCTCCCCCTCTCTATAGCTTATAGCTCCCCGATATTGAAAATGATTGCTGTTTGCTATCTGATAGACATCAAATTTTACAGTGCCTCCATCTCTATTCTATTTTATCTCAAACCCCAATGAGATCCCAATACCATCCAAAAAAATTTGAGCAATCCCAAGATTGTAGAATTTAATAGTGTTGCAGAAGTACCATGAGTTCCGAGAACATGTTATAATACAGTGAATCTTGCCTATCCTAGTCAGGATTTTTTGCATGACACCGTTGAAAACCCTGAAACAGTCCAAAATAGACAAATATCTCCATATTTTACCCACGTACAATCTTTTCCCACCAAACTGGATTATTGATTGCAAGAATGAGCACAGAAAGATTACCCACGCCTGTAAAAAGCATGAACGTGTACGTGCAGCAACAGCTGCAGACACAATTCTTGCTGCACGAATGTTTTCAAGCCCAATGCTTTCTGCAATCCCAGCGACAAATTGCCGAGCATCTTCACCATCAATCTGAACAGAGGTGGAATGACTTGGTGACCTGCAATATTTCTATACATGTTACAATGCAGCTCCTAGCTACCGTGTTTAATTTATGCAGGCAGGCCTAGCAACAAACCTGCTGCACACATTTAAAACAAAGTCGACGGAAGCACGATAGAACGAATCACGTGTATTTGTTGTGTCAAATGAGACACTTACTCCAGATGTCCTGCATATTTGACGTAACTGCTCACCATACAGGCAAAAAAGAGCCCAATGCATTATGGAAAATCAGTCAATGAAACAAACTATTATAATTAAACATTTAAATAATCTCAAAAAGGTATCCCAGAAATGATTTGAATTCTACCATATAATGCTTTTCGAATTTCACCAAATGAGTTCAATAAGACTCATACATTCAGATAAATACTACTATTTTTTTTCACAAGCATATACTTGGATGAAAAGATAGAAAGCAGAACATCATAAAGCATGCAATATATTTCAGTTGTCCTTTATATACAAAATAGTTATCTTTAGAAGTTCTAAGATTCAGTAAGCAGCAAATAGCCACTATTTGACCAAATATTAGTGTTCTCATAACTCAAGAATCCAAATAAAAGCATAGCTTGTAGTTCCTGTACTTCGGTATGCAAATACATATCAAGTAGTTAGTTCTACACACACAAGGCACATAGAAGTGCCATGAGCAACTTTATAGATCTGGAATAGCATTGATTTCGGAATTCTACTTGACTTAACCATGCCCTAAAACGGTGAAACTTCTATTTGTTAGCCCATATTCGCTGCACGTGCTCTAATAAAGACTTCCCTACTCACATTAGATGTCCTAAACAAGTGATTTCTGCCCACTATACAAGTGCGCAGGACATAGTACCTACTTGACCCACTCTCAAACATCAGAACATAATACAAACTGGTGTCACTTATGTGACAACCTTGTTAAAAGAACATTTTGAGGGTTTATTTATAGAAATGAAGGATGTTTCTGTGATGCTAACTCAACCCCTCAGTGCCAAGGTCAAACATGAAAGATTTTCACATAAGGAGCAGCCTAGAAAAACCAGAACCCTCCCTGCTCTGAGAAGGTTGCACTAACCGCTCACCTGACCATAAGTACTTACATTTTTGCTGCATGCATATTGACTTTCCACGTGTTACATGAATAAACACGATTTGGCTAGAGGCCTACTTCTACTGCAACTTAAATAGTCCTCATTTATACAGTATTTAACAAAAAGTCCTTGAGCACAGGGTTAAATGGACCACAGTATGCAGGCCTGGTTGCATGTAAATAAAGCCACCCCGTTATGAATACATGCAGACGTCTTATTGCATTTGTCTACGTATTTCTGACTGTATGCAGACAAGTGAACAGAAAGTGTCCAGAAAATAACAGTTTCTTTTTATGAGAAAAGTTTAGAAGGGTCTATTCACTTTTAAGTGAGACTATCTGAGCATATATCTCACAATCAAATAAAATGACATAAAAGAATCACTGACTTGAACAATATCATCCTCCATTATGTCCTTTCCCTTCATTCTATTGTCCACGATCACTGAAAATGAAGTGGATGAGTTGCAACTTGAAAAAAGTATGACCATAACCTCAAGAAAACTTTGAGAAATGCATAATTTTACCTGCAAGAAACACAAAATTCCATATTTGAGAATACTTTTGATATAAATGAAATACAAACATAACGTATATATAACAAATAGCATTAAAAAAAGACCAAATTTACTTGCTGCACCCAAAGACCAGACACACATGAGAGATATAATGTGTCTAATCTTATACAGCTAATAGACAAACTTCGCCAAATGTGATTAAAACTTCATATCACAATGAAGGCATCAGAGCTCAGAGCTTCTGCTACTACTCTATTATTGGAAGCATTGTGATTAGTTAACAGCTACATACAGATACAGACAGGGAGGTACTGGTCTTACTTTACATGCTTTCTTCAATTAAAGTTACTTAACATGTCAAGTCCCACGTGTCGGCAAACCAAATCAGCCACAAGCCAATCAACACCACATATAGCTCTAAGTTTCCATCGGACAGACAGCGGATGACACATTCAGCACAATCAAAATTTTCAAAAGTATACAAGTTTAAAAAGAACGCTAGTCTGTGAGGAACAAAAGTTTTCAATTTCCTTTTCTTTTTCAGGGATAAGCAGCGCATACTTCATTGATGAACATGAAAAGAATCACAACTCACTGCTCACCCACCAGTACACAGCCGCAATTATTTTCTCTCTTGTCAAGATTATGTGGAACTGAAGCTAGTGAAAAGTAAGTTGAAATCTTATTTCAAAATGAAAATTGAAATGATACCTAGAATGATGTAGCTATTTGGTGGACTGAGTTCTATTTCTTTGTTTGGATTTGACAAGACATGGAAAAGAAACTATTTGTTTTACCATCATTTTTTTTTTTTGGGGTGGGGGGGGGGGGGGGGGGGGGGGGGAGAGGGGCAACTGGGGGGGAGATTGCTAAAGGCATCGAACTATGGTCTCCTCTCTCTCTCAAAACCTCTTTCTATCTTTTTCTTTTCCTCTCTCTCTTGTCAACCAAAAAACTCTTTTTGTAAAAAACATAAAAATAAACATCTTTTCCGTCTTTAAATAAAGGGTGGGTCAATATTGACGACATAGGAAGAAAAACCTCCATCTTAAACCACGTCCGATAAAGTACTAACAGCCAACCCATGGTAGTTAGTAAGTAAGCTTTGAACCAAGAATAGCAGCAATTCATGGAAATAACAATACGATATCTTATCCACAAATGTCATGCTCGTGAACAATAGCAAGGCCCTGCCTCCGTACTCGAGGGAATAAATGTACTCACCTACAATACCTTCCAGGACACAACAACACCAGTTTTTAGTTCCAATTATGCAACAAACCATAGACTTTGAGGCAGCAGAGGAAGCAATCAGCCATATATAGCCATGAAAAAACTCACCCCCAAAATTTGGCGGCATAGGGAGCTTTCAAATTACTCGATTTTCTTGCTCACCATGCCTACTACTAGCTAATTTAGAATCTAGATGCGGAAACTCTGATAATAGAAATTCAGTAGGAATGGTTTTAGAAAACCACTAGCGCTCCGGAGTTACTATCATAGAAGAAAGGTGATGCGTGATCATCTAACAAGCATCTGATTTTGCAATTCCATTTTGCTTTCATTATAATTTCACTTATGTATAAATACTAAAAATACAACGCCTTGCTTGAAGTTGGTCGGGATACATAAATTTGGATAACGCTTTTTTAGCTTAATCAGAATTTCAAGGGTTTATAGGTGATGCCTCCATCCATCAAAGTCAAATGAATGTATTTCAAGGCATAGAAGTTAAGGGCTTTATGAAGTCAATGTTTTCTTAGCAAAAATTTGTCTTGAAGAGAATAGAAACTAAACAAATGTATCAGGGTCCTTGCTTGATTAACTATATAAGACGAGGCATTTGTACGGTTGACATCAACAAAGTGATAGACCCCATCGTGTTTGGAAGCCTAATTTCCGTTATTATAGCAGTTAGTTTAAGAAGAGCTAGTCTTCAGCTTTGAATAAGGTAGCCGTTGGCAAGTGACGTTGGTTATGCTTTCTTTTCGTTGGCTTTGTTCCTAGGATAGCTGCTGCAGTTTCGTTATGTTAGTTCCTAGGATGGTTATATAAGTAACAGTAGTTTTTGACTGAAGGCAGAGTATTATTACCAAGTGATATTGTATTGTGGCTTGTTCTCGCGCCCTAAGCAGAACCATATAATTTCAGTTCTTCCATTTCCATTTCAGTTTCTTATCTTAGTGTGGAACAGTACGGGACCTATCATTGGTATTAGAGCCCACACCATGCCTCTGAGTTGCAATCGTGTGGTGGGGGTGACACCGGCATTGCAGTGTTAACCCAGGAATAGGAAAACCTAGTGCACGGCCAACCTGCGTGGGCACCAGAGCTGCAAAGCGTGGTAGAATATTATGGACCATTTGGGGAGTATGAGATCTGTCCCACATTAGTAGTATGAGATGCTAATGTGAGGTTTATATGCCTTGGGCTCCCTTCCCCTTTGAGCAAGCTTTTAGGAGTAAGTTCTCCAACATCAGAATTACGGCAAAGTTTTTTTTGATAAGTAAGAATTAAAGGCAAAGTTATTGGAGGAATTTCACAACTATAAACTTGGCGGACATTTTGGAGCACTAAGGACATACAAAAGATTGTCGCAATCTTTTATTTGGGAATCAATGAAGAAAGAGGTGGAGCGCTATGTAGCTGAGTGCCAAGTTTGCCAATAGAACAAGTATGAGTCTCAATCACCATCCGGATTTCTCCAATCACTTCCTATTCCATCACAAGTTTGGGAAGATATTTCCTTAGATTTAGTAGAAGGACTACCAACATCCTGCAGTAAAAACGTCATCTTGGTCATAATTGATTGTTTCACAAAATAAGCTCATTTTCTATCCTTATCACATCCTTACACAGCAAAAAGGGTTGCAGAAGTATTCATAGGAGTGGCTAGATTGCATGGTATGACAAGAACTATGGTAAGCGATCGAGATCCTATTTTTTTTAGCAACTTTCGGCGAGAATTTTTCAGGTTGTAAGGAACAAAATTGAACATGAGTTCAGCCTACCACACTCAATCCGACGGCTAAACAGAGGTAGTAAATTGATGTGTGGAACAGTATTTGCGATGCCTTTGCAGCCAATATCCTCGTACATGAGGAATCAAATTTAGCTTGGGCTGAATTTTGGTACAATACCACATTCCATGTGGCTGTTGGAATGACTCCATTTGAAGCTTTATATGGACGTCAACCACCTAACATTGTGCATTACATGGAGGGAACTTCAGTCGTCAACGAAGTGGATTGCTCACTGGTAAACAGAGATCATTTACTCAAGGAGCTCAAGAAAAATTTAGAGAAAGCGCAAAATCGTATGAAGCAGCAAGCGGACAAGAAGCGACAGGATATCAGCTACGACATCGGCGAGTGGGTCTATCTCAAGTTACCACCTTATCGCCAACAGTCGGTTTTTCGTTGAGCCCACCAAAAGCTTTCTCATAAATATTTTGGACCGTATAAAATTGTTGAATGTGTCGAGAAAGTAGCCTATCGGCTTGACTTACCCACTTCAGCAAAAGTCCATACAATTTTTCATGTTTCACTTCTAAAGAAACAGCTCGGCAACAACAAAGAGTTTCGTCCTGCGGTTCCTCCAATAGCAGATGACGGACAGCCCAATTTAGAACCAGTTGCAATTTAAGAATTTCGTTGGATCAAACGAGGTGGCAAGTTAGTGGAGGAAGTTTTGGTTTGCTGGAAAGCATTGCCAGAAATAGATGCAACGTGGGAAGAGTATGATGTGCTTAGAGAAAGGTTTCCTACACTTAACCTTGAGGACATGGTTATTGTTGAAGTGGGGAGGGATGATAGACCCTGTTGTGTTCGGAAGCCTAATTTCTGTTATTATTGCAGTTAGTTTAAGAAGAGCTAGTCTTCAGCTTTGAATAAGGTAGCCGTTGGCAAGTGACGTCAGTTACGCTTTCTTTTCGTTGGCTTTGTTCCTAGGATAGCTGCTGCAGTTTCGTTATGTTAGTTCCTAGGATAGTTATATAAGTAACAGTAGTTTTTGACTGAAGGCAGAGTATTAGTACCAAGTGATATTGTGTGGCTTGTTCCTGCGCCCTAAGAAGAATCATATAATTTCAGTTCTTCCATTTCCATTTCAGTTTCTTATCTTAGTGTAGAATAGTACGGACCTATCACAAAGTAGGAGTACTTAAGTCATTCAGCAGAAACCGACAATAGTCAAAACCGTATACACACTCAAATGAATAAAAACGGCCCTTTGAGCTCTGCTAGTTGATAGAGCCAAAAAACCTAACCACAATATTAATAATCAGCGGGTTACACATAGCAATCCTCCAAATAATATTATAGTATCCTAAGTTTAGTAGGACTAAAATTGGTCAACAAGCACAAGAAAAGCACTCAGCATATTCAGTGAAATTTAAACGAACTATTGAAAAGATGCAAATTTCTGCTTGTCGGAGTTTAGTCAGGAATTAGCAATTAGCAGAACAACTAAAACACAGGCCAACAATAGATTAGGAATTTGACAACCAGAAACATCACTAAAATTTCAGTAAAGTCCTCTAAAAGAAGAGCAAACGAACACTAACCTCGTATCAACCTGTCAGCTTCCCTCTGATACTCCAGCTTATTCATCACAAAAGCTGGCCGCTCCACCGAAACCGGCCACCATTTTGGCAGCTTCTTCTCCAGCTGCCGGAACCGATTCCTCTGAACTCTCTCTGACGCTCTCACGTTGACACTGGAAGCCGGCGACAGTGGATTCCCCGAAATCCTAACATTTCTCTCCACACTGACCCCACTTCCAACAACAACCTCTCTTCCCCCAAGACTCCGGTCCCGCCGCACTACAACTGGGCCGTTTCCGAACCCGGACCGGCCCCAAAGAAACGCCGACACTATTTTACACAAAGCCCAAAAAGCGAAAACCAACACGAAACTGCAAACGACCAAACTGCCCAGGAACTGAACCGTAGATCGGCGACAGGACACGATAATTCTGCGGTCATAGTCCAGGGCAATCAGAGTCTGAAGGTCCTCAAAAGCGTCTGTTGCAGAAGAAAAGAATTGGTGGATTTTTGACTGCGAGGAGCGGTAAAAGGTTTCCACGAACGGCGACGTTTGAGGGGAGAAGAGATTGAGGTCTATGACCGTTTGGAGCTTAAGGTCAGGGGAGGAGTCGGTGGTGGAGGGGGACGTGAACTTGAGTTTCCTTCTTCGGTAAGTACGACGCCTTCGGGGAGGAATGGAGGAACTGGAGAGGGAGGGGAGGTAGAGAGGCTTGGGGTGGCATTGGTGCTGGCGGCGGCGGTGGTGTGGGAGAGGGAAGCATGAGAGGGAATAAGTATGGGTTAGAGTGTTTACAGAGTTCATATATACAGATTACATGTGAGGAGTGCAGCGGTCTGGGCTGGATTCCGGCCTTCCGCCTTCCGAGCGAGGCCGGTGATTCCGGTTTAGGAGGAGGTAGTAATTTGTCGTTGCCTCGCTGATGATATTCGAGACTTACTTCTATGGCTGCCACGCACAGCAATGTTAATGGCTCCAAATGTGTTTGTTGTTCCTTTCTTGAGCGAGAGTAATGTCAAAAGGAATTGAACGAACCCATTGCAAAAGTAATAATAATAATAAAAAAGTGTAAAAAAAAATGGTTTAGATTTTATGTGGGCCTTGGGCCAATTTGGTCAGGGCCTAGCGCTAGTAATCCCCTTAATTAAAGTTTTGCTATTACCTAGAAAAACAGAGAGGGGCTGAAGGACTTCCCGGAAGAACTCTGGGCCAGAGTGAAATCATCATTATAGCCTAAGAAAAAAAAAAATCAACATTATAGCCATTGATAGAGTAGTATCAATTGGGAGTGACGTTAAGAGAATTTAAAGGTTTTGCTTGTCTCAGTGCATTACGGGCTTCGGGGCCTGTTTTAAAACCAAATTTTGTAAAAAAAGTCGAGCTTTTAAGAATTTTTAGATGCAAACAAGAATTTTGTTATAACTTTTTTTTTTTAATTTTTTTCAATTTTCACATTAAATAAGGAACCCACAACAATTTTATTTCTCTTTTTGTTTTAATTTCAAAATTTTCAAAAATAATAATAATAATAATAAACTTCAAAATCATCACTCTCTTCCCATCAAATCATCTATTTCTATTACAATAAATATACAAAATTTATTCAAATCATCTTTTTCTTCACCATTTCACCAAATCCCACAAAACTTTAAAATTCTCACTACTGTTTCACAAAATTCAATAAAATTTTAATCTACCTTAATTTTCACAATATTGCCAAAATTTCTAAAAATTACTAAATGCAAACATGCTTTTAGAATCCATTATATTGGATTCAAAAGCAATCTAAATGGAGATGAGGCCGCTCCCTATAGTGGAGCTCTCTAAAGGCTCTGACCTTTCCTCCCCAGGGATCCCATCTTCCTACCTTATGAAGTTTTCCACATTATTGTACCCCTGCCGCATTGCCTTCATCTTCCTCTCCCCTACCGTCTCTCCATATCTCTTTCTTCCTTGACCTTTGTCCCTTCTTTTTGTCGATTTGTCACAACATTTCTATCTTTTTTCTCCCTCTCGTTTGCCTTATTTGCTTTTCTAGTTTTCTTTTCTTCGTCTATCCCTTTCCACCTTCTCATTTTCTCTTCTCCCTAGTTCCCTCTCATTTGCCTTATCTGCTTTTCTGGTTTCTGCTCTCCGTCTATCCCTTTCCACCATCCCATTTTCTCCTTTCCCTGGTTTTGCTCTATGGCATCCCCCTTTTGGGGAAGTGGATGATTTGGTTAATCACACCAAAGCTCTAGTATAGGGTGTAGACTCTAGAGAGCTAAACGAGGATTGTTTTTTAGATGACAACCCTGTAAGCCTTGTCCTTACTAGTAAACTTATCTCTGATCAACCCTTCAACAAAGCTGGAATCCATTTGGCTATTTTTAGCTCCAAACATTTGATCCATACTCTTCAAATGGAAGAGGTGGAAGACAATAAGGTTATATTCACCTTTTCTACCGGTGAGGCCAAGAATAGGGTGTTGATCTAGATGCCTTGGAATATCAAGGGTCATCTATTGGTGTTGAATGATTTGAGTGAAATGGTCCACACACCTTCTTTTAATATTGGAGATATTACAACATGCAGAAGCTAAGCTAAGCTTTACAAGTCTAGTCAGCCTTCTCATGCAGCCGCTGGTTCCTCTTGCATTCCTCATTCTGTTATTCCTTCTATTACGTAGCATTGTCTTTTTGTCCAATTAGTTAAAGGGCATTTCTGGTTTTTCTCAGTTAGTTAGGATTATTTATTCATTATATAGTGTACATAGCACACAACGTGCAATACAATTGAATATACGGAGCATTCCCACAAACCTCCTCTCATCTTCTTCGTCGTGTTCTTTTCCTTTGCATTACAAAAGTTACATGGTATCAGAGCATTTATGGCGGCCATAGAAGATGAAACTATTAATACCTTGAAAACCACTAACCCACATACCAATATGACCAATCCAAACAATCACTACCGACTAGAAGTTTCTGATAGCCTAGGAACAATCCTAGTTACAGAGCATCTCACAACTGAAAATTACCCCACTAGTCACGCTCCATGTTGTGAGCACTCAGGGCCAAGAACAAGGTGGGCTTTGTCAATGGAACTCTCACTAAACCTAGCGTGGGTAACTCACTTCTTGATAGCTGGGAGAGAGCAACGATATGGTTGTATCATGGCTCCATAATTCTATTTCTCTGCCTCTTCGTTCCAACGTTGCTTTCGTTGATGAAGTGGTGGATATTTGGTGTGAATTATGGGAAAATTTTGCACAACAAAATGGACCCAGGATTTGTGAGCTTAAGCAGTTTCTGAACAACTTGACTCAAGGAGAAGATACGATCAGCAACTATTATGGTAAACTAAAATCTCTATGAGATGAACTTACTGTATATGAATGCATACCTGTATGTAATTGTGGGAATTTGAAAGTTCTAACTGAACGATATTAGTGAGACTGTGTTATATAGATTTTAATGGGCTTACAGGATACTTATTCTAATATGAGAGACCAAATCATGCTCATTGAGCCATTGCAGCAATTAACAAGGTCTTCTCCTATGTGCAACAGCAAGAACGCTAAAGGAACATTCTTTTTGGCAATACTGAACCTAAAACTAGAGGAACACCTGGTTCTTTTAGATTTAGCAACAAATCAACTAGTAATTTCAAGAAAGAAAAATCATATTGTAGCCATTGTACAATTTCTAGTCATGCCCTTAAGAACTGCTTCAAGGCTGGCAATGTAGAACTAGCAATATATTCTCATTGTGATATGACAGGTCACACCATAGATCGGTGTTACAAGCTACATAGGTACTCACCTAGTCATAAATTATATGGTAAAATCAAGCTTGCTAGAGGCTTTGCGAATCAAGCGACTGGGCATTCCTTGAATGACTCTGAGGAAGACATTGAAGGTTCAATCTTTTTAACAAAGGGACAAAACCAAGAAATCATGGCATTGCTTAAATCTAATGATCATTCGGCCACATCTCATTCAGCCAACCATATTCAAACTCTTTCCAAACACATTCCAGCAATGTCTGGTATTTCCATGTGTTTATCTGCTATACATTTCTCTTCACACACTTCTAACCCAATTCCTTGAATTATTGACACTGCTGCTATAGACCATATGATCTGCAACATTTCTCTTTTTACTCACATGACTTTCTAAAGCTGCATACTCTGTCCGCTTACCAAATGGTAAGGTTGTTTCGGTTACTCACATTGGGATTGTTAAGCTAAATGATTCCATCTTCTTGCAGAATGTTTTATGCATGCCTTCTTTCACTTTTAATCATTTATCTACAAGAAAACTATATGAGCAACTGAATTGCTGTTTGATTTTTCTACCCAACTTGTGTTTTATACAAGTCCTTGCATCCTAGAAGACGATTGGGAAGGGTAAGGTAATTGGTAAGGTCTTGTTTTCGACCGTGAACAGAATGAGAATACCAATGGCCTAGTTTTGATACCTATGTGGTACAAGGTGCCAAATGGAAAGGAAACGATAAGTAAGAAAGTGTATGGAAAAAATGAGGTGGCTACTCACAATGCCTTGTGAATAAGAGGCACGGCCACATGGTAACTTTGGATGGAACGAAGCTCTATAAAAAAGCTTGGTTGACGTCTTTGAGTTAGATGAGGAGCTAAGATGGCTGAAATGCCTAAGCTTGCTGCACTTTGGATACTTGTCTTTTACGGGTGCCTTTTGGATGATCGCCTTGCATGGATTATGGTAAGCTAGGTTTTTTTATGATGTATATGGCTAATGGTTATGTGTTTGGCTATTATGGATAGTTTTTGGGGAAAAGATAGCCATGTGTATGGATGGTAGTGGTAAATATGTATATGGGTGGTGATGTTTAAGAATGGTGAATGTGTATATGGGTGGTGATGGACAAAGAACAAGTGTTGTTAGGACGCTACAAACACTTAGGGGGATTGTGAGTGATGGATATTTGCACTTAAGCACTAGCTACGGTCGGCTAGGCTCAAGAACAATGGCGAGTTAGAGAATCAACCACATGGTTGCCTCAAGCTCACAAAACGTGATGCTAAACTATCTCATGATGGTTTAGACAATCACTATTGTGCTTCTTTAAATCCCAACAAAGTAAGAAAAGACACGGGTTTTGAGCAAACGCTTTAGGATTATTCTCTATTCATCAAAGCTTGTAAAATAACATAAAGAATAGCCTACCCATATATAGACTGTGCTTTCTCTCTTCTACCTCAAAAGGAAATGGCTAGGAAATTTCCTAAAAGCCTAAAATTACTCTCCTTTGGACATATGCCCAATATGCTATGGATATTCCTTCAAAGAATCTCACACATGTTACCATCTCCCTTGTCTAGTTCACTTGTCCCTTGAAAAGACAAATATTCCTTCCTAGAATTAAAGACCCAATCATTATGGAGGCACATGGCCCTCTCATTGGGTGACACATGTCTCCTTATCCATTACTATTGGTAAGGGGCATGTAGCATCCTCCTACGCTGTCACCTAGTGCTCTAGAGTCTTTTAGAGTTTTGGAAAAGATGCTGCCACAATCTTGGCCTTAAATCAATCCTAAGCTACCATGTGTCCCTCCTCTCATCAAAAGGAATCTTCTCTTGATTACATCTAGGTCATCCATCTCTATGTCCAGCTGGCGATCTCTCTTGTAGCCTCTTCTCTCTCATATGGCACAGTTTGACCTTTCTCAACATGTGCAATACCAATTGTTGTAAATGGTGCCGTGCACACAAGGCACTGGCCGTAAGCGAATGCTGTGCATGGTTGGCCACCTTGCAAGGTAGCAGCTGCGCACACAAGGTCATTTTGATTAGGAACTCAACCTAGACCCCTCACCAATGTCTATCCCCCTCACAAGTAAGGACTTTTGAGTACTCGTGTTTAGCATACGCCTCGATTTATACTCTTAGCCAACCCAATGAAGCACTCAAAATGAAAATATATCCCAAGTTTCAAATCAAAAGAAAAGAAAAGAAAGAAGAAATTAAAGAAATATGGATGGTCGAGAAGATAGATAAACAAGCCTAAGATCGAATGGGCTAACACCGTAGACAAACTTAGAACCCGTTGTGAAACAAAGTTAGCTTAACCCAACAATGAACCTTTAACAAAGTAGATGAGATGTCAGGCCTAACCCCAAGCACCAAACCTCCTCCGCTAGCCCAAGCTTTCAGCCTAACCCTGGTCGCCGATTGCCCCTAACTTGACTGGCCTAACCCAGAGCAAGTCAGGTCTAAAAAGTGTGAATAGTGTCAGACCTAAACCCAAGCACTATAGCACCCATACTAGCCCAAGTGTCAAGCCTAACCTTGAACACCGAAAATAAAGGCCAAAAAGCTCCCTTGGAGACTTCTATATCAATTTGATAAATATTCAATGGATGTTTACAAATGGTGCTATAGAGGGTATTTATAGGTCCTCGATGAGCTTGGGTTGCATAGGGCTTTCCTTTCACAAGGAAAACCTTGATTGCCACACGATCAATCCTTCAAAATTCTATTAAGGTTAGAAAAGAAAAATCTTGTAGAGGTCTTGCCTTTTTCATCAAGATTAGCCCAAAATAAGGACAAATCAATCAAAGATTGATTGACCACTAATTTAGAACATGTGGCTGGCCATAAGCTTCCATATAAGGAGCAAAGGTAATTTTCACATACCTAAAAGACTCTTCACTTTCAATCAAGGAATAATCTTTCCAAATAGGACCAAGATTGTTGCCGTAATTGAATCACACCAACAAGGAAATGTTTGAGACTCAAAAGCAATAACATAACGCCCCTAAATAGGAGGATTCGACCTAACCAAAATTAATATTTTTTCCAATGAATTAGACAACTTGATTATGATCAATAAAAAATTAATATTGTTTTCATTGTGGCCAATAAAAGTATATGTAAAAACTCTAACGGAAAAATAAAAACACGTTGTTTTTAATAAGTTATAAATAAATAGAACACTGGAAAACAAATACAAATAAAATAAGAGCGAGCTGTTATTAATGATTAGAGGGTCCAAGTCACTCAAAAGAAAAAGACATTTATATCCAACCATGAAAAGCTTTTGTCGTTTATTATCTCATCCACATATATATCACTCAAATCACATAAGACATGTTTAAAATAATTATCACCATAGTAAAAATGTTGATCAATAAACTCACCATATCTAACTTCACCAAGTTTGTCAAGAATAATTGGTTTCAACATCTATATTTCAAATTGTTTAAACCTTCGCATCATGGGTATATTGGCAGCTTCTTGCAGATAGTTTGTCTGATTGTGCCTATAAAAATCATCAAGCATATCTTCATCCTGGTTGAAAAATGTGGTACTAAAAGGTTGACTCAAAAGTCGAAGGGCATATTTTCGTAATATAGGCAAATAATTTCTGCAATAGTCCCACCATATGCCCACACAAACCGAAAGGAACAAATTAATAAATATATATGTAAGAAGTAGTTATGGAAAAGAAAATAAAAAATATATATATAGATATTCAACTCACGAGGATGGGATGTTTTGAGCATTATCCTTGCTTGAGTTGTGAACATGCTCGACACTTTCATGAGCTATTGTTGGAATTCCTCCATGAAACTTTCTTTTTCTTCTTTCTCCACCACAAATTTTAGAAGATAGTCTATGCCACTTCTTATTTCATTGTTCTCCTTAAAATTCTCAGAACACATGTAAGCAGGATTTAAAAAGCCAGTAGCTACATGCATTGGATGGATAATCCTTTTTCGTGCTATATTTTTTATTAGCCATATAGCATTATAAAGGGCACAATTACTATCACGAAATTTCTCAATTGCGTCTGTTACCTTTTCCATCATTTCATATAGGTATCCTAACGTTGAACCAATGCCCTCAACTAGACAAAGAGTTTGAAATAGTGGCAGCAAAATTTGTGCTATCGCTTTTGCTCAAGTCCAAAATTCTTCAAAATGAATGACGTAATTAACAAGTTTTGCACGTCTTGAATATTCTTCTTGCTGTTTTTCTTCAAGCAACTCCACAAAATCAGTAGACAATAGTGTCTGTAAGGATTTTAATTCGTTCTCAACTTCTAGAACTACTTTGAGCAAATAATAAAAATTTCAAGGCCCATTCTGTATGTTGACTATTTTTAATGGTATTTTAATATCATACTTGCAGATGAAAAACACTACTAATTTTCACATACATGATAGTTTCTACGGAAGGATAATTAACTATGCCCTTACACACAAAAATTTCAATGACATCTGCAACACAATTAGTGAAACATATCCAAGTATACTCTTTAGAAAGCATCTCCTTAGGATCATTTTTGTATAATCATCTTCCATACACAAGAAAATTTGTACAACATTCTTAGGCTCTAAAGACTCAATTATAGGTGACAATATTTCTGCAGTATCTAAACAATTTGGTTTTTGGTTGTATGACTCCAAGCAGGCCACCCCTTTTGATGTATACAGAAAGATATCAGTCCTTTGGTTATAGTCTCCAGAGATGTTATTTCAATGAAGCCATTGATTACATATCAGAGTACAACCTGTGTTATCTGAAGATCTTTTGACATTCTCAACATACTCAGTAACTTCCTTTGAGACAATATGTATTAGTTGTGATTCTAGAGTTAACAAACTTGGTACTTCATAGCCATGGCCATATTCAGCAATGTCTTTCATGAAATCATTGGAAAAAGATGATTGAAGTACTTTAGAACAAATGCGCCCCTCCAAGATAAACAACTTAGCCAAGTGTTTATCCACTATAAGCTTATGCTCTTTTGTAAGTCCATTTGAAATATTGTGTGATGATGATGTGAGAATCAAAAACTTGGCACTCATTACCATGCGATTTGATGCTCCCAAATGTTTAGCTTTCTTATTGGGAGTGGCCAATGCTTGTACTGTTGTTTTCTTAATATCTTCAGAGACTTTTCCTACTCATTAAAATCTCCAGGGTAAAATTTCTCTTCAAGACTGCATATCTTGTCAATATTGAATGACTGATAATCATTTCTAGGATCCAAATAAACACTAGAGTAAGAAGCTTCATTGTCTTCTCATTAAACCTGCTATTTAATTTTTGCAATTGAGAATCTATAGTAGCAGTAAATATGTCTATTCGATAATGGTTCTCCACTATGACTTGTTCTTGTTGATGGCGCTTACTACAACTTGCAGTAAAATGAGCATTCATATATGGAATTTCAATAGCATGTTGTTTACAAAACAATGACACATTCTCAAATAATGCATCACAACCGTTATCTCTTAGTTTCTGAATAAGTATTTTTGTACTTGATACAAGACTCATAGCATTCAAAATATCTTGAGATTTTTGTTGCAAAGATTGACAAAGAATATCAGTAATCCCTATAATTTCCTTAATCAAGTGCAAGATGAATACAAACTCAAAGGATGTTAATGCATCATAAGCCGTAGAAGCATCTACACGTTGAGCATAAGATGTCCTTCATCAACAATGGTTTGTAAAACCGAACAAGCTGGACCAAAGGATCTTATTGCACTATAAACTGAGTGAAAATGAGACCCTGATCGAGTATCTCTTTGATTAAGTCTTATACTAGTCTCAAGTTCATCCACAACAATCAAATTTGTAATTTCAATTTCCTGAGTAGCCTGTAACTCATCATTACATTTGCAAGAAGTCCAATACTATTAACAATGAAGCTTAACTTCGAGAAAAATTGATGAACAACAATAACTTCTCTTGATGCTGCAATCAGAGCTAGTTAGAGCCTATGTGCCAAGCAGTGTACATAATATGTATAAGGATAATCTTGAAGAAATAAAGCTTGTAAATCATTCCACTCACCTTGCATATTACTCGCGTCATCATATCCTTGGCCTCGAATATTCTAAATGTTGAGGTTGTGATAAGATAAAAAAAAAAAACTAGATATCTCATTCTTAAGAGTTGATTTAGTAGTATCATTAACATGCACTATGTCAATAAAACGCTCCCTTATAAATCATTCGTTGTCAACAAATTTCAAAACAATAGCCATTTGCTTTCATTTGGACTCATCTCGAGCTTCATCAACAATGATACAAACTTTGCATCTTCAATTTCATTTCGTACATTTCTTGCAAAAATGTGCAAAATCTCTTTCTGAATTATTGATGATGTATACTTAGCATTGTGTGGAGTATTTTCCAAAACAACTTCACCAACATTTTCATTATACAAGGCCAAAATTTTATCTTTAATCTTAATAAAATTACCTCGATTTATGGAGGTCATACTTTCACATGTCCTCTGAAAGCACATGTCTGAAAATGTTAGCTATCAAATAAAATCTATCAAGGTCTTAAGTCGAAGTCGATTGTTCAAGACTTGTTGTGTAGTTTGTTGGTGTATAACTTTATCAATATGTTTTAACTGGTTCATCAAGTCTTTAAATGCTTTGACAGAAACATTATGCGATGAAGAAAAATCTCTTCCCACATGAGCCAAAAAAGCACAATCTCTTCCATTATTAACTTTCTTCCAATTTTGAAAATCTTCTACCATAAATGCACTTGAACCAGGACAACCAGTAGATTTATTATTGAAAAAGTAGCATGAAAGACAATAGGCAGCATCTTTTGCTAGAGAATACTCCAATCAATTGGGGAATAACTTGAACCGTTCTGATTAAAATCTACGAAGATGATCAGTTTTTCAAGAAAATAGATATTTTTCCATAAGATATTGATATGGACCGGCTTTGATGTATACCCTCCTTAATTCATCATGTTGTTTGATTGGATAATCTCATATTTAAGAACGTAAACCAGAGTCACATTCTAAAATAGATATATCAACTTCTTCATATCAAGCTCTTTGGTGTATCACTTTCTTTAGGTTAAGCTCTAGATGCAATATTTTCTTCAAGTTCAACTTCAACTTCAACTCTAGGTACTTCAGAAGAACGTTGAGCAGTTTCTATTTTTTCAACTTGTGAAGTATCAATTTATTTTCTCTTGAAAAGGAAATCAATATTTTTCTGCTTATCCATATATACAACCTAAATTGACAACATAAAAATAAGCAATATGGCTCATAAATTATTGACAAAGGCACAAAGCAATTTTAACATCTAGCAAATTAACAGAGGCAAAAAAACACAACATTTAGTTTAAGACAAGCTCATGAGCTTATTTTCCTAAGTCAGAACAAGTTGATAAGATTCTAATTGAATACAAAGAGAAATGCAAACAAATTTTTTCTTTGTTTATCAATATAAACACATATCACTAATATTTTAATTAGATAGCAATAATTAAATGTAATAACGTTTAGAATTCTAACCTTGAAGTGGAATTTGCGATTTTGAGATTTTTTTATATGGGGCAAAATAATGAGAGAGAAAGAAAGAGAGAGAAATAATGAGAGGCGATGAAAATATGAGGAGATACGGAAAGAAAATCTGTGAAGGTAAGAATGTAAATTGTGAGAGACAGAAAGAAAGAGAAAGGAGAGAAAATTTGGAGGTATCGTAGAAAGAGAGAACATTTGGGAGAGGCAGCCGTGGAAAGAAAGAGAAAGAAGAGAAAACCTGGGAAAGGAAGAAGAGATCGTGAGAGAGATTAAAAAAAAAAAAAAAAAAGACCTGAAACAATAGAAAATAGGGGGAGAGAAAAAAATTCAAAAAGACACTTTTAGTAGTTAGAATTTAAAAAAAAAAAAATTGGAGCCCACTACTACTAGCTATTCTTTTCATGCTTCTGTCTCTATTCTCCAAAAAATTTGGGGTGGGCCATTACAAAGACTACTTTAAAAAAATTTAAATTTACTTATATATTAGTAAAATTTAAAAAAAAATTACGGGGGCCATGGCCCCCCTAGCTTCGTCCTTGCACCCATCTCCCCTCATATATAAACTGTATGATCCCTTTTCCAAAGTCGATCACAACTTTTCCCGAGGTTTCAAGCCATTGAAGTGCTAACATCACATCTAATGTTGCTAATGGGAAGGCATGTAAATCAACATTTAATCTCATCCCTTGGATCTTCAAGTTGATCCCCTCATAAAAGTCCTCACCCAACTCCACTCGCCCATTGGCCATAGTGGTGTCAAAGGCTTTTATTTTCCTCCCTTTCGAACCCAACTCTAAAGCAAGCTCATCATTGATAAAGTTAAGGATGGAACCCGAGTCAATTAGAATTGTTACCTTGCGCCCCTTTATGTAGGCGTTGGCTTGCATTAGTCGAGAATGGATTTCTTTGTTGGAAAGTGTGTGGACGGAGACTTGTTCTTCCTCCGTGGTTGCTTTGGCCAACTCGTTTTCCTTCTCCTTGCTATACTTGGCAATGATGGGTCTCTCTCTCTCTTGAACTTTGTGGGTTGTCATTGCCCCATGGATGGATGTCTTCCTTGGGCTAGTTGTGCCCTTCTCCTTGACGCACTTCGTTGACAACATGTTGGCGAATTGTTCTCCTCCCAAATAACCAACCCATAAGGGGTTAGCAAGTCCATCTTAGAGTCTATGCATGGTGGCTGATGTGTAGGCCACTCTTTGGCCTTTCTCTTCTACCCGTGACATCTTTCCTCCATGGTACTCCTTCCTCAAGGTTTGAGTGAGATCTTGAATGGTGGTTGTCATTTGGTCTAGCTTCTCTACCCTTCGATTGTGCCACATTCTCATTTGCATCGTCGAGTCATTGGTAGTCATGGAAGTATGTTGTGAAAGGTGCTTGATGGATGATGGCGATGCAACTTGTATAGACCTTGTTGCGATGGATCTAAAGAAGTTCAAAAACTTCTATGAATCTCCCAAGGAAGCTTGTTGATAGTAAGCTTCAATGAGCCACTCACTCACACTCTTTTAAGTATCAAAGAGACTCTCAATAAAAACACCAATTGGTAGTGTCTCGTTTCCGACCGTGAATGGAATAGGAATACTCACGGCTTGATTTTGGTATCTATGTGGCACAATGTGCCAAATGGAATTGAAACAGTATGTAAAAAAAAAGTATAGAAGAAATGAGGTGGCTACTCACAATGCCTTGTGGATAGGAGCCATGACCACTTGGTAACTTTGGATGGAAGGGAGCTTTATAAAAGAGCTTGCTTGACGTCTCCGAGTAGATAAAGAGCTAAGATGGCCGAATGGCCTAAGCTTGCAAGCCTTTGGATACTTGTCTTGTACGGGTGCCTCTTGGATGATCACCTTGCATGGATTATGGTAAGCTAGGTTTGTTTGTGGTGGATATGGCTAATGGTTATATGTTTAGATAGTATGGATAGTGTTTGGGAAAAAAGATAGCCTTGTGTATGGATGGTAGTGGTAAATGTGTATATGGGTGGTAGTGTTTAGGAATGGTGAATGTGTATGTGGGTGGCGAAATTTGGGGATGAAGAATGTGTATATGGGTGATGATGGACAAAGAACAAGTGTTGTTAAGATGCTATGAACACTTTGGGGATTATGAGTGATGGATATTTGCGCTTAAGCACTAGCTACGGTCAGTTAGGCTCAAGATCAATGGCGAGTTTGAGAATCAACCATACGGTTGCCTCAAGTTCATAAGACGTGATGCTAAACTATCTCGCGATGGTTTAGACAATCACTATTGTGCTTCCTTAAATCCTAACGAAGCAAGAAAAGACACAGGTTTTGAGCAAACGCTCTAGAACTATTCTCTATTCATCAAAGCTTGTAAAATAACATAAAGAATGGCCTACCTTAAGGATGAGCAAAAGTTTCGGCCAATATCGGAATTATGGGTTCTGATTCCGGTACCGTAATTCCAGTTCCGGTTTCAACATATACTAAAACCGGAACCAAAATGTATTTTTCGTAATCGAAACCGGAACTGGAAATTTCAGTAGAATTAGCGGAATTTTTTATTCCATTTTTTTTATTTTAACAAAAAATATGGTTCAAAACCTTATACTTTTACTTTAGATTTTGAGTGAATATTTATTTATTTTTAGATAGGGTTTAAAACATTGTAATTTTAAAATCGGGCTCAAACCTTTTTTGGATGCCCATAATTTTAGAATGTTGTAATTTTATTTTAGATGAATGTTTATTTTAGATTTAGATGAATATTTATTTTACATTTTATTTATTGTTAATTTGTGATGTATAACAAAACAATTTGTGCAAAATTCTGGTGCAAAATGCTTTAAGGCCCAAAAAAAACTCTAGCCAAAAAAGTCCACATAAGGAAACCGAAATTTTCGGTTTCCAATTCCAAAAATTCCGATCCATTCCGATATTTATCGAAATGGAACTGGAACCATATATTTGATTCCTATCAATACCAGAATGGGAACTGGAATAGGCCATTCCAGTTCCATCCATTCCGGTACTCGCCCTTAGCCTACCTATATATAGACCACATTTTCTCTCTCCTTCCTCAAAAGGAAATGGCTAGAAAATTTTCTAAAAGCTTAAAATTACTCTCCTTTGGACACATGTACAATATGCTATGGATATTCCTTGAAAGAATTTCACACATGTCACCATCTCCATTGTCTAGGACACTTGTCCCATGAAAGGACAAATATTCCTTCCTAGAATTAAAGACCCAATCATTATGGAGGCACATGGCCCTCTCATTGGGTGACACCAGTCTCCTTATCCATTACTTTTGATAGAGGGGCATGTAGCATCCTCTTATGTTGCCACCTAGTGCTCTAGAGTCTTTTAGAGCTTTGGGAAATATGCTCCCACTACCATGGCCCTCAATCAATCTTAAGCTTCCATGTGTCCCTCTTCTCATCAAAGGGAATCCTCTCTTGATTGCATCTGGGCTGTCCATCTCCATGCCCAGCTTGCAATCTCTCTTGTAGCCGCTTTCCCTCATCTGGCCAAGTTTGCCCTTCCTCAGCATCTAGCGATCTCTCTTAGAGCCTCTTATTTTCCTCCTCCTTCTCTTATCTCCTCCTTCGAGCCTTTTGTGACAGTGACTGGGTAGCTTGCCCTAATTCTTGCAATTCTGTCACTGGTTACTGTATTTTTCTTGAGAGCTCTCTAATTTCTTGGCGTTTCAAGAAACAGAGTATAGTATTACGATCTTTCACTGAGGCAGAATATCGTGCTATGGCGGGCACCAGTTCTGAACTGGTTAGGGTGCGTTATCTTCTCAAATATCTTCATGTTCTCCACCCCAACCGGCTACTCTTCAATG
Source organism: Morella rubra (assembly GCA_003952965.2). Classification (NCBI taxonomy): domain Eukaryota; kingdom Viridiplantae; phylum Streptophyta; class Magnoliopsida; order Fagales; family Myricaceae; genus Morella; species Morella rubra. Next base: position 21,018,460 of record CM025853.1, on the reverse strand, counting down.
TGATAATCAAGCGGCTCTGCACATTGCTGCAAATCTTATTTTTCAAGAACGTACGAAGCACATTGAGATTGACTATCACTTGGTCCAAGATCAAATTCAGGCCAGTATTCTTCACACACTCCATGTCCGCACCATTGCTCAGCTTGCAGACCTCTTTACTAAAGCTATGTCGTCTTCTCTCTTTTACTCGCATTTATCCAAGTTGGGAATAGAAAATATCTATTCTCTAGCTTGTGGAGCGTACTACAGCATGCAGAAGCTAAGCTGTACAAGTCTAATCAGCCTTCTCCTGCAGCTGCTGGTTCCTCTTGTATTCCTCATTATGTTATTCCTTCTGTTACGTAGCATTGTCTTTTTGTACAAATAGTTAGAGGGCATTTCTGGTTTTTCTCAGTTAGTTAGGATTCGTTATATAATGTACACAGCACACATCCTGCAATACAATTGAAAATACAGAGTATTCCTACAAACCTCCTCTCATCTTCTTTGTTGTGTTCTTTACCTTTGCATTACCAAATGTTACAAGAGAATATAGCAGTAATATCCACAAAGATGTTCCAGTGAATAACAGAATTGCAGGCAAACCAAAGGGAGTTAATGATAATAGCAGCTTACAAGGTAAACTCTCTTTTCTTTCTCCTCCTATGATTCTTGTTCACTCGGAGTTTGGTGGGCATCTTCCAAACCAAAGCTGGTTCCAGGGCTAAATGAAGTCAGGGGCAGACATAGGGGGAGGAGTTCCACACAAATCGCCCACCACGATTCTCTCCAGGCAGTTATAACAACTCTGCATTCCATAAAAAGATGTTCTATAGTTTCGCAACTTGAACAATAGAAAGGAAAAAGTGCAGCGTCTTCAGTTTCAGGGTCACCTCTGCCAAACATGATACCTCTGAATGGCAAAACCGCATGGGTTACTCTCCACAAGAGTAACTTGCATCGATCTTGGATTTGGTATCTCTAAAAAATTCTTCCATTCTATCTCCATCCATTCAACATTCAAATTAGAAGACCACTCTTTTAACTATTCATAGGCCGAACTCAACAAAAAGTTGCATTTCGATTACTTTGCCCAAATCAGTTGGTCAATACCATCAGGAGAGAGTTTGGGAGGCTCTTAATAGCAGTAGTTGATTCCAGATTGAACAGGCTATCAATGAGCAGTGCAGACGCAGGGGGTGGCAAGCTGAGGTGGCTACCCCCCCTTTGCCCCTCAATTCTATCATTTTTTTTCTTTTACGTGTATTTGCCAACATCTAAAACCCAGCTCTTCTGTGTAGCAAATTAAAATTTGTTCAAGTTTTATTTTGTGTACGTCCATTGTATATCATTCATTACCCGGCGAAAAAGGTGTAATTAATCGAACTTTAGATTTTATGTAAATTTTCAAAGAGAGACCTTCAAGTTTATGTATACAAATAGAACAAGCTCAGCTTATATTGAGGATGGAGTTTCATTGGACTGGTATTCCTTCATGAAGTTGTATATCAATTGAAGAGTGCATCGAAGCTTGCCTTCATGTTTGATTTGGTTAAGCACTCTTGAAAGACTAAGGTCTTGCAGAGTTTCAACAAAAACCTCAGGTGATTTTCATCCATTGTTGATTTAGGATGAAATATCCAGTTCTTATTGAAAAACGACTTTGCCTCTGTGTCTCCTTCCATTTGTGTCACTGCCTTAAACGAGGATTGATAGGAAATACAAATATAGCAAAACTACCAAGAGACAATGGAGTTATACAAACAAGGTCTATCTTAGAAAGTTATTTACAACTTGATTTATGACTCGAGGTTAAAGAATGTCAATATATTTATTCCACAATAAGAACAAGATAATTGTTGTAGAAAGATTTTAAGGTTTTTTCAATTGATTTAGCTGCTTTATTCCGGATATGACATTGGCGGAGCTTCTTAATTTTCGTTAATTTGTTATTTGGGAATGTGATGAGGGCTTTAACAAATATGATATTATTGTTGTTTTTTCAGGTTAATTTTGAAGCTTGAATTTTGCTTGGTGGTGGGCTTATTTAGGTAATTTGTATCTTAAAACTCCATTAGAAATTTAGAAAATGATCCAATGGATTGTTGGTTGATGTTGGAAGGTAGTTTTTGTGAATTGTTGGAGATTGGAGGTCAGGGCTTATGTTGTACGTGTATTTCAATGTTTTTAGTCCTTAATTTTTTATATTTAAACTTTAAGACACTTTTTACATTACGTAGGAAAAAAAAAAAATTTGTCATTTAGCCTTAAGAGTTTGTCCTCTCTCAACTTAAGTTTTGGTTCTGCCACTGTCAATGAGCACTGAGCCCCACTCGTCAGTTTCAAAATCATAAAGGTGGTCCATCGTTACAAGATTTTCCGGGGGAACAATCCCACGGTGGCAGCTTGGTCGAAATCCCAGGAGATGTGGAATCTATGGATCCTCAAGAGTATTGCCATTGAAGACAATGGAAGACTTGTTCCGATTAATTTCTTGCCTTGACCAAGAAGAGTACCGAGTGAGGATATCCTTGAGTTGCAATATGGTTGGTGCGCCACTAGCAATTTGGATTCCCCGCAATGATCCCAAGGATTCAGCTCTTAAAACCCTTCTCGATACACTCTTCGGACCCGATAATGAAAAGGAATAAAGATAAAGATTCACCTTGTCGAAGTCCTCACTCCAGTTTCAAAAAACCCATATGGGCTCCCATTTAAGAAGATCGAATAGGTGACTGTGATGATGCATTGGTGAATCAACTGAATCCACTTTTCTGAAAAACAGAAGCACATCAGCACTTTGAGAATGAACCCTCATTCCATCCGCTCATAAGCTTTGGTGAAATAGTTCACGTACCTTCTTTTAATATTGGAGATTACAACAGTAATATCCACATAGATGTTCCCAAGACTTGGGGTAAAGTGGCGGTTTTTCTCCGGGCTAAAGCCCAACCAAAATTTGTTTTTTAGGCTTTGTCAATCTCTTCGCACCAATGCTTAGGCAGCAGATAGTTTGGCATGCGATAGGCATCGCATTCAAAACTGATTTGACGAGGGTAGTGCGCCCCGCTTGAGACAGAACTCGAGATTTCCATCCCGCTATTTTGCTAAGAATTTTTTCTTTTGCCTCGCCCAGAACCGATTTCTTTGATCTGGGAATTTGAAGCGGTAAGCCCAAAAACTTGTGATTCATCTTCATTTGGGAAGGAAGAAACTCATTACAGATTGCATCCTTAGCCTCCTCACTTAGGAACCCACCTAGTGAGGGGTTTCTTAAGTGTAATATGGATGTTGCTATTAGAAGGCATTTTGCCGTTATTGCTCTGTTTTAGAGACCACGAAGTTTCCCTCTGTAAAGCTTACACAACAAATTTCGTGCTCAGATCCCCTCCTCGGAGAAGCTATCGCCCTGGTTAAAGCTACTGATACTGCAGCTCAAGAAGTTTGGACTAAGACCTTTGTTTGAAAGTGATCGCCAAGTTCCATGCAATGAAGTAGACGATTCCAGCAGCCAGATCACTTGATAGTAAGCAGAAAAAAAAAAAAAAAAAAGAGCTACATCTGCCCATGAGATATCCAGCCTTGATATTAAAGGTGCCATTTTCTTTGATTTCTTTCTGAAAAAAAAAATCTCCTGTCAACAACCACTACACTTTCGATATGAAAAAAAAAATTGATATAATGAGAAGGGGGTAAAAAAAATATCCGATCCAAGAAAAAAACAAAACAAAAACCTTCTTTAATAAACCCACATTCACATTAGTATAGTGAAAACAGGTGGGCAATGTGTGTGGGGGGGGGATCTGGGCGGGAAGCCAGCCATGTCTCTTTTATCAAAATCCTCAGCAGCAAAAACCCAGGTCACCTACCAGCTTCTGTACTCCAATTTCACCAATGAGAATCTTTACACGCCTACTAGTAAAATCCTGAGTGGGTAACGGATACGGAAGAAGTAGAAGATTATTTTTCTCCATGCTTTTTATTCTGTCGAGCCATTGGAAACCTAGCTATCCCCATCTACTATCCAGTAAATACCGCCAAAAGAATTTCTTCAAAGAAAGTTCCTGCACCATTGACAAAAACAGAGATTCATCATAAAATGGTTAGCAAATGAAAAAAGAAATATAGAGTGCACCCTCCTAATTTCATACATCTACTCTAGGAAAAGCATCTTCCTCGTCAATGAAAAACTGGCATAGTATGAACAAAATGCAGATTACTTTACATAACAGTAAATTTTTTTGCGTCAGGGTAGGATTGGGATCTAGAATCATGAAGGATATTATTCACAAACATCTCAGGCCTGCCATCCACTCCACCATACCGACGTTACCCAAAAGTACACTCAGTTTGGAGAAAACTTAATACACAGCATCGCCAACAAACAACAATCCACAGATCACCATCACCTTTTCAAATATAGCAAAACAGGTAACAAGATGAACTCTCTTGATTTTGTATTTTTAATAATTGAAATGCAAACTCTCTTTTAATTGAATTACGAAGTTCCCCTCCTCGCCCCACTGTGCATCTAGTCACCATTTTTTTCGTATCCAAAGTAACAAAAAAAAGTCATGGTACAAGGACTTTGAAGGCATCTCTTTCCACCACATCATATTTCCCCACCTTATAACATGCATTTTCTGAAGAAGTTCATAACTGTCCCTCTGCAAACAACTCACTGCGACAGGAACTCCTAAAGTCAGCTGCAATACAACTTCTGTCTCTCTTCAAAAGAAGTCCTCCATGGAATGCCTCACCAACCACGATAGTTAAAAGACCAAAAACCCCCGTTTGAAGGAGAAAATAGATATCATCCAAATGACCAACATGATCCTCTACCCCCTCCACATCAGCAAAAATCTTTTCAACTTCGCTGATATGACTCCCAATCCCACATAATATACTAGGCCAACTCAGAGACATGCTTTTCAAATAGTGACCCTGTCTCAGAGAGAGACTGTTTCTTCTATCCCACTCACCAAAGCCTGGGCTTTAGGAAGAGAGGAGACCTGATATACTGAATTGTCGGCTAAAACAACCCCACTACCCACATCCTTTTTCCTGAGATACTTATCACATGATTGATTACAGAAACATGAGAGATGAGAAAGAAGGGAGGGGAAGAGAGCAAAAGGAAATTTGGAGGATTCAACAAATTAACTTCTACCCCAATTCCAAAGTTACAAGCATTAGATTGCTCTGGACTCCTGGAAAATACCTAGCCCCAAAATTTGTCACCCAACTGAGAGAGAGATGCCATCTAACTTGAAGTGTTTAGTTTCAGATTAGTCAATTATCTATAGCCGTTCCTCTGTTTCAACCTCAAAATTATTGGCTCAGACGAATAATTTTACACTGGAATCTTCAGTCAGTGGATTCATCATAGTTATTTTGATTGCTGTACAGTTACAATAAATTCAAAAGATGAGAAGTGCAGTTTGATTTTTCAAATGCCATGTTATGATAGAATGCAACAGGATCAAACCAACAGACTGATAGAGAAGCTGTAACATACTCAAGAGTAACTTTAGATTGGTAGAAGCGGCTGTCTCTCATCAGATCCAACATGATGACTTGCCTATGAAGGGGGAAATTAATACAGAAGCGTATAATGAGTATGAATAGAAAATAAGATAACTGTCTGCAAAACAAGGACAGTAGATTCACACCTCCTCATTTGCTCCTGCTGCCATATTTATGAAAGACTCTTTTGACCTGAGAAGGTAATGACATATTCATAGTTGCAATTGAGCATAAAACATGCATGAGTCACAAAGTTGCCCAAACCCTCAACTCAAGTGATTAACCCACAATGCTATTTGCAAAATTAAGACACATCGAAAGATCAGCAAAGAAATGAGCAAATACCTATGTTTATCATGCACATCTATTGGTTCCAGCTTCCCATTTTGTTGTTCATCTTTGACCTTAGCAAGGGGTGAAAAGAACTAAAGGGGAAAAAGAAGCAGAAGATATCAACCAAAAGACGAGCAGTAAAAAAAATTTTCTCTTTTAATCTCTGGTTTTTCATCCATCAAAAAGTGTCTCATATTACCTGGTGCATTGAGATGAATACAATCGAAATCCCTAGTAGAAAGTTTACAGTCAAAGTATGACCAAACAATGCAGCAGATGCTATGCCTGTAAAGATTGTGGCCACTGTCGACGAGTACTTCTTCAAAATTGTATCTGGAAATATCGAATGACACCCAATAGATAAGAGTGCTAAAAGACAAAGATGCATGTATAACAAATCTCTGCGATTAACATGCTTCTAAGAAACTTCTTATCTAATCACCTAGGGAAACATACAAGAACAAGAAGAAAAAAAATGCTTTTAAAACAAGGTATTCCCTGCAAAAGAACAAAAAACAACCACCCACAACAGAAAAGGAAAAAGAGAAGCAGAGAGAGGGAGGAATTATGTAGCTGATTATTATCTTAACCTGCGTATTTGAAGAAAAAAGATGACAGAATTCCTTGTGCCGCGTTATTAGCTATCAAAAGCATAGTAGCTTTTGAATGACCTTGCAAAATATCAAAGCTACTAGGACCTGAAACATTTGAACAATATTGTGAGGTAGGCAGCTTTATTTGATTAAACATCTCCCAGAAACAAAAGCACCAGAACTCTTGACAGAGGGTAAATTTAAGTCTCATGGAAATGGCTTTATGGTGTTTCACATTGCTGTTTGCAACAAAGATCAATCAAAATGGGCTTTACACAATGCTTGGTAGGAATTGAAATTCAAAGGTAGATCCATGACTGGATTAGTGTCTGGTGAGTCAGATTTAGGTTCAGATGACCTAGAAAGAAAAAACTACTGATTTTTTGCAAAACATACCTTAAAAATAAAGAAATGTGGATTTGGGTCCTAAGATATAAGTTCACAACGTCTTCTCTAACCGAATCTAACAAAGGGCTTCAATTTCAAAAGTCACAGACAAAAACACATAAGGAATTAAGTTTATAATTCCTACGACCGAATGTCCAAAAGTAGTGATATAAGGATGTTAAACAAAAACGTTCCTTCACTTACATATTTCTAACACAATAAAATTGAAAACTTAACTAAAAAACTCACCAAAATAGGGCAAGACACCAATAGACTTTGGAATCATTCTGTTTCTTACAGGTTTCAAGTTGGATTCAGAGGAAGTAGAAACGTTTGTTTGCAATTGAGTGGAAACAAGAAGAAACATTAATCCTTGTCACTAATTACAAAGCTCAGTTCTTCGAACAGGGCCTTTTAGGTAGTTTGTCAAAATGCAAACCACGTGATAGCCTGCCAGCACAGTTGTGACAAGTAACTGAACTTGAGCGAAGCAGAAAACTGCTTCAAATGGATGGAGTTCTAAAGGATCAACCATTGACAAATGCAAACATGAAACTAGAGAAAACCCACAAGAAAAATGGACAGCTGTGTAACAAGGTATAATCGTTCGAAAGCTTCATTTCCATAGAACTCAATAGCATGTGGCCAATATCTATGAAGTGGGGCTATAGGGCGTCACAGCATAAATATATGGAACCACATAATGGTATAAGGAACCATGGCAAAGAGGTCAAACGATAATCACAACCTTCCCATGAGTCTCCTGATAACTTCATTCCTGTTTCTAATGTAAGAAGTATTTGAAAGCTATCATATAGATGCGCACGACACATTCCCAACAATAGGAGTATCTACGATTTATGTGATTAGAGCATTTGAAAATTTGATTTAAAATTTGGTTACAGTTACTAATCCTTTATGCATTAGGAAGTACCAGCAAACAACCAGTTTTTGAGACACTTTTGTTAGTGAGGCCAATATACACTGTAATCCCCTGAAATCAACTAATAAAGATTGATGTACATACCTACGAAAATGGCAGTTCCCACTATTCCTAGAAAGTTGAATATAGCACCATACCCATACAAAAACAAATTCTGCAAGGCAAATACAAAGATTGAAAATATAGATGAGCTTCCAAAGAGAATAATTTCATCAATTGCTACAAACTGGAACTTGACATCAGAAATGTAAGATATGGATGTATAATCCAAAAGATATTGAGGGTGCTCCAGGTGCAAGCTAAGGCAGATTGCCCTAAATGTGACCGACAATTCCTACAAAGTCCTCTCCAAGTCAATAACCAAAACCAAAAGAACAGGACCAGGAGCTCCAATGAGCTCAGTATCAATGAAAGGTATGGCCAAGTGTGTGCTTGCTTGGCTTTCCACAGCAGAACTGAAGAGGGCCTCAATTTTCTTGGGCAAACTCATGCCATACATAGAAATTTTATGCAGGATCTACAGGTCCACATTCCAAGCGTGTTCAGACAACTACACCTCAAATGTACTCAGTATTTTTCAACTAATACAATGGGTACTTCCTGATAAATGAGAAACCATTAATGTCATAAGGAGGAAAGGAAGGCATATTGCAGAAAACTCAGTTTGATGAAGGAACAATGCTCCCTAAGTCCCAATTACACTAGCAGATAGTGCTTGCTAGTTTTCATGACTAGAATATTGACATACTGCATTTTCAAATCTTAAATTGTTGCCATGAATGCAACACAAACATTAATGAGACCTGATCCTAGTATCTTACCTGGAGGTAAATGCTTGTCTCATATTGGCTTTTCAATGCATACTCATTGAAGACGGAAGCCATAGATGGAACAGTTACCTGTAAGATAAGTAATTTACCTTAGCCATGTACATTCACAACTAAGTTCTAAAAATATGAAACCAAGAGCTGCTTCTCCAAACTCCCTTCATACTGAACATTCCACCAATAAATCGAAAGATAGCAGAGAGCAAATACAAGATGTCACTTACAAAGATCAGCGTGCAGACGTATGCCCCCGTTGCAACAGGAAGACCCAAAGCAGTGGTACCTTCAGGTAAAGAACGCAACTGATTTACACTAATCCCAATGAGCAACAGAGCAAGAGCTTCCCACTATAACAAGACAAATGAATCAGTTCCACATATGCAACAAGCATGGCATTTACTGTCAGAAGTAACATTATTCCTCTCTGCTGGGCAAGACAAGGAGCAATAAAAGAAATGTTACGTACCTGAATTATGGAAAATCGGCGTCTCATTATTATCTTCAACAAAACTGCAATTACCAAAACCTGCATGTTCACGTACAATTGTCAAAATCTTTTCAAGACTTTTACTTTAGCAACATAAGAATATGAGAAAGAAGTGAATATTGAAGCAAAGCTATAAACAAATAACTAAGCTCAAATTCAGGTTAAGTAGCAAGGCCTTTTTTATAGCATTTTCATCTTTCTAGTGTAATGAAATGTGCAAATAATGGAAGCTTAGGATGAGACCTATGTGATATGATCCTCAGTATTTTTATTTCCTCGATGTCATGTGAACCCATCGTCCTGAGTGGAAGTTTAATAGTGAAACAAATTGGCTCCTAAGATGTCAAAATCTAGACCTGGACATCAAATGATGCACATTGTCAGCCAGAGGATGTGATAAAACATCCAACACCCAAGCAACAGTGAAAAGAACCAATGTTATTTTAAACAAGGCATATATGCAAAAAAACAAATCAGTTCACAATCGCACCCAGCCAAGAGTGAAAATCAATATTAATGACCCACAAAAATCATTGACACACCCGGCATATAGATCTCACAGCATCATTTTTCCCTCGATCCCAGCCCATTCCAAAAAGAACAATTAACAAAATCACTCGTAAAACCCAAAACAAAAAATAAAAGCAAGAAAGGCAAAAGGATATCCTCTTCTATTTCAGTCAAAGCTCTGTCTCTAACTCAAACTGTTGCAAAAAGTGAATTTGAAATGCGTAACAAAGTAGCTTTTGAGTCGGGTAGTAATGAATGATGAAAATGGTGACTCATCCTCAAAACTCACACCCTCTATCATCATCCTTGCTTCATGCTAGCCTTTTTTCCTTTGATATAGGATGGCATTTTGGGGAACCATATGGGAATTGCAGGCACCTATCTAATTCCCACCCAAAAATTGAGAACACAATATCAAACCAAGAAGATTCAGAAGTGCTATCCATGTCAATTAGCTCCTCAGAATAATGAACAGAGGCATCCGCCCTCCAAACTCTCTCTTGGAAGATCAGTTGAAAGCAAATCCTTGAATCCAACTACCTAAACGGCAATGGCTAACCATCCCTTCCTAAAACATTATGGCCAACCATGCTTTCACAGATATATTTCAGGGATAGTGGATCTCCATTTGCATGTTGTGTTACTGCCTATAACGCATAAGTTTTCAATTTCATAACAAGAGTTTACCTAGAACTGTGTTCCTAGATTTTAGGGTATAAGAGCTTCCATCCCCCACTTCAATTGACATTATTAAAAAGTAGTAGTGGTCACAAACTCTTTCAGTTATCTGTTACATTCAAAGAAAGGAAGTCACAGTAAAAGAATAACACCACCGTGGAAGAAATTGCTGATACAGGGCATCCTCTAAACATCGATCAGGAAGTTGGCAATTTAAGCATCACATTATTGGATGCTTTGAAGCCATAATAAATATGGTTCTGCAGGATATTGCAAATAATGATACACATTTATGCCAAAAATATTGCACAAGTAAGAAGGATTCAGTTCAATCCAGCTAAACATATCACCACCAGTTGAAAATGGAAAATGTAATACAATCAAGTAGTTCTCGACAGGAGGAAATATTACCAAGAGAAAGACTCAAATAGCAAAAGGAAAGCAAATGGAAAGTAAAATCACCAAGATAACATCAAAAACATATCACATTACAAAATACCTTCATATTGCTCAGCATCTTCACTGTTGCAGGATTGAAATATAACTGCACAAAAAACGACCTTCTATTGTTCAGTTTATGATTTGAATCAAACATAAAAGTTTGTCAAATACCAATAAAAATTAACTACCAAAGTATTCAATTCTATTCTCTACAAAACAGGATCATTAGATGCCAAGATCGGCCATTACATGCAGAAAACTATGATCCTGTCTCCTAGCCCTTAAGAGTCTTACTACCTGTTTGCAGATAATACCCTCCTTTTCCCCTTAGGGGCCTGGGGAGGAGATTCTCCTTGGTATGATCCTTTACATTCTTATAACTCCTTTGAGTCACTGATTTTTCTCAACGAGAAAGAAGAGGGCAGAGACTTGTTACATGGGAGGTCTACAAGAGATGGCATAAGAGAATGGAAAAGAAAAGACTAGAAGTGAGATCAACTCCTTGACTTGTTAGCCAGATTATGTCAGAACAATAGAATAGCTAGGCCGAATCTGGCAACCATCCCCAAACTGACTACCCTATAAAGCTGAACCGAGCCATACCAACTACTGGTTTGTCATTATCTATTCGGATGGTAAGTTGGGCCAGGTGTAAGCTAGTAGCACTAAGGGGAGAGCTGTTTTCAATGCTTAAGGTAATTCTTTGGCTAGTTAACTTCTCAAAGCACCAATATAGCTTCTTTAGTAAGACTCACTCCCTGTACAGAGCCAAGGTCACTATTGGCATTTATCTTCACTACTATGCATTTAGGCTTTTCGCCACCCATTGGCAGAATATATCATCAAACACTCCGATCAGACTCCATTGCACTTAGTGAAACTATTTGCTATAGGGCATGGAGGGGCTTGGCATTATGGCAGCGAACAAGAGGAAGAGGGCAGAAGAAAGGGACTGGCTTCTGCTTAGCACTTGACTAGGGCACTTAGAAAGGTGGTCACATGGTCTTAAACAGGCAGTGTCTCTAGCCTGCTCAGGAGGAGGGAGTGGCAGTCATCGCAATCACAAAGAGGGAAGGTTAGGCTGTTAGTGTTGGCAATGACTGAGGCAAAAGGATGATGAACAGGGAAAAGATAGTAGGGTCAACTGTGAGAGAAATAAGTTGAAGTAATTTTGAAGTGATTTGGTCAGGTTGGTATAAGTTAGACTTCCGAGCAACAGTAAGTAACCAGGATACCTAACCGACACTGACAGCCGCTCAGGAGTAACAGACCATCATCAGTGACTATCCTTTAACATTAGGCAACTGAGTTGTATCTTCTTCTTTTCTTATTCCCCAGGAAGTGGTATCTTGTTTACCCATGTAAAATATAAGACTAAAATTGAACCTCCAAATTCAAAAGATCCAGAAACTCCAAGAAGTCAAAGAACAGAACACTGAAGAGTGCTCATTCTAACAAAAATGTTCAATTCCAATCAAAGACTATTAGAAGATCAGTTCTGTCAAGAGTTTGAGATCCCTCTTATTCCAGAAACTCGCCAGAAAACATGATGTTATGGCGTTCCACATCCTACTCCACCATATACTGAAGCGGATCTCAAACATGCCATCAAGTCGGCACCAACTTAGGCATAAACCATGAAATCCAATACAATGAGAGCAATAGCAACCATTACTCCCATGCCGTATAACAATAAAGATGTCCACCATATCCCCACATGCTTTGCACCAACACCACCAGTCAAATATAATCTCACTGAGCTATCAGATTATCAACTCTGATATTTTACCCCATCCCATCACCCAAGCAACACATTCTAAAAGTCGTGATGGCTCCATAAACTTTGGGAGTTCATGGTTGGCATCAATAGTCATGATAAATGAAAACTCCATACTCTTTCAAGTGCATCTGAAAGCAACATCTCCAGTCAGCAATTACAGCAGGTGAGCCCCCAACTTAGTAGCACTGCTGTGGCTACCGAGCTTGTGTATGCCATTCATTAGAAACTTACCATTCGTCTGAATAATCTGAAGAAACATTACACTTCTTTCAGGGTTAGGATCACCAGAATTGGTTGAACCTACTCTTAGTTCATCTTTGTCTTTGCCATTAGCATGGCAAATGGGAGATTTTTAATTACATCAACTAAGCAAACTCTTGGTGATGGCTCAGTGGAAATAGAGCTAAGGCATGCACCTAGATGAGTATCTAGAATACTGCCTCAACACTGCCTAGGCAATTCCCAGTCCTGAAAAGATAGCCTGTGTGGTCAACACTGCCAGGCCCTTCTTTATGTGTGATACCACAACAAAGCTTGTAAAAGAACCAAATCAGCATTCAAAGAAAACATTTAGAAAACAGGAGAGAATTTATTTGACATTCTATCAAAAGAACAAACGTGCTGATAATACCTATTTAAGTTTTACCTGCATTGTGAACTTCAGATAATTATTAATCGCATAAAGAAGTGCTGGAACAGCAAGAAGCACATTGTTTCGAGCTGCCTGAAACAAGAATAAACATCTTTCTTACATCAGAGACCTCTAAGTGCAAGTTTTTCAGAGTAAGCAAAATAAGTCAAAGATGGGTGCCAAATATTCAAGGTGAGCATAAATCATCCAAACTCTAAACTTCAAATATGAGATTGTGCAGACCAAACTTAAAAATGAAAGAACTATTCCAGATTAAACAATTTCTGAAGATCATCGAACATCACCAATAAGCAGTGGTTTTATCCACTGATGGACATAAGAATTTCAAGGACTCAAATGACTGAGACAACCAGAGGTTTAACAGGCCTAATGTATTTTCATTGTTAATTGCCTAGAAAGCTTAGCGAAAGGCCCAACAGGAAACAACACTAGCCATTCATGCAGAGTTTACCAAACACATCATCTAATATCCATACCAAGATCTATGCCATTAAACTTCATACACAGAGAATAGATAGTTGGCAGAAACATTTACCATAATGCAGGAACTCAAAAGAACACCAACTTCTTTTCAACTCTTACTAAAAATTTAAGCTCATGACCATTGAACTGATGCCCAATAGCTTCAGAAACTTTTCAGAGAGATATTTCATACGAATCTACACCTGATACTTGGAGGCTGTGTTGAAAGGGAAGCCTATGTTTGCATTCCATTGCAGCCATATCAGAGGAAACTCAAATTTCAGTTTCCTGCTAATGTGTTCAAGCTCAAGAACTATATCTCCTATCTATATCCATATACGTACCAAAAACAGAAAGGAAAAAAAATCCAAAACCAGAGAAATGCTAGAGAATTCCCTCTGATAATGTGTACACATGAATATGAGTAGTGCACAATAAAACACTCCAAATGCTAAATCTTAATTCCAAACGGTTATCTACTCCATCAATAAATCTGAAACCTGCAAAAGCATGGTTCAATCTGATTTTTATGCAAGATAGTTCGCATTTAGAAACCAAGAATTATGCAGTTTACATAGCCTTATACAATTTATTCATATTTTTAAATTGAAAAACCAAAATGGTGCAATGCCAGTGATGGATTACTACCTGCACAAATGTGGAAATCGAGAGAAGAGGCTTCTCCCCTACTTTTTGTTGCCTAGCCTGCAAGATCAATAAAAACCTTACCAAAGCTCTTGCGATTTAAGATCTGTAAATTGATAAAATCTAAAACTAAACCGAAACAGACTGGAGAAAATTATTTCACTTATCAAAAACTTAACCTTTCTCCCATAGAGAGACGAAATTGGAAACATTTCTTTGGGGGACGCAGAAAGAGGGGGGAACATTTTCGGGGACTAAAAGGGATTTTTGGGTGGGGAGAAGGCTTTGTTGAATCCCCCTGCTTTGTCTCTCCCCTCCCCCTTCTCTCTTGCTCTCTCACACACACACAAAAAAAGACACTAATATCTCCATCACGTGCTAAAACAAAGACCTTACATGTTGACAATAACCCAATCTACTCAAGATTGTACTCTTAATACCATGCTTCTTTTTCCAAATGAATCTCAATTCACTTGTGTTCTTAGAAGAACGATGAATCAAAATAGATGAAGAAATAGACAAATACCTGCAACAAGAGCATAACAAGGGCAAAGAGAACCTTTGCAACCTCTGTTAAGAAATTAACACTAATTGGGCTAAACTTGAAACTCCCATCCACCTTGGACATATAAACTAGAATAGGCTGCAGAAAAAAAAAATGCACAAATTTCAGACAATTTAGAAATAAGGACAGTGAATTTCCAAAAGGAACCACAGGAAATTTTGTGATGTTCAATTTGAAAATCTGGACCAAGATCTATCAGGTTAAGTACTAAGAGACCATTAGGGTTTGATGCCAGAATTATTTTCTTATAAGCGGGTATGAGCAACTTGTATCCAAGTTTTTTTGTACAACTTTTACACATTTTGGTAATCACAACAGATGATAGAAGTGCGTCTAAATTACTAAATCAGCTCCAACCACCATGGTGGATGAGATCTCGGTGGGAATGACAATGATATTGCTGATGGCAGCTGCAACAGTGGCAGACACTTAGCAATGGTGGTGATAGAAGTTGTAAAGAGGGGAAGGGGAGCATTGTCACGGGTGTTGGAGCATCTAGGTGGCAACATCAACAACTACTATGTGTCAGAAGAGGTTGGTGGTGGTGAGGGCAGCGGTGGCAGTGGTGAGGGCAGCGGTGGCAACTTGGAAACAGTGGTACATGTCATATGTTTGCAGATGTTAGTAGGATGGCAACAGCTTGATGATTGTACATGCTAATGCTGCTGCTGCTGGTGATCGCACATCATAGGTAGTTGAGGCAGTCTACTCAACTACCTTAGATCATGTACTTATCACAGTCAAGGACCATATGAAAACTTGTTCCACAAAAAGGGGGGAGAGGTTTTTTTTTTTTTTAAGGGAAAGGCTTAACAAGTCCTGGTAATGCAACTTTCTTTTGCAAACATAACAAAAAAGGAAAGAGCATTTACATCACTAAAAGCAGTTTAGCAGATAATCATGTTTAATTGACTTGTTTTCACAGACAAATGAGTCCATCAGCCAAGTATAATGTGTTTTCAACTGAGAGCACATGTTTCAAATGAAGTTGTCTACATTTCAACTTCATTCAACTCCAAACCGATAATGATAAAGACAAAAGATGCATCAATCAGAAATAAGTGAAACGAATACTTAAGCATATCGAAATCATAATGTCACAGAAAACTGAAGCATCTTATAGAGCTAGCATCAAATCATAATGTGACAGAAAACTGAAGCATCTTATAGAGCTAGCATCAATTTACGAAATTATATTGTCTGACTCGACGAAAAAACTGTTCCTATTTGAGTGAAGAGCACAAACAACTTTTTTTTTTTTTTTTTTTTTGGGTGTGCAGTCAGACAATTGTTCACAATAGAACGTAAACCTCTCAAAGAATTATCACATTATCATTACTCAAGGAATACGGCAACAGTAACACTTTTACTGGTTCAGATGCAAAAATCACCTGCAAACCAACAAGGAAACAATCACCAACCACCAATAAGAGGTTAAGGACACGTTGCTTGGATGATACCCTGCCCTTGTATTGGTCATAAGCCCTTGACACGGTCTTGGCAGATGGGGAAACCAACTTTGAGTGGCAGACGCTGCATTCCATCATCCCGTTCTTCATTGGTTCGAAGCCAAACTCTGACACCCTACCCAAAATTGTATCTACAACCACAAATTAAGAAGACACTGTCACAAGCCTTCTATGCGTCAAACAAACAATTGCTTAAAAACCTATTCATCTAAATAATAATACATACAAACCACCTACAATTGCGTATGGTTTATGTTGCTGCTCAGAAATGTGGGAAGTAAGAATAGAACCAACATTTTCGATCTCAATTCACTATCACTGATGAAGAGAAAGAAAAACTAGGCCCAGCAGGGCTATACAGCAAGATAAAGGTAATACTTTCACCGCACAAAATTCATATTCTGAGCCCATATTTGTGTTCTTTTCCCCACACTTTCTCAGCAAGCAAGCAGAAGGAATATGCGGATCCATCAGCCATAGGCAACAGAACCCAGATACAAGGTTTACACTTACAATATATTCAATCAAATTTCATTGGAGAAATAAATCTCTAATATATATAATCCACCCAGATCTCAATTCGCGAACAACAAATATTTAACATTTTCAGAGCAAAACGACACCATTCTTAAAACTGGGAAAAATCCTCACCAAAAACGCTAAATTTAGATAGATATCCACCAAATATAAACATACAGAGCTTAGATCTTGCTACTTCAGCAACAAAATTGAACTCCTACTCCCAAAACTAACGCGTTTCTCATACAAATCATTCAAATTGCAAGAGTTACCTGACCAAAACTGCCTCCGCTCCGAGCATTCACCAAAGAATTCGATTTGTCCGGTTGGCGGTCAAATTTCCCGCCAGATCCACAACACGGGCACCTGAATTCAACTCCCCCACCCTCTCTCTCCGTCTCAGATTCGCGTTTCGGGTGAGATTTACGTCTGCGAAATGGAGTATTTAAGTCCTCTCTCCTTTTATGGAAATTGATATCCCGGAGATGTGAGGAATATACAGATCAACAGATATGGAAAAGTTCATACCATTCCCTTTTCTGTCCCAGCTCCTAAATCCTAATTGCTTTGAATTCACACTAGCACGGCCTCCCTGTGTGCGGGAAAACGACGTACCGACGCTAGCGAAGGCGAGTGGGTGACGGACCAATCAGGTGGAAGCTTTGGTAGGAAAAAGTGGAGTCAAAGTAAGTGAGGCAGTGATCTGTCAGGTCTTGTCAGAAATTACACGATTCGTGGCTGGGTCAGGTTAAGATCGGAGGGGGGTTTGCTGCCAAAGCAATGATTATGTTTAGAATTAGAAGTATCTTTCGCTTGAACTCGTGTTACTCTGACGTTAGCTTTGCGTCCAATCCTCTCTAATATAAATACAAAAAATAGCCTTCACATTTTTTACTACTAGATGTGGTCAAACAGAGACTTTTGTGTATTTTTGGCTGAGGTACCAAAATAAAATTATTGCATTCCAAACATAGGCTAAAAGGTTGCTGTGTTTTTTTTTTTTTTGGTAAGTGTCAAAGCTAGTCTAGAAATTGGTCTTGTTTCGTCAAATTTAAATTTAAGATTTAAACTGAGTAGTGTGCTGTTTGGGATGTAATCCCAAATTCTGTAATGGTTTGAGTTTTGGACTTTAATTTTAATTTTATAAGATTTGATCTATAAAGGGTTTGGGTGTTAAAATGGAAGATATTCAATTTTTCTCTTTTTTTGAATTCTGCTATATTTGGAATGTAGATTCAGTTTAAATCTGGTTTTGGACTTTAATTTTAATTTTATAAGATTTGATCCATAACGGGTTTGGGTGTTAAAATGGAAGATATTCACTTTTGCTCTTTTTTTGAATTCTGCTATGCTTGGAATGTAGATTCAGTTTAAATCTTAAATTTGAATTTTATGAATCAAGACCAATTTCGAGACTAATCTCACTCTGGCACTTACCAAAAAAACATAGCAACATATTGTCATTCTAAAAAAAGAGATACTCACTCAAGAAAAATAAATGAATTACAATAAATCCCTGTAAATTACTACCATATTCTCAAAAACTTCCATAAATTATAACTTGTAACGTAAACTCAATTTAAAACTTAAATTTGACTTTTATGAAACAGCACCAATTTCGAGACTACTCTCACTCTGGCACTTACGAGTAAAACATAGCAACATATTGTCATTTTCAAGAAAGAGATACTCACTCGAGAAAAATAAAAAAATGAATTTGAGAGGAGTGAGTTTACAAGTTATAGTTTAGGAATATAATGGTAGTTTGTGAGGATTTTGTTATAATTTATCCAAAAAACAAAACAAAAGATAAGTATGAACTTGTGTTACTGGGAGATTTGCTTTGAGTTTAATTCTCTTATATGAGTAGCCTTTATGTTGAAAAAAATACTTAATAGTCATTTAAAAAAACTTTATGTTAAAAAAACCTTTTAATTCAGCCTTCTATGAATTTATGTTAAAAAAAACCTTTATTCTGATTTCTAGCCTTTATGAATCCTTTTAAAACCTCTATTTTACTTTAACGTTAGCTTTTGCTTTTAACATAAAGGCTGTTTGTACGAAAGAACGCAAAGCTAACGTCAGAGTAATACAAATTTAGAAGTTTTGCCGTTCTTTTTCAGAATGAGCTATGTGAGAAGAATATTAAGTTATTTGTGTGAGTTAGCAGTATAGGTTAAAGGTTTGATTTTAAATTGGATGAATATCGTAACTTATTTAAACGGGAGTTACAGGAGTGTGGATGGATCTGTATTAATTTTTTAAAGTTTATTTGTGTGTTAGTTGGGTTCACTCAGGTAGCCTGACACACATATCGTGACTACTACGTTGTAGAATCACAAAATTATAAAACAATAATAGTGGTAATCCTACTGATAATGGATTTGTCCATGCAGCATTAAAAGAAAAATCCTACTGATAATGGAGCATAGTAAGCTTAATATAAAACAAAGTAAGTAGTAGCCTAATAAAAAAATAACTACTAAAAAAACATCTAGCACTAATGCGTCCCATGAGTGCCAGGCGCGAATAGCTCAAGTGGTGGGTCCAAAAACCAATGTCCTATGGGGGATGGAACCGGTGGTGTCGGTCGGATCCATTGGTTCAATGCAGTTGAACATAAACAAAGAAGAATGTTTTCAAAAGCAAATAGAAGAAACTCTAAGATACTGTCGTTTCTAGAATTAAGGTCTCTCTCGATTTTTGTTAAATTGATGATGAAAAAGTCTTACCTGACCAATTTAATCCTACATGGCTTCGTACATGTCATTAAAATTACTAGACAAATCCAGCTTGATTAATTTTAATTAGAAAATGAAAAAAAATATATTTATAAGCAAAACAGCTTAAAAACTTGAAAGAAGAAGAAGAAGAAAGCTTTTAAAAAAATTATAGAATTTCAAAATTAAAAATAAATTTCAAAAATTTCAATAATAAATTAACAGAAATAAGAAATTTTCTAATTTAATTTTTTTCTTAAAAAAAGAAAAAAAGAAATCAGTGAGATCTCTTTTCCCCTCCACCAATTTATTTTAGTGGCATACCCTTTGACCCCTGGCGGTGTGGGGGAGATCTCCCCCACTCTCATCGCGTGGAAGGAGAACCTCCCCCTGTCACGATAGAGGTAATGGTCTAATGACAATCTAATTCTCCCTTTAATATATGGAAAAATATTCCAAATGTTCTCATCTCACAAAAATTGTCTTCTAAAATAATATAGTCTCTGAGTCATACACCTTTAATATATGAAAAAAAAAAATTAAAATATTTTATTAATTGTTACAAAAAATAAAAAGACTAAAAACTTACCTATCCAAACACAACCCTATAATGGGAATATTCACTAAGAAAATATATTAAACTTATAGATAAGATACAAGCAACCGAATACAATATATATTCTATCATTTATTCGGTGCTTGAGTTTGCAATAGGAAAATGCAAAAAAAAAAAAAAAAAAAAAAAAGTATCGAACGTGTGTATATTCTTAAAGCGAAAAAGCTGATCTGTTGGGAAATGCTAGCAAACAGAAAAATTGACACACATAAATCACATGAATGATTGGATGAGTACCTAACCGGCTGCGTGATAATAGAGGTCTCAATCGAAAACACCAATTAGAAGAATCCGTAAACTTGAAAAGGAGAATAAAATATGACAGACACTTTATTTCTGTCGGCCGGCTTGGGTGGCTCAACTGAGAGTTTGCTTGATCGGCTTAAAATCAGATTTGCACGTGTTGGCTTGGAGTAGCTTGGGTCGACTCGAGTGGCGATGCGGATCAATCCAAAACTTTGGGCTGTATCCGATCGATTTGAACGGGCCGATAATTGGTGCGTGTCGAGAAGGGCGGCTCAACATTTATAGGGCTTTAGATAAGTTATAAAAATTGAGGTATTTTAATTTTTTTTTTTAAATTAAAATTAAAACATAATTTTTTTTATTATCTTTTTAGATCTAAAATTATTAATTAAATTTTTGTATTCAAGTTTACCCAATAAATCAGTTTGATAGATAAAATTATTAAACCGCTTAATCTATCTTGAGACGCAGTCGTAAATAATTTTTTTTTATGATCTTTAGTTTTGAAAAACTTATAATCAATTTTGAAATATTCCTCACTTCATAATCTCATCATCATTTTCATCGAATTATTTCTTCCTATGAATGACACGCTTTTTAAGGAATACAGCTTCTATATCCATCTCAACTGCAACTTGTTTAGACAAATCCAAAGTAGATTTAAAACCATTTTTGTAAGCTCTTATTAATTGAACTTACAACAAACAATATCTCATACCAATTATTAATTCCCAATAGAAATTCAAAGTTTTCAATCTCATAGGTTGCTAAGCATTTGGCTTCACTTTTTGTCTTAGAATCTTCACTAACTTTTGCTAATTTCAGTAAAGCATCTCTATTTTTGGGGGTTGAAATTTTAGAACTTTGACACTTTCAATGCGACTTTCCCAACGTGTTTGGTGTAGAGGTTTAAGAGTCAAAGTAATATACTCTAATAAACTTTCCATCTTTTTGTAGAAGAAGCAAATAAAGAATATATATGTTGTACTACTCCAAAAAATGATATTGCTTTAGAGCATGAATAACCATATCATAAAGAACTAAATTCAAACTATGGCAGCCACAAGGAGTATAAAATGCTCTAGGATTTAAATCTAAAAGTCTTTTTTGTACACCTTATTTGTAACCTTTCATGTTCGATCCATTATCATAGCCTTGTCCTCTAACATCATCCACATCAAGATCGTGTTTCCATAATGTAGTTAAAATTCATCAAAAACTCCTTTTCCCGATGTGTTATCTACCATAAAAAATTCTAAAAAGTGCTCATCAATCTTTATTGGACTTACTGAAGTATCAACACTTCGTAGTATATTAGTCATTTGTTCTTGATGTCTTGCATCAGGAGTACAATAAAAAATAACCAAGTAATACTTTGCTCTTTTGATTTTCTTGATGATCATACTTTTGACTTCATCGACTAACATCAAGATCAACTCATTTTGTATGTTATGTCCAAGTAATGATTATGAATCTCATGTACTTGAACACGTCTAATATGCTATTGCATTATAAGATCAAACTCTGCTATCATATCTATCAGGCCTAAAAAGTTTCCATTATTATCTTCATAAAATTTACGCAAGATTGTTTTTAGCTAATGTCTTCACCATAACAATGATTCTAACAAGAATTTTTTCCCAATGTTCTTTCTCCTTATTAATTCGATCCTTAATACTCTTATCACTTGTCTCATTTTTTGACAATCTCTTTTCCAGGTCAAACCATCTAGTCATATTGATAATATGCTCATTAGTTATTTCGTAAGACTTAAGCTTTTTATCGAGATGTTTCCAATCCCTACATCTTGGTTAACTAGTTGACTTGTACTATATTTTGAGCCAAACAATTTACAACAAGAATAAAATACTCTATCTGTATCTATTGAATATACTAACCATCTCCTATCTTGCTTTTCCTCATTCGGTAGTCTACAAATATAATATTCTTTTGAGAAATATCTATTATTTTCATTTTTTGGAAACTCAATATCATCAATTCTAATTGGATCATTCTCTACTAAGATATCTTGTAACTTCGTATCAATTTCCTTCTAATGTCCAGGATCAGAACAAGTAATACTTAAGATAGATTGATCATCAAAACTTGGACTGTCTATATGTGTCTCGCTAATAATTTGTTCTAAAATTTCATTTTGTTATGTCACATCAATATTATCTTCTAAGTTCTCCACTTGAGTCATATCAACATTATCAACTTCTTCTAAGTCCCCCTAATACTTGGTTCTTCACCTATTACCTCTTGATTAAAAAATTGGTTTTCTTTTGTCAACAAGAAATTTGTTAAGGGCCCCTCTTTAAGATTGAACTAAACTTTTATTCTCTTTTTTTTTTTTCTTGAGTTTTTCATATCCAAAGAGTGTAGCAGGTAATCAATGGCCCATTGAATTAGGAGTTAGAATTCTCATTATAATGCTACTTACTTAAATTGCTTGCAAAGTAGGTCATATTTACTGTCTAATGCTCTCAAACTTAAATTGCTTGCAAAGTAAATCATATTTACTACCTAATGCTCTCAAAGTAAATCCTTTATCACCATTTACTTAAAAATAAACCATTTCTTACCTGTAGGCCATGTGCCATCTATAGACTTCACAGCACTGCGAGTACATACTCTTTGGACTCATCAATAGATATTTCAAATGGCAGAATATAAGTTGGTTATAAGAAGAAAAAATTTCTCCAAACAAAATAAAATTAAAAACCGTGTTCAAATAAAAACAGAGGTTTGAATTAGACCTCATTTCTTCTCATCTTTACAGGAGTCTTATTTTTCAAATAAACCAAACATAAGCCACAAGTCAGTCTTGTTTGAGACATTAGATAATGCCACTCTCAATTAAGTACTCAACAAATTCATCAATAAGATATGACTTACAAAGGACAAGGATGCATTCTCATTGATATCGCGAGATATTGGTGGAGTAGCTGAAGGGAAATTGAAAGCAAATGAGAATGGGTTAGGTATTTAGGGATTTAGGGTTCTTGAGGAATTAGAGCTCGATGACAGTGTCGAAGCTAGTTTTAAATGGATGCCACTTAAACACGTAGCTGGAGGGCTTTAATCCAGCGTAGAATGCCATATGGCACGTGGATCCCACTTTGTCAATGTATATTACTATAGTCAACATGATAGGGACTCCGATTTAGACCCCTCACCAATGCCTATTCCCTTCACAAGTAAGGACTTATGAGTTCTCGAGTTTAGCCCTTGCTTATGGTTGATACCCCTTGGCCGACCCAGTAAAACACTCAAAAGAGAAATGTATCCTAGCTATTGGATCAAAAAGAAAAGAAAAGATATTTTTGGTATTTTGGGTTTTATCGAAAGATAAATTAAAAGAACACGGATGGTTAGGAAAATGGATGAAAAGAAGGATACGCAAGCCTAAGCTCGAATGGGTTGACACCACTAGATGAACTTAGAACCTGATTGTGGAACAACGACGGCTTAACCCAATAATGAACCTCTAACAAAGTCGATGAGATGTTAGGCCTAACCCCAAGCACCAAACCTCCTCTGCTACCCCAAGCTTCCAAGCCTAACTCCAGTTGTCGATTGCCTCCAACTTGATCAGCCTAACCTATCATAAGTCAGGTCTAACAAGTGTGAATAGTGGCAGGCCTAACCCTACACACTATAGCACCTATGCTAGCCCAAGTGTCAGGCTTAACCCTGAACACCGAAAGATAATGGCGCAAAAGCTAAAAGCTCTCTTGGAGATTTCTATATTCAATAATTCAATGGATGCTTACAAATGGTGCCATGGAGGGGTATTTATATTACCTCCATGGACTTGGGCGACAAAGGGCTTTCCTTTTACAAGGAAAGTTGATTGCCACTTAATCAATCCTCCAAGATCCTATTGAGGTTAGAAAAGAAAGATCTTGTAGAGATTATGCCTTTTGCCTTAAGCTAGCCCCCAAAACAAGGACAAATCAATCAAAGATTGATTGTCCACTAAAATTAGGGATGTGGCTGGCCATAAGCTTCCATATAAGGAGCAAAGGAATTGCCACATACCTAAAAGACTCATAACTTCAATCAAGGAACAATCTTTCCAAAATAGGACCAAGATTGTTGCCTTAATTGAATCTCACCAACATGGAAATGTTTGAGACTCAAAAAGCAATAACATAACACCCCAAAAATAAAGGGGATTCGGCCATATAGGGATCCCACATACGGTTTACCCTATATGGCCCCTCATTGCCACTTGTTGTGGTTGCCGGCACCGTGCTCCGCTGCTTCTGTCGTCGTTCCACCACCTTGTAGGGTGGCGACTCCAAAATAATCCCCATGGTCTCCTGAGTCTTATAAGACCAACCTCCTATGTACTCTTCCATGCGCCGCCGCGTCCGGTGGTCATGTGGTGGTGCTACCAAACAACTCCACTTGGCATCGTGATCCATCTTAAATCAACTTCCCATGCACCTTTGTTACGCTGCCACGACTGATGGTCTTATGGTGGCACCTTCTGTAAGTCCAAGGATTAAGGTAACCCAAGAAAGGGGGTGAATTGCGTTTCCAAACTTTTTGCTTTTAACCCCCAAAATGTGTTTGCAAAGTAAAGGATAATTTAGCACAAGTATTAAGTAAATTGATGCGATAAGTAAATAAGTGCTAAATGTAAAGAGTAGGGTAAAGAAGCAAACACGTGATTTTTAGGTGGTTCGGCAAACCCGCCTACATCCACCCTCAAGCTCCTTTACCGAGCCTTGAGGTTTTTCCACTATCTTCCAAATAGTGTACACTCTAGCTTCTGGGTGCTAGAGAACCTTACAAGTGTTTTCCGGGCTCAACACTCAAACCCAAGTGATTTTTCGGGCTCACCACTCACAACCCAACCAAGCTTGAGATATACCCTCTCTAAGCTTCTTCTTTAGTGAACAACCTCACTAAAGGAATCACCTCTTTTGGATAGGAAGATACAAGAATAAACTCTCTCAAAGAGTGGATATGAAAATGGAAAGCTCTATCTCTTTGATTCACACAATGACAAGGATAAGAAAGTGTAATTTGTGTGAATGATATGAGAAATATGGAATAAGAAGGTTTAAGATATTTCTCAAGCTATGTAAAATGATATGTGGTCGTTCTCTCTTTTTAGAGACAATAGGAAGGTCTTTATATAGGCCACATGAGAAAACTAGCGTTTCTAGCCGTTAGGAATTTTACCGTTGTACCGGTCGACCGCTTCATGTACCGGTCGACCTTCAGGGTTACCGTTACCCAACGGTCACATTGTCAGAACTTTAATGGATCTATTTCAAAATATATACCGTCGACCGCTACACCAAGCGGTCAAAGGCCGGTCGACCGCTTCACCAGCCGGTCGACCTCCTCAACTTAAGCACATGATCCGGTTCATTTAAAACCACGATTTTGACCATTTTGAAACAATTTTAAAGACTAACTTCCCATAAGTATATAAAAGGTTTGGGTTGATTTTGAAACCATTAAAAACATTTGATCTTTCAAACAAGAGGTAAAACGGTTTATGCACGTTTTGAAAGATATGCAAGTGTGATTCAAATCCTTGTCAAAAGTGAAACTAAGAGTTACAAGATTATACCCTATGGTCTTGAATCTTCACTTTTGAGCTCCTTGCATCTTCTTGATCTTCAATCTTCTTGTCTTTGGCTCTTTGATAAAATGTCTTTGTCTTTGAAGATGTCCATTTTGTAAACTCAATCCATTTATTGAAATCATCAAAATATCGATTGTGAACAAAAGTCAACACCTTCCCTGTGCTGCTTTAACCCTCTTTACTTGTCTGGCGTCAACTCTCCACAGGCCTTGTCTGGGCCATGCCAACACTTGTCTCCCTGGTTGGCTATGAATGATGGCATAGGCCATGCCATGTGAAAGCCTTTCCGTGCTCAAGGCCTTATCAGGCATGCTTGCAAGCCTTGCTATCTTTGGAGCTCGAATGGGGTTCCTGTCACAACAGCCACTGACACGTGGCAGAATATGAATGGGTATAACATGTATGGCGTTATCCATGTGTGCAATTTCATTAAAGAAGTTAACGACAGGATGTGAATAAGATTAGGCCCAAACTGCAGGGATACCTGTAGGGAAAAGTTTACCCTAAGGCCCAGTCTGGGAAAAGCTTAAACTCCAGGGACTGGTGAAGATATTTAGCCTTATTTTTATCTTTCTAATTTTTTCTTGGAGGGGTATTTAGTTAATACATCACTTTCTGTTTGATTTAACGGTCAAATCGAACTGAGGGAGAAGATTGATTCTTTTTAAAACTTATAGGGTGTCATTAGAAAAATTATAAATTATTGGGTCAAATTTGATTTTTGCCAATAAATATGAGGCCTACTATGATATTTTTCCAAAAATTTTCATACATGAAGAGCTGTAAGGCGCTTGAAGAGGATCCAAAAATCAAATCTAACCCCTGTGAGAGTGTGGAGGGCCAGATGGAAGCTAGAAAAAGGCTAAAATGTGGATCGGACTTCAACGAGTTTGATGTGTACCTGCACATGCAAAAAATAGATAAAAAGAAAAACTTGAAACATAAAAAATCAATGAAAAACGGATGTCAAGAACACCTACAATGACAAGGATGGTGGCAACAACGAGGAAACGTTAGATGGACATCGATAACAGTTAAATGTTGATTGAACTTCAAAGAGTGAGATGATGTGTTGTGTGAGCAAAGAAGACATTTGACTCAAAAGGTACAAAATCTGCAAAAGATGATGGCAAAAAGTGAAAGCAAAAATAGGGAAAAATATCTAAGTATAAATTGAATTGCTAACCTCCAACCATAATTGCTTAAGTGTGAAACCAAAGATAATAACTAAGAGATCAACTACACAAAACTCAGAAAACCTCCCTAAAACTTTCACGGTAAATGGAGAATTAAAGATAGAAGTTTTCAACCTAGTCTATCTCATGTAAGTGTGTGTATCGATGGAACATCACATGCACCTTTATAAATAGGCCAAGACTAATATCCATGTTCAACATCGTATCAGCTACTTCCCTTCCATCGAGGATAAATGGAGATTTTCACAATGTCAAGTAATGTCATAAGCCACTATATTGACCAAGTTTTCAACAAGTGGTCAATAATATCTCAACAACTAGGATTTGAATTTTGAATAAAATAGATAATATAATAATATAATTTAAAAACCAAATGTAACATGTGGGCCACTTTAAGTCTCAAAATTTGAGACAAGTGCTAACATTCTCCCACTTGGCTCACATGGTACATCTGAATACTTGATTGGCAATAGAGATTAAAACTGAAATGGCCATGAGTAAAATTACTCAAACTTTATACTTTAGAAGAAAGATACAATACATGAATCATGATGGTTTTGTGTTTGTTCAATCAACATTCCCTTCCATGTATTACAATGTACTATCTTTCTAAATAAAATCCTTATGTGGTGATACTTTATGAGTAACTTCCAATAAGTCACTCTTGGTCCAAATTGTCCAATGGACTATATAGGAGCAAACATTTTATGTGCACAAAATTACTTCATTGACAATAAATAAGTACGATAAGGAACAAGATCTTAAGCATAAAGTGAACTAACTAATCTCATGCTCTCTACATGTTTCAAATACATCTTAACTGAGAGTCCTTTTGTCATGGGATCAGCAATCATCGAGCTCGTACTAATGTGTTCAATGACCACTTCTTGTTCCTTAATTCTTTCTCTGACAGCATGATACTTTATGTCAATATGTTTACTTTGGCTCCCACTTTTGTTGTTTTTTGAAAAGAAAACTGATGCGAGTTATCATAGTAAATCCTTATTGGCTTGGATATCAAACTCAATACTTGAAGCCTTGTGATAAAATTCTTTAACCATTTTGCATGTGAAGTTGTCTCAAAGCATGCAATGAACTCTATTTCCATAGTAGATGATGCAACAATCGTTTATTTTGCACTCTTCCATGATAATAACACCTCCTGCTAGCATAAAGACATATCCGGAAGTGGACTTTCTAGAATCTTGACACCCAGCAAAATTTGAATCTGAGTATCCAACCACTTCTAGATTGTCTACATGCTTATAAGTGAGCATGCAATCCTTGGTCCCTTGTAGATATCTCATAACCTTTTTGGTAGCCTTCCAATGGTCCATTCCTGGGTTACTTTGATATCTACCTAACATTCCCACAACAAAGGCTATATCAGGTCTTGTACGACCTTATGCATGCATTAAACTGTCAACTGCAAATGCATAGGGAATGTTTTCCATATATTTTATAAATCAATTTTTGGACACTAATTTAGACTAAATTGATCATCCTTTACAATTGTTACAGCATTAGGTTTGCAATCATTCATCTTGAATTTCTCCATAACTCTTTCAATGTAAGCTTTATGAGACAGTCCTAATGTCCTTTGAGACCTATCTCTGTGAATCTCTATGCCAATGACATAAGAGGCTTCACCCAAATCCTTCATTTCAAAGTTCTTAAAAAGAAATTGTTTAGTATCATGCAGTAGGGCCAATCATTAGTTGCAAGTAAGATGTCATCAACATATAGGACTAAGAAAATGAACTTACTCCATTGACCTTAAGGTATATACAATTATCTACAATATTCTCCTCGAAACAATATGAAGTAATTACATTGTGAAACTTTAAATATCACTATCGAGATGCTTGCTTTAGTATATATATATAGGCCTTTTAAATTTGTAAATTATATTATTACCTTGATTGAAACAAAATTGTGCTGTATGTTTCATGTATAGCTCTAATTTAAGATCTTCATTTAGAAAAGTCATCTTCACATCCATCTGATGTAGCTTTAAATCAAAATGTGCTACAAGGGTCATGATTATTCTAAATGAGTTTTTCTTAGAAACTGAAGAGAAAGTGTTATGGTAATCAATGGCTTATTTCTGTGTGAAACCCTTGGCTACCGGTCTTGTCTTATATTTCTTAATGTTATCATTTGAGTCTTTCTTTGTTTTGTAGACCCATTTGCAGCTTATAGCTTTAACACCTTTCGGTAACTTAACAACATCTCATACTTGGTTGTTAACCATAGAGTCCATTTCGTCTTTCATGACATCATACCAAACCTTTAAACTTTCCACACTCATGGTTTGTGAAAATAAGATGGGATCATCACTAGATCCAACATCAAAGTCAAACTCCATTAGGTATACAAGGTAATCACCAAAAATGACTATCTCTTTACCCTTTAAGATCTCCTGAAACCATGATTCTCACCTATACTAGGTGGACATTAATCTTCAGGTTCTACATTGACGTGTTCCTTTTGAGTAGAAGGTGGTGATTCTTAATTTGATCGTCTTCCAAGATATCATGTTTATATTATTAAAGGATAATCATTTCATTTTTGTCCACGAATGCAACATCTTGATTTCGTGTACGAGGGACATAAAAATTTATAGCACATTGGTTTCTCTACATAGCTAATGAAGTATCCACTAATTGTCCTGCGGTCCAATTTGTTTAAGGGTGGATTATAGATATTGACCTCAACTGGACAATGCCATATGTGTAAGTGTCTTAAACTTGTTTTCCATCCTTCCTATAACTCAAATGACGTTTTGGGAACTACCTTAGATAAAACTCTATTTAAGATACACACTATGGTTTTCAAGGCCTCACTCCACAAAATAAGGGAAGATCATTATTGCTCAATATAATTCTTACCATATCCATAAGGGTACGGTTTTGCCTTTGAGCAACAACATTTTGGTAAGGTGATCTCGACATAGTATATTGTGCAATGATACCATATTCTTTAAGAAATTTCGCAAATGATCCCGGTCTTTGCCCTGACTCTATATATGTATCTTCCATAATATTCACCACCCCTATCTGATCTTACGATCTTAATTGTTTCTCTACTTCATTTTTATATATCCTGAAAGAACCTAGTGCTTCAACCTTATAAAATAGAAGGTAGAGATACATATAACGTGTATGGTCATCAATAAATAAGATAAAGTATCTTTGACCATTTAGACAAAGATTGCTGAATGGACCACAGATATCAGTGTGTATGATCTCAAGTACATCATCATTCCTCTTGGCACCTTTACTGGTTTTGTTACTTTGCTTTCCCTTTATGCAATCCACACAAGTTCCAAAATAAGAAAAATCTAGAGTCTTAAGGACTCCATTATTAACTAATATTTTCATTCTCTAAAGAGATATGACCTAATATTCGATTCCACAATATAGAGGAGAAATAATGATATATTTAGTACCAACACCAGCATGCATGGTTTGGAAACTTTGCTCATAGGCAGGATCTTGTAAGTTCTTTTTATATAAACTAGTAACTAAAGACCTAGAACCTATGATAACAAAACTTTTAAAAAAGCGAAGGTCTGAATCAATAAAATAAAATCGAAATCCAGAAGGTTCCAGTCTAGATATTGAAACCAAATTTCTAGAAAATGAAGAAACATAAAAAGTATTTTCAAGGTCCAAAATAATCCATCTTCTAAAATAAGTCTAAAAGTCTCCATAGCCTCGACATGCGAACGCATCCCATTTCCTGAATATATGCATTGTTTACTTTCTATCAGCTTCCTTAGGCTGAGAAAGCCCTGCATGATATTAACAATGTGAATTGTGGCATCTAAATCAATCCACCATGTATTATGATGAGCGTTAATGAAATTTGATTCATAATGCACTAGAGATTGAGACTATCTTTCTCTTCAAGTCATTGCTTGTACTTCTAGCAATCTTTCTTTTGATGCCTATTTTTCTTGCAAAAGAAGCATGCATCCTTATGGCCATGTCGCTCGAATGAACATGTTTCATTTTTCTTTCAAGGTCTAGCATCGGTACCTTTGCTCTTTTTCCCTTGTCCCTTATGAGTGACAAAATTAGCACTCTTTAGATTTTCATGTTTCCCCTTCTCCTCTTCCTGCACACACATACTGTGAGTCTAAATAACAACCCAAGAGGGGGGGTGAATTGGGTTTATCAAAAACGTCTCCCTTTTTCAATAAAAACCCAGATCTGAAATATAGCCCTAACAATTAATAATACAGATCTGAATGTGTATAATGCTAAGCAAAATATATGCAATAATGATAAAGCATAAATCTCCACAAGTATGAATATGTACTGAAACGTAAGAGAGATAGAGTTAGAGAGATGACACCGTATTTTTAGGTGGTTCGGCCAACACTTGCCTACGTCCACCCCCAAGGCTATTGACTTCCTTGGGCTTCCTTCACTATTCTCCAAATAGCAAATACACCTTAGCTTCTGGGGTGCTAAGGAACCTTTACAAAGCGTTTTTCGAGCTCACGCTTCAACTCTCTCACAAATCCCAAAACCCAAGGGATTTCTTCTACTCTCACAAGTAGGACAAGTGTTTACCCAACACTCAAGTGTTTTACAAATAATGGGTACAACAAGGAATGACTCTCTAAGCCGAATATGCAAGTGAAAAGCTCACAACGTGTGGAATGGCTCTCTAAGCCGAATTAGCAAATGGCTGTGCAAGAAGACAAGATACTTGAAAGTTTGGAAGTTGAATGAAACCTAAAGTTTGGCAAGTATGAGCACAAGCTTTCTTGATAGGTGCGGTCTTCCCTCTTCTTCAAAGCACTTTCTCTCTCTAGAAGTTAGGGCACGATTGATTGCAAGTGTGCTGTGTCTTCTTCAAGAAACTTCTCTCTCTTTGGAGGCTAGATCATCAAGGATAAGCACGAGAAGAAGATTTAACAATGGGAGCTTTGATCTTGAAGGAATCAACAAATGAAATCTTTGGATCTTGCTTTCTCTCTCTATCGGAGGTAGATTTTGAATAATGATGCAAGTCCTTGCTTTCTCTCTCTATCTCATTCTATATATGGTCCTCTAGGCTTCAAGGGTCTTCTTGTAAAGTTTGAGTGCCGTTGGAGGTCATTTGAGACCATTTGGAGACTTTTTGGATGAGTTGGCGTCATTCCAGGATTTCTGCAAATTCGCACTATGTGTCGACACATTGTCTTCATGTGTGACACTTAGTCTGAAATTTTGTCTCGGGAGACAGTGCAATGTGTCGACACATGCCTTCAATGTGTCGACACTTCCCATACTTAGTCTGAAAAAGCTATCAACAGTGAATTTTTGCATTTTGGAGTTGGGCTCTCGGGTGTTAGTGCAATGTGTCGACACATGGTCCAATGTGTTGACACTTCCAACACTTAGTCAAAAAATCACGTTGAATGGCCTGGAAATAGCTCTCGGGAGATAGTGCAATGTGTCGACACATAATAGGTTCACCCTAAACAGGTCTCTTTGACAGCAATTCTCCAATTCAACTTTAAAGCATCCAAACCATTCCAACACTTCTTTAAACACCTACAATATGAAAAATTGATCTTATCAACTTGTGTAATGGTGTTCAAGTCCACTTAAAAATAGTTTAAGGAAATAACTTCAATCCTTTGAAATACATTATAAAATAATGGATTGATAATGTAAAATCTAAAATCCTTCAAAACTTAGAATTTTTTTGTTATCATCAAAATCAATTATGGATTGTTTGCAAAACAACCTTGGGCTAACAATACTAAGAAGCTCATTGATGGACCTTTTTTCTTATGTGTTATATGAAATTTTAAATGGTCCATATTCTATAAAAAGAGAGTTGAGTATGAGATGGACAAGAAAAGATTCTGAAATCTCAATCTCTAGGAACTTGAGTTGAGATGCTATTCCCTCATTTCCAATATGTGCTCATGCATACTTCTAGATTTGTGATGCTTCATCATTGACAACTTGTTCATTAGGGTGCTAGTTAATCCTTTGTTAGAACTAACAAATTGTTCTTCAAAAACCTTTATGTAGTTCTTCACATTTTCACATTGTGGAATGAAGTCTCTACTGCTCTTGCTAACATGCACCTTAATGAGCATTAGGCTTAACTGGTTGGATCTTTCCCACCGTTCATAGCCCATTTTCTTCACAACAGAACATGATGTTTCGTGAGTACTGGTGGTTCATCCATATGGAGTGTCAAGTCAAGATCCATACACCCTAATGTCAGGAGGATTTTTTTATTCCAATCCAAAAAATTTTCACCATTTAAGATTGAAATATGAGAATCATTTTTCAAGAAAGATGTAACAACAACTGCAATATCTAAGAGTATAAATTATTACTTTAAAACAATGACTATAATTTAAATCACCAATGTCAAATTCAACAACAAAATCTGAACCTTCTTGTGGGTAGAGGTCATATAATGCGTTAGATTTGCTTATAACTTTGCCAATAATACTAGTGATTTATTCAAATATTTTAGAAAATTAATCTTACACATGCAGGTATTTGCTATCCTATTTCCTAATAGTTAAACCACTATTTTATTCCAATTAAGTCACAAAAATGATTACCTCCTGCCAAGCAAACACTTAAGTCCCGTTACTTAATTGCAACATGGATATAAGGTTATTTTTTGTCTACAACTGATGTTTTGATGATAACAATAATGTTAATTGAATTTGTTGATTGAAGTGAATCCAAGATGAGAGCCACATGAGCACATGATGAAGAAGCAAGCTCTCAAGGATCAAGAAGATGCAATGAGCTTAAAAGTGAATATTCAAGATCATAGGGTATAATCTTGTAACTCTTAGTTTCACTTTTGACAAGGATTTGAATCACACACTTGTATATTTTTCAAACAGTGCATTAACTTCTTATCACAAGTTTGACAACCAAAATGTAGTTTAAATATTTTCAAATAATCTCTGTATAAACTCCCAAGCCTTAGTTATATTTTTGGGGAGTTGGTTTTTGAAATTGAAATTTCAAAAATGTCAAAAATAGGCTTTTGAATTGTAGTGGTTCCACAATTTCGTATAGCGGCCAACCGTTACCTAAAGTGGTCAACTTGCATAGGCCAAAAATTGAAAGTTGGAGCAATGACTAGTTGTAGCGGTCGACCAGTATGTTCGGAGTAATTGTAAACGGTTAGAAACGATTATTTTTCTCTTGCCCACAATATAAGAACTCTCTTAAAGTATTTCTGTTAACTCTTGAACATCACATTTGATATATCCTTAAAAGAATCCAAAAGCCTTGATTTTTATTCCAAATATATTTCTCAATCATGCACACAAATTACATTTCATATTCTTGTCATTGTGTGTAACATAAGAGATAGAGCTTTCTATTGTCTTATTTACTCTTTGAGAGCGTTAAACTCGCCTATCTCATCATTCAAAAATATGTGATTCCAACAACGAGGGTTGTTCACTAAAGGAGGTTAGAGAGTGCACATCTCAAGCTTGGTTAGGTGACACTTATAATGCTCTCTAGCACCGGGAATATAGAATTTACACTATTTGGAAGATAGTGAAGAAAACCTTATGGCTTGGAAAAAAGATTAATGAGTGGATTTAGGTGAGGTTGTCGGACTACCTAAAAATCTTGTGTTTGCTTTTCTCTAACCACTATGATATTATTGCATATAGAAAGTACACTAAAAGGAATCACTGCAGCTTATCAACCTGGTTAGAAGGATGATCGAGCTACTTAAACAACTAAAGATGGACCCAATCTAAGGTCGCTAAAATTGTCTCACGAGTAGAGAAGAAAAGAAAAATAACGTTGGACTGAAAGAGTAAAGGAGAAATTACTTGCTAAAGTTTGATATGTGAATTAGACTATATGGTGAATACCAACATATCAAAAGATCATTTGACTCATTCCATAAGTGACCATTGAAACTTCCAGCGACTTGGAGGACAATCCTCGTTTGTCAATTCTAGACTATTTATCGCATTTATGTTCATTTATTGAAAATGCAGTTGGAATAACATGCTAGTGATCATTTGACTCATCCCAAAAGAAAATCATTATACTAAACACTATGACATGGAAGTTAGCTTTGATACCAGTAATAAAAGTAAAAGTAGGGAGAAACAATGAAATAAAAATTGAATCGCTAACCTCCAATCATAGTTGTTTAAGTGTGGAACCAAAGATACCAAGCAGGAGATCACCTGCACAAAACTCAGGAAAACCTCGCTAAAACTTTCATAGTGAATAGAGATTAAATGATAGAGATTAATTTTCAGCCTAGTCTATCTTATGTAAGCGTGTGTGTCGATGGAACATCACATGCACCTTTATAAATAGACTAAGACCAATATCCACATTCAACTTCATATCAGCCACTTCCCTTTCATCGAGGAGAAGTGGAGAAAAGCACAACTTCAAGTAACGTCAATATGCCACTACATTGACCAAGTCTTCAGCAAGTGGTCAATAATATCTCAATCACCCAGGATTTGATTTTAGAATAAAATAGTTAATATGATAATATTAATTTAAAAACAAAATGTAGCATGTGAGCCATTTTAAGTCTCAAAATTTGAGACACGTGCTAACAAAAAGGACTCTGCCTATGACAAAGATGCAATAGTAGCACATCAAATAAAATTAAAGGACACATGAATAACTTGGCTATAATATCATGTAAAATATAAAATAGAATATTTTAATATTAAAAAGAAGAGATTTAAGGTAGTTAAGCCCAAGAAGCCTACATCCACCATATAATTACCAAGCCCAATGGACTATATCTTTATAATTCAACTTGATACTAAACTTGTACAAAAGATGGCTCATTTATAACACCCAAAGAAATAAGAAGCTAACTTTATAATCAATGTGAGACAAATCTACTATATATTCTAACATGTTAAATCTCAATCAATCCCAAAAGTTTAAGTTATTAGGAAGAGGTATATTTATTTTCTTAAATTATATTCTCCAATACTTCGTCTTACCCGCAAGACCCAAAAATGTGCGAATCTACCTACTAGGAAGGAATTTGATATTTGAAATGGAAGGTAGAGTATAAGTGAGGTTTGAACTCAGAACCATCACTCAAAAACCATATTAAATCATCTATCTCAAGAATTTAAGCTGTTAAGAAGAAATATAATTATTTCTTAAATTATATTCTCCAACACAACACGTGGCCTTACATGTAACACTTTAAGACTACCTCTTTTTATGAATAACTTGCAAAAGATGAGGTACTTCAATTACATGATGTAAAATGGGGTCTTAGTCTTGGGGCATCGCAACTAGTAAGTGGATATGCTCTCTACTTTATTAGCTAATGTTTGAATCCCTGACTTACCTGGTGCTAGGGATGTGTGACAACTCTAAATGTTCAATGTTTGTCTATGTATTTTTATGAGTTCACTTTGATGGGTTGTACACATAAAATTTTTTTTATTAGTCTACAAAAAATTAGAATCTTATAATTGTAAAATGAGAGAGATGCATTTTAAAGTAAAAAATGTTGGAAAACGGCATGAAAATCAATGAAAAGAACACCAAGAATTTATGTAGTTCGGTCCCCAATCCGGCCTATGTCCACCCTGTTGGATCGCGAGAGCTCAGTGGAAAGGATCGTTGAATCAAAGCAGCCCAAGCGTTCTGCTTCCTTTAGATCCACGCACTCATAATTATGCAAAATGATTGGTCTTGAGGGCATACATCTAACACACCCCAGAGTAATTTTATTAAGAACGCTTACGAAAATCACTCTACAATAGCCATACCATTCTCTTTCTCTTTTTTTTTTTTTTTTCTCTCTCTCTCTCTCATGTGCATTTACTCCTATAACATAAGCCATTATTTATAGGAAAAGATATGAAGAGAAATCCTAAGAGAAAAACCCTAAATTTGGAGTAGGGAGCAAGTAAACTTCTACTAAAAGTCTACTTCTATTCCAAGTCTATCTTATGGGTGTGGACCCCAACAAATCTCCCTCTCCATACCCATAAGGGAAGAATATGTTCCTGACATCTTTCGGTTGAGTGCATCCCAGGCTCTCATCAGTAGAACCTTCTTGCAACTTTGGTGTTTGTTGCTCCCCCTTGCTCACCACCCCGTGCATCCTTCTTCTACTGGCACTCCAGCCTCGTCCTTGTCACCAGACGACCAACCATACTCCCATCTGAGTGTCCTGCACCCCCGCCTAGGGTGCCGCATCCCCTGCTTGTACCGTCGAACCCATGTAGAACAGTATCTCCCCCTGCTTTTGCATCTCCATCGGCTGGTACCAAGCACCTTCGCGTGCTACACGAAGTCGGAGTCAATCATCATCATATCTGTAACCATACTTTTCGCCATCTCAATTCATACTGATCGAGGTTGAATTTTGAAATTCTGACTCCACCAATGGATCCGGGATGGCCCAAAACCTAAAAAACT
Organism: Morella rubra; assembly: GCA_003952965.2. Taxonomy (NCBI): domain Eukaryota; kingdom Viridiplantae; phylum Streptophyta; class Magnoliopsida; order Fagales; family Myricaceae; genus Morella; species Morella rubra. The sequence goes on along the minus strand of CM025853.1, from coordinate 20,980,842 downwards.
AATCTGACTTGCTCGAAAACTGGCCTAAAAGCCCTTGAACCGGCAGAAAAACCACTCTAGAACAAAACCAAAATCTTTTGGAATATTCTGATTCCCTGGAATATTCTCTGCTGGCGTGGCACACTCCTGACGTGGCGCTGACTGGGACATTCTGCTGACGTGGCAATGTTGACATGTTGAATGACGTGGCAATGCCGGCGTGACACCCTAGGACCCACTGCTGACGTGGATGATGACGTGGCAGGACGCGTGGTAGCTAACTGGGCGCGTGTGTGAGGCAGGTGAGTCCCACGTGCCTTACCTCTCTTTGGCTCATGAGGGCGTGTGTTGCGTGTGGACGGCGTTCTTCGATTTCTGGTGGAGCGTGCAGGCACGTCTGGTAGGCTTCGACGTCACGGTTTCGACCTCCAGCTTTGTCTCGACCTGCTCTACAGTCTGGTGTCCCTCCAATCTCCGATCGAACCACTTTGGATTTTCGGACCTTCTCTGTTTTCCTCCGAAAAAACCACTTCGGCCCCTCGAACTTGGCTCCGATACCACTTGTTGGGAAAACGGCACGAAAATCAAAGAAAAGAACACCAAGAATTTATGTGGTTCGGCTCCCAATCCGGCCTACGTCCACCCTAGAGCAATTTTATTAAGAACGCTTAAGAAAATCACTCTACAATAGCTACACCACACTCTTTCCCTTTTTTTTTTTTCTCTCTCACATGCATTTACTCCTATAATATAAGTCACTATTTATAGGAAAAGATACAAAGAGAAATCCTAAGAGAAAAACCCTAAACTTGGAGTAGGGAGCAAGTAAACTTCTACTCAAAGTCTACTTCTATTCTAAGTCTATCTTATAGGTGTGGACTCCAACAAAAAATATGTCACCTGACCTGATTATTATGGACTTGCTAGTTACATGACCTTGTTTTGTTATTATAATAAAAAATAGGTTATGTGACGTTATGGGAAGAGATCATCATTTTTTAAATTTTCTTGTCTCAATTATATAGTTGAGTTTAGAAAGAAGATAGAAGACACACTCGATATGTGAACAGTGTAAGCTTATAATAATCCAAGAACGTTTCATGCTTGTTTCGTTCCTCTCTTGAAATTATACCGTAAATTTGAGCACAAAAAAATTATAGAATTAGGAAAGTAGAATTATTTGAATAGTTACCTTGAAAAGGTGGATACTTCGGCCAGAAAATTTCTGAGGGAGGGAGAGAGGGACTCTGGGGGAGAGAGAGAAATCGGGTGGGCGGGCCTCTTTATAAAAATGAAACACGGTCTCTTCTGAGCGTTTTAGCGGTACTCACCCACTTGAGCCTGAACGGTTTTCTGTTTCAGCGCGGCACGGACTTACCACAGTACCAAACCTCCCGATTATCTCTCAGACACTTTTGACGTCCAAAGAGCAGGAGATCATTCTAGAGACGGCAAACCAGGTACCTCGACAGCACGCCCGAATTATTTATTGGTATACGTGTTTTAGTTATTTTTATGTAGTGTTAAGAACGATGTTTGGTTATAAAATATTTTGTATTTTGATAATTCAAAAAAATCCTGAATATTTTTTTTAACCGAACATCTTCTCAAGACTTTTCGCGCTGGAGTTCGATTTTCCTTCTTAATTTCCCTTCACTTTCTTGAAAAAGTTTGGCCTTAATAGTTTTTTTTTTTTGGGGTTGTCGATTGAAGAGAAAGTTCTTCAGTTAAACCAGTCTGCAGAGCTCTATTAGGCCTTCTTGATTGCATTAAAATGTGCCCTATCGTTAATTACTTCTTCTGGGTTCGCTTGGCGTGAAAGTGGAGGGTTTCTCCTGGGTTTTCGATGAAGCGCCGTTTTGTTGCTGAGTACAGGTTAGCATAGAAAAACTAATTTGGGTTTGAAATTTTGTTGGGTTTTTCTTCCTCCCATTTATATGGGTCCTGAAGAAGGCAGCAATCTTCAGTCAGTTTTGCCTGATAAAGATTCTTTTTGAGGGGAAGCTATCGTTTTTCTTCATATAAAAGGGATTTTCCTTGGTTTCGTGAGTGGCCAAACGGGCCGTAGATGTTTTTGGGATGGCACTTGCATTTTTTTGGAAACTACAACATTTATGGCCTTTTTCGGTGCTGAAATATGATGACCTGAGAGCGTCAGATGAACTGGTTCACAAACTTTCCGTACCCGATCAAACGAAACGATTTATTTTTGCAGTTCGTGAGCCCAAAACAGGGTCTGTGATTTACATACTCGCTGCTCAGAATTTATCCGAGCGATCAGCTTTAGATGCTGAGTCTCTAATTAGGGAGGTTAGACCTGATGCCGTCGTGGCTCAGTTGGGTCCTTTGCCTCTGACCGAAACTCAATCAGAAGTGGGTGAATTGAGAGATGGTGTTCGTGCCCCACTTCCCACCTCGGCGTTTGGAGTGCTTAAACGGTGCTTCCTTGATAAGATTAATAAGGAGAAGTATGAAAATGTTGCTGCCAGTGTTGTTCTGCGAGAGATTTTTGGTATTGGATTTCATGGACATTTTATAGCAGCAAAGAGGGCGGCGGAGGAGTTTGGATCTTCATTTTTGGTGCTCGAATCCCCCTTTGTGAGATTTTCTCATGAGGATAATGCCTTGAGTGAACTCGACACAGTGAACAAGTTTCAAAGCCTAGTTAGTAATTTGGTTCCTCAGAAAGTGGGTTCCGTTGTTTTGTCGAGTTCAGAACAATTTTGCCTAACTAGTAGTCTTCAGACACAGATGGTGAGGTTATTATCACCATATATGGATTTATCAACATCAACGTTCCATGACTTGAGTTGTCCATCAGAGGTGGGGTCAAAGGAAATCCAGCCAAGAAGCAATTACGAGGCTCCACCATTTGCGCAGTCCATTTATCCGTTACTTGTGGATCTTCACGGCATATTTATTGACCTGCCATCAATCGGGAGGGCGCTATCTCATGCACAAAAGATGCTTCTTGATGTTAACAGAGGTGAAACTGTTGACACCCACACTATATCGGCAGTATACACCTTTCGAATTGCTGTTGAGGGGCTGAGAATTGCTTTAAACAATGCTGCTCGGCTATCCACTAACAAAATCGGGAATCCCAACTCAGCTAAGATTGATTTTTCGGAGCTTGCACTTGAGGACAAGTCGCATGCACTCTTTGCTCAGGCCCTTCGAAGTCAAACCAAGAAGTTCAAAACCATAGTGGCAGTAATAGATGCAGGTAACTTAGCGGGTCTTAGGAAACACTGGAACACTCCTGTTCCTCCTGAGATTGAGGGTTTGGTTGATCAGCTTGTTACAAATTGTGAAGGTGATGAGGAACTTTCAAATCAAGCTGATAGGAGACGGTTATTGACTGGCAAGCCTGTGGTGGCAGTCGGGGCAGGCGCAACTGCAGTTTTAGGAGCTTCATCTCTGTCCAAAGTTGTTCCTGCATCGACTGTTATGAAGGTTGTAACATTCAAGATTCCTGCTGCACTTAAACTATTTCTGAGCCAAACTCAGAGAGCACTGGCAGTATCCGTTAGCAAGACTCTTGCTACATCAAAAGTTGTAGCTCCTGGTGTTGCAAGTCAGGGAGCAAAAACAACCTCTATCTTGAAGGCAACTGCTTCTGCTGAGAAGATCCGGGCAGTAGCCCACAGTGTTATAGCCTCTGTTGAGAAGACCAGCTTTTCAGCCATGAGAACAGCATTCTATGAAATAATGAGGAAACGACGGGTACAGCCAATTGGTTTCCTACCGTGGGCAACATTTGGGTGTAGCATTGCAACTTGCACAGGCTTGCTTGTTTGTGGAGATAGGATTGAATGTGCTGCTGAATCTCTTCCTTCTGCTCCATCAATTGCCAGTTTGGGACGTGGAATTCAAAGTTTGCACCGGGCATCTCAGGTAGTGATTCAGACAGATGGCACCAGAATACAAAATTCTATAGAAGCTCTGATGTACAGACTGAAGAAAGTATAAGGACAATAAGAAATAGGTTAACAATATGATTCTTCTCCTCTTGTATGCTAGTTTGTATTTATAAATTGATTGATGCCTAAATTATGCAGCTCAGGGAAACGTTTTGTAGATATATACAGTTGACCACAGGAGTTGTTTTTTTTTTAGTGTTGAATTTTGTTATGTATGAGGTATGTATCTTTTCCAATCAGATGTGGCTTTTCTGGAAAATGGGAAGCAATTGGAGACAGCAATTGGAGACAGCGTTGCGGTCCCCCACCCCACCTTTCCCCCCTTCTTTTTATTCTCTCTATCAATACAAGTTTTTCATTATTTACTCATAAAAAAAAATACAAGTTTTTCATTATTCTGTTGGATTTTAGCCGAATAGCAAATTCTTTAGTGAAATTGTGAGTTGTTTGATATATGACGTTTGATGTTCTGTTCCCGATTCTCTGTTGTTTGTACTTCTGTGCCCCCGCTATTCCACTCTGAGATGATAAACCTTGATTTGAGTTTCATAGGTCTCCTGGAATCTCTTCATGTTTTATCATACCTGGAAAAAATAAAAATCGCGAACTATTTCCTAGTGCCTTAATTAAGCAGGGTGACATAGCTTTTCACTTAAAGAAAAGAAAAGGAGAGAAAGGAAATGGAAAGAAAAAGGATGGAAATTTTAGCTGAGTAAATGGATGGTGGTTGATTGTCTTTTAGTTTTTATAATAAGTTCTCTTTAGAATGAAATGAAAAGTTGTATGAAAAATTATAAATTGTCAGATTACTCTTCTTACTCTTAATTAGAAGCGGGAATTACTGGGATAGTTATCTTTGTATTATCATAGAATCCATATTCTTATTTCTCGTGTGTTCAGCTGCATTGGAATTTGGCATATACCAGTGATACAACAAAAGATCTACCTGTGAAACTAACAAGTTTTACTCTTTGCTCAACTTGGTATATAGGCTTGAATATAGAAGATAGATACTCTCAAGTATGACCAGTAAACAGAATCTGCTTTGCAGGTTTAGCTTTTGTTGGCTAGTCTTTGCCTTTGTTTTGTGTGAATACCCGCCCGGAGGTTGCCCAGTGGCAGCTTGGAATCCTCCATCAGTGGTCGAATTTCGATCCTGCAGAATGACAACAGCCCCTTTCTGCTTTCTGCTTTCTGCTTGATAAAGCATGCAAGCTCATCTGAATGTTGTCTAATGTTGCATATTTTCGATATCCTAATTTGACAAACTGCGAAGTGTAAGTCTCATATGGATCAGAAAGAAAAAAGAACATCATACATGATTTTATCAGAATGTGATGGCTGATTAAATTATAAGGATCATGCTTGTTTGTAGCAATGGAGATGAAGAAGCTTTTGGCTGTTTGACCAGACTTGATGCCTCATAAACCCTCTAGTATCCGTGGTGTTTGATTGTTAAAATTTTGGGGTATTAGAGTTGGTAAAAAAATAAAGATAATTTATGTGAGTTAGTGGAAAAATAAAGAAAGAGAATATTTGAATAAATATTATAATGAAAAAGAATAATTTAGTGGAGAGAGATATTATTTTGTATTTTTTTAATTAGGCCCAAAAGTTTTAATACTAAAATTTTGGCACTTGAACACCATTGACTAAGTAGAAAGCAATTTTTCTTTTTTGGTAACAAATTTTGGGTAAGTGATCAGTTTTAGGCAGGGACAAAGCCATAAATAGAGCTTAGGGGTCAAATAATATTTTAGGGAACAAACCCTAAAATCCAATTTATTTGGTAAGGGTTTATTTTTTGGGTGCTGGCGCAAGCTCCCTTGCCTTTCTTTTAGGGACTATTTCAAAGTGCCAATTTTTTATTCTTTATTATGCAAATATGGCCAGTAATTAAAGAGTCAATATCTTTAAATTACTAAACTTTATCCTATTAAAAAAGATTAAGAAGAATCCTGTGGTCAATCTATAGTATGATGTCAATGCTATTATGTATACTTGAAATTGTCACAGTTCTTCAAGTAATATGAACAATATGGCCCAATCGAGTGAAAAAAAAAAAGAAAAGAAAGAAAAGGGAATCAAAACAACAACATTAGCTTTATTATTTATTATATTATTTTAAAAAAAAAAAATTGGGTACCAAGGACACGATTAACTGAGATGTAGCAATGCACTAGTACCATGCAAGGACTAGTGGTTATAGTCCGCGGAAAAGACCGAAGAATTAATTGGGAATAGCATAATTTTCCATCGCCAGCCCAAGTACTCTCTCTCTACCATGGCTTCCGCTCACAGGCTCCAGAACCCGTCGTCTTCCAACTCCAAGCCCCCGAGAAACCCACTGAACCCTAAGCCCACCTCTCACGCCCACTACCAATTCCCTTACCCCACTACTAATGCAACTGCCATCACCCGGTGCACCCCCACCACCACCACATCCCCTGCACCCGCTTCCCAAGAAGACGTGGACGTGGCCCTCTCGAGCTCCTCCCACCTCACGCGACACCAGCTCCTCCGAAGACGGTCCCGCCACCTCAAGCAGCTCTCCAAATGCTACAGGGACCACTACTGGGCGCTCATGGAGGAGCTCAAGCTCCAGTACAGAGAGTACTACTGGAGGTACGGTGTCAGCCCCTTCAAGCAGGAGCAACAACAGCCCGTCTCCGACAGAGAATTCGAAGATGGTAATCTTGAAGGCAGTGGTGAGAATGTCAACAACAGCGACAATAACAATGTGAATTTTGATGTGAAATGCAACCAGCGGTGCGTGTTCGTGGGGTGTAAGCTTAAGGCTATGCCATTGACGAGCTTCTGTCATCTTCATATCCTCTCCGATTCCAAGCAGAAGCTCTACAAGGCTTGCAGTTATGTTATCAAGAGGTTTTTATCAGCTCCCTTTAATGTTACAATTGGATTTGTTTTGTTCATTACTTTAATGGGTGTCGATTATTGTTGACGCACTTATGCCTTTATCCGTGGAAATTATGTTTATTTTGTTACGATAGAGGGTTATGATAGACAGGTCGCACAAGCTGTCTTTTGTATGTCTGAGTGCATTCGGTTAGTCATAGTACGCAGAGAGTTGTGGTTTATGCATATTAGGTTGAGATTTTAGATACATTTGTGTTGTTCTCAGTGACTTTCTTCATTTAGAAATACTTGATTGGAGAAAACATATGGTCCATGGATGCATATGAAACGATTTGGAGCTTTACTTTTATTTAGAAAAAGTAAAATGAATTGGAAATGCAGTTTAAATAATTAGTTTTTAATTCTAACTGAGTTTTGGTTTAGTTTTATTTGTGTTTCTTCTCTTATGGTGTTCTCTTACTTTGTTTTCCTCAAAAAAAAATTTCATATAAGGAAAAAAATTCTAAATGTTGAAAATTTAAAGACACTTGAGAAAGTAAGCTGATGGCACAAGCCTATCCTTTTATGGAAGCTAATTTTTATTTCAGATTCCAAAAGAAAATTGCTTTGTTCTCAGGACTTTTTATGGAAGATACAGAGAACCATAACATCGATCATTAGCTTTTTATGATGCATCCACTTATCAAAAAAAAAAAAAAAGAAGCTTTTTATGATGCATCCCCCAGAATGATCTATCACAAATATTATCCAATGTCGATTGTGCAGCATTGACACATTAATATCTGATCTTGACATGGTACAATGGTATGGTACGGGTAAGCTGGATGTGGGGAAGGCTAGATATCAGAAGGTAATCTCTATTATGAGTGATGATACATATTAGTGATAGCAGGGGTAAGAATTTGTAGGAAATTAAAGACAAGATTGTTAGAGCTTGTCAATCTTTTTGGTGAAGGAGTTCTGCTGACTTCAAAGTTCCTATTTACTCAATGTCATCAAACTTTACATTTGTCAATCTACTGCAACTTTTCTTTTCTCCAGGATCGATACACAGTATGTAGAAAGCTGAGAAACTAAGCATGATATTGCTTGAGTTTTATGTCATCTGAAGTACGACAATACTACTTAAGGCCCCCACCCACCCACCCACCCCTCCTCAACACCCAAAAAAGATAATAATGAAGATATGGATTGACTGAAGATTTGATGTTTGAATGGTCTGATGGTGGAAGGAAAGAAAATTAAGTTCTTAAATAAGTTATGGACATGTTGATCATGATATCGAAGAGCTAAGTTTAAAGTACATGTTGTGATGTGATTCATGAATTATTGATCTAATGTAAGTAACTTTAGAATTATTATTTTGGGTTTATGTTGCTATTCAAATTGACATTGTAATGGCAAAATATTTAGTTGCTTTGATGATACTGACTTGTATTAGTATCCATCAATCTCACGGTCACAACTACTGATTCAATTGTTGTATTAAAGTTCTCCACATCTTCAAGTTCAAGCTAAGCAAGGGCTTAGACCCTTCTTTACTTTGAGCTTAAATCTAACCCAAGCTCATCATGGCTGTTTAAGCTTTTGCTCTTAGTTCACGTTTAAATTGTTGCACTTATATTCTAATTTGGTGGGACCTAGTCGTCAATAGAGTGGACCAGTGGATCGGATTCTTTCTCGAGATAGCATATGTTAAAATGTGTATTTCATACTTGTTACTTTATGGGTAGGTATGTTTTGTGCATTCAGGTTCTGTCCAACATTCGAATAATTAAGTGTAAACAGAAGTATAAATCATAAAGAATAGTGCTTTATGGTTGTAGTCATAATCGACTTCATATCTTGAAATAAATATGAAAAACTGACAGTATTTAATCGTGAATGAACATCTCTGGTGTTTCATTTGGATGAATGCTTGAAGGTTTTGAAAACTTCTTTGCCCTCCACCTCTCTTGTCAGAAAATCAACCAGCATGATGTGTGTTGTAAATCCCTTTCAACTGCTAGGGGTACCAAATGCATACCATAGGATCAGTTGAGAAAAGAGGTTATAATTTTAGGGATTTAGCAGGACATCTGGAATATGATGTATGCTAACTAATGATATTTTTAAGCACCACCAATTGTGAAAGCTCCTCAGAAATCAGAATGTCTAAAAATGTTTTTAAAATGGGGAACATTGCACCCACTGTCTATTTTTTTCCATCAAATTAAACAGAAATTGACTTTTGAAAAAAAAAAACGAAATGAAAATTATGCCCTTAAAAAAATCAAAGTCACGTGAATAGCAAGATACATTTAAGTGCATAATTGTTTTTTTTTAAAGCCAATTTCCGTCCAATTTGATGGAAAAAATAGGAGGGTGCAATATGTTAGGGATGGGTAGTTTGTGGGTGCAATGTCTTAAACGTGATAGTTTATAGCGCAAAGTGCAAAACTTATTGTCGGTGAAAAATGTATTTTTCCCTTTTAAAATAGTTCTACTGCTCCATTTAATATACTTTTCATTAGTTTCCACAATTTAGCTAGCATCTAGTTTTAGCCTCCCATTTGAGAGGATATGGTTACAGAGATGCCAGTGAGCACTTAGATATTGTTTAGATTCGGGATTACAGAATGACCCTAGTTGTTGTTGAAAGACTCTAATCAGCACCTTTCAAATTTTTTTACTACTTCTAGTATGGCCATAGGCCACTTTGGTGTTTTCGGTTGTGAGTTGCAGAGGTTGAATTCTCTCTCTGTGTGTTTTATGTTTTCCAACAAGTACAGAGATGTATTCTCAACCGACTTGTTAATGGTTTTTTGTCTTTGAAATATCTAGTGCTCAGGCGGGACCTATAACATGCGGGAAGCCCATACTGAGATCCACTGTTCCTTCTCTTTGTAGTGTTCACTTCCAAAAGGCTCAGAAGCACGTTACAAGGGCCTTGAGAAAGGCAGGTCTGAATGTTTCCTCATCAAGTAAGCTTGCTCCCAAGTTCCATGTCATAGTGGCAGAATATGTACGTCAAATCCAAGTAAAACGAAGAGCTTTGAGAAGGGCAAATAGAATTGATATTATGGTAAAGGAGGAAAGTGCTAGCTGAGTCTCATGTCTGTTGATCCACGGTGGATGAGTCATTCTTTAACAGATGTGATAACTTGAGGTGAGATGTCAATCTGATAAAAAGTTTATTCGATTTCAGGATTGAAGAAGTTTTCACTAATTTCATATATGTAGAAGCTAACTGCAGTCAAACATGAGAAACGCATCATACAATAAGAAAGAAGAAAGTTTCTTAGAAGAGAAGTGTAACGTTTGTGGAAAGGCATGAAGAATGTAGCTAATCACATGAGCTAAGGAGAGGATCTAATAATTTTCATAATGAATGTCTAAGGCAAAGTAGGATTTAATTGGAAAAAAAGGAAGTACTAACTTGCCAGATGAGGGCACCTTCTTGGTGCAGTGCTGTAACAGGGGCTAACCGTGCCAAGCACCACATGATTGCAACTGGGAGGCATGATATAGGATCTGATACCGATTTGTTATGTGCTGTAAGAGAACTCATCCCCAAAAGCTAGCTCATAAGGGGAGGGAGCCCCAGCAATATAAACCTTACATTGGCAACCCATCCTACCAATGTGGGATGGATCTCCTACTCCCAAAATTTTCCACAACAGATTTCAAATAAAAATCTGGGCTCGTTTTCTTTTTCTATTTTTGTTCTAATCAATCTGTGCTTATTTTTCAGTTCTATAGTATATTTGTTGCTTTTAGCTCATAGTAGTTGGAAAATTGATTCCCTCATGGTTACCTCAGGAATTGTGTAATGGAAAAATTCTAATACAGCTAGGCAAGTATTGTGCTTTACTTTCTTGTTGAAGGTTATTGCTGGTCAATTTTGATCGTATTACTCTAAAACCTGCTCAATGTTCCCTACGAGTTCAAATAAGTTTTTGGGACATCTCCCAAGACAACGCTGATCTTTTTGCCTTAAGTTAGATCTGTGGCTGCAATTTTCTCCTCCAATTTCATATTTGCAGAAAAGATACTTTACTCTTAGCTACCATACATTTTTACCAAACTTGACACAATACACTTCAAACTACTACGAGGTTTTTAATTTCCACTCAATGCTAAAATCTCGCTGTTGAAATCAATAAAAAATGGGTCACATGAAGTTCACCTAGGCAGTTGATGATCACTGATTTTGTGAATAAAAGTCTCCATGTTGAATTACAGATTTCTCATTCTTAATGGTCAAATTGTTACAGATTGTGAAGATTGATAATTTGAGGTGCAAATTGGAAAAAGTGTGGTAATTAGAGGGTGTAAAGTGTAGTTCCCTTTTATATTTTCGCTATCTGACATATGGCTGTTAATATATTTTTCGGTCATTTTCCTCTTTTTTTTTTCACATCATCATAAATGGTGTGCGTGATTTATCATCACATTGGATTTGGGACAAATGATTTGCCTGTCACTCACGATTCATCACTATACACATCGAGATTAGTTGATTGTAGTTATGCCTTCTTCGAGTTTTGACACTTTGAGAATATGCTAACTTTTCATCTTCCAATCATGTCAAAACATCGAGAAAAGTCCTACCCTGCAATTCATTCAATTTCTTTTTCTTTTTCTTGAAAAATATGTTTGGAGATTGCAACGTAATCATTTTTTGTTTGTGTTTGAACTTGTGTTACTTTCCCGTAATAATATCCTACTGTAATCAGCTTGTAATTCAGCCTATGTCTGCATAATTCAGGTTTCAAACTGCCGATAATAGGAATGAAGCGTTTTGTTTTGAAGACATTTTCAGCTTCACTAAAGATGATACCTACTTTTTTGGTCAAGTCTGTTGAATGTTGTACATGGTTTTCAAGCCTTCTAAACCTGTGCTTGAATTGCATTCTCTTACCAATAGAAAATTAGCTCTTTTTTTTTTTTAAAAAAAAAAAGGTAGAAAACGAGCTCTAACTTACCACTTACAGTTGTCCAATGTTGGGTATGCTGAGCCATTGTGGAGAACGATGTGTAGCTATCTAATCTGAGAGGTCTTGTGGGAACTCGATGTCTCTCTCGGTTTTAACCATGGAAGTGCAATGCTTATCGGTGGCTGGTTGTTCTTTATGGTAATGGTTAATATGCAAATAGGCCTTTGTGATGAACAAAAGAATTTTTTTTTTGGTAACGAGGAGAAACCCTATGCGGCAGGCTACTTAAGTGAACTCACCTAACGCACAAGTAAATCTTGAAGAGCTAGCATAGATTCATTCACGCTCCTACGACTCCCGTTTAAGTGGATTATGATATTCATCCAGTGGGAAATCGAACTTGTGACTTGTGTGCTTAACCCACACAAGTATAGGTAAGTCCTAACCACTGAAGTAGGCTCACGATGGGTAACAAAAGAACTTCACTTAGAGAGGAATGACATATTTCGATTTGGTGCTTTGTGCGATTCATGGGTCCTGAATAGCTTCTAAGAACCATTCTTTTTCACCATCCATGACCCTTTTTTCTTGATTGGGGAGGGAAGAAACGTGAGAATTGTACTTCTTTCGGCAGAAGAGTATGGAGGCAACTTTAGGATTTTTTTTTTTTCGTCTAAGTGTCAACTTTAGGATTTGAAGCATATGAAAAGTTAAACCTTAAATAATTAAAGAGCAAGGTTTAGATTGGCTTCTTTTTATGTCTGGTTTGTTACATTCCATCAAAGAAAATCTAAGTAAAACATCGAAACCAACACAAACTCAAGAAAGTTCTATTCATGATGATGAATTTCGACAAAATTTAAAATATAGGTTATGTTTGGTTTGGTTTTGAAAAAAAATTTGTGTAATGATTAAGATAAATTTTATTTTTATTTTTTATTGGAGGTAGTGTAAATTCTTTTGAGATTGGTAAAAAATTTGTTAAAAATTGTTGTAGTTTGTAAAAAATTATTGAAGTTTGTAAAAAAGTATTAGAATCGATGAAAAAGTGATTGGAGAAAATTTTTGAATTTTTTTTTGAAAATTAGCCAAAAGCTACAAAATTTATTGGTTCTTGCGCATTTCTCGTTATTTGTTTCTAAATTTTGTTTCGGGAACCAGTAGAGGTCCATGAGCCCTGTTGAAGTAACAAGAGGTAATCCCCTTGCTCTTCGGCTACTAATTGTCAGTTTCTTTATTCTGCCACTGTGCAAGCAGCAAACCTTTGCCTCAATTCCCAGTCAAACAACTACTATAAGTTCCACTCTTCTCAGAGACTAAATCCCCCACCCAAAAAAGAAGAAAGATTTTGCTCTCCAGTTTCTTCACTCTGCCCTTCTATGGCCCCAAGTGTGCACCTTGGCAGTCTCTGGATACTTTCATCTCCAATGAACACAAACACTGGGACGATATTGGTTCACAGAAACCCGCTTTAACCTCTACGGCAATGCCCACGAGGGAGGAAATTTCAATAAGAAACATTTCATAAATACCCACTGAAAATATGCAGTTGGCACTTGGCCGCAAAATGAATCCCCTAAACAGGTCAATGCCAACTGTTAACGGTAAAAAGTAGAGAGGAAATACTACTGATCTACATTCAAGGAAAAAAGCAAACAGGATGCAGGAGGAAAACTGGTGACAGGCACAAAATCTGTCTGAATTATTCTTACTAAATCATCATATACACTCATTTTAACTAACCAAACTTCAACAAATCAATAATCATACGAAAGATCATGACTACTGGACCTACTGTCATATCGATTGGAATGATTACTGTGTTTGTGGCGCTTGTAAGAGCGTTCATCTTTTTCCTCTGAGCTCCTTTTGCTAGCCCTGTCTGAGGAGCTCCTCTTGTGATACCGTTCTTCCCTCACTGAAGAGGTCATACTGGAAGAGCGATTATCTCTCTCCATGGATGTCCTTTTACCATAATGTTCTTCCCTCTCCACAGAGCTCCGTCTGTGAGAATGCTCCTCTCGGTCTATAGAGTTCCTCTTGTGATATCGTTCTTTGTGGTCCTGAGTATTTCTATTATGAGTGCGCTCTTGCCCATCCATTGATTGAGATCTTTCCTCCCTGTCCACTGAACTTCTTCCTCGTCTTGGGGGAGATGGGTCCTATAATGACAGAGAAATATTAAAATAAAAAACAACTATTTCTACGTATAATGAGTCTAGGGTAGAGAATTCGCCCAAAGCTGCAAAATTTGAAGTGACTTAAATAGCAACATACTGGGATCCAAAGGTCAATCCATACCAGAATCAATTTGAGACTTTAATAAGTCTTAAAACACTATTACTTGTGAAGTTACTGAAAGTAATTACATGAAACAAAATGATAGGTTTAACTACTCAAACCTAGTATTGAAAGATTAGAATTATACAGGACAATATTTCAATCTACACTGGAGGCCCAGTTTTACTGTATGCTGCTGTCTGTTTTACGTTCTCCCATTGTTGGCTTGTAGAATTTGGGCCAAAGTATATCTCTTTGTGAAGAAATAGTGGAAGGCTAATAAGATAAGGAAAAACACTACCTGAAAGCGTGACATGTATCTTCCTTCTGGAGGAGGTGGAATTCCAAGCCTCTTCAACTCATCAAATGGTATTGGTCGCCTGGTTACAGAAGTCAGGAAACAGTGAACAGTACCATATAGGAGAAGTACAATGCTGCGAGTAGCTATATCAAAGAGGCAATGTTTGTATATAATTCCAAACGTCCAGATGTCAGAAGAAAAACAGACAAACTTAGAATCTTAGAAGGGAACGTTTTAATGCCAAAATGACTTTTCACTGACTTTAAGTTGCCTATTAAACGAGAAAAAATAATGAAAGCTTATGCATGTTATCAAACTATAAAGTTATCAAAATGGGTGGTCCATAGACCAAATTTAATGAGATTCCACAGATGACCCAAGACTATACCAACTCAGCTAAATATCTCAAATATTTTACCAAATATAAAACAAAATTGTTCAATGCTTTTCTCTTACTAAAAATACCATAGATAATGGTAACTTCCATAAGAGCAGTTTAGATTCAGTTGGCTAGCAGTCCATCCCCCAACCAAAAAGTGCTCACTGTAGCTCAAGTTAGGTTTGTTGAGAACAGCTGAAAATTACCAAGTGAAGGTGTCTTCAAAATTGAAGTGAAAATTGGAAACCTACCTTGCTAAAATTCTACTATGGTCCTCGTGTCAAAAGGGTTACTTTATTTCCCTCTATGACCGGTAACGAATATGCTCATATGGGTAATCTAGTCAGGCCTGTATTACATTAGGCTACCAATGCAGCCACCTAAATTGGATCAGCCATTTGTAAAGGCAGTGTTTTCAGCTCAGGCCCAATAGAACTGCAAAAAAAGATTAAAAAAAAATAAAATTAAGGTTTTGGCCCATAGATAAACTCATGCTAAAACCAGATTGGACGTTGCGGCCTTAAGATGCAATAATCCGTAAGGATTCAGGTAAATCCGTTGCAAGAGCAAAGCTAAAAGATGTTAAGCCACAAAACCTTGTGGAATTGACAAAATTAGGCCCATTAAAACATTAATATACCAGAAAACCTAAGAAAACAGCAACCCGGATGGGTGAACTTCATCATTACATTTAACAGAAAAGGTATTGGCATAAACCATTGTGGCCCCGTGAGCATCTATTTAACTTGGCAGCACTGTATCATCACACTTCTGTACTGTGTATGATGATGTGGATCTCATAGAATAAGGAGTTATATGCTCCAGTATCCATAATCAAATACAATGTACCTACTGGAGGAAACCAAATGCATAGAGGAAATGGAGAAAGTGTAAAAGGACAATGATGCCATCAACTACTACATGGTTGAAATTTCACTTTTCCTATCATCAAATTTTCTGGAGTTCTGGCCATCCAATTAAACTGTCTATTTTAAGGTTTGCTCTACACTTGCTAATGATGACTTGCTCATGATGTCTTGCTCAAACAGGGACCTCCTCCCCCTAAATAAGAGCACAGTGTCCTAAGCTTGCTGACTCGACCACTGGATGAATAACTTACTATTCAGGAAAGAAAAAAAAAGAATTGATGCATATACTATTCTTTCTCTCTAAAGGAACAGGATATACAATTTTTCTTTCTCACTAAACTACCTACAACTCATTGAGTTCCTAAAAGCTTATGAAAGAAACTAACTAACCAATTGAAGGCAGCAGAAGTTGAATCTACGAAAATGGAGTGGCAACATGACAATCCAAAAGATAAAGGAAAAACAATTAAACTACATAAAATATGAAATGGTACATACAGAGGAGCTCGAAATGGTTTCTCTCTTCCACCAAAACGAAGTTGTCCCGACTCCTTCTTACCACCAAGACCCCCTCCTGCAAGAAGAAAACAATACTATAGTGAACTGCTCTATGGAGAAAACGAAGTTTATGAACTGAGGATCTTTAACTGACCTAACCTTCTTGGAATCCACCCTGGCATCAACTGCTGTCTATTGTAATCAACCATAACTTCGCTGTCATCAATAATAGAATGATGCGCATCCTGCAAAGCAAAGTCACACAACAAAGATCAGCTTGTTGGTTCTAACCAGCATTACCACCACAGACTACAACCAGGATGACCCCATCATGAGACATTGGACTCATTCATTGGAATATAACCAAGTAAAAGCCATGATTGATACATTGAGTCGAGTGCTCGCAAACATATATATATGTGACCAAAAAAATGCAAATATAGGAATCTGCATTTTGCAGAGAGAGAGAACAGAGAATGATTTATGCATGAGTTTGTAAATATTTCATCTTCAAAGAATCCGATTTTACGTTACTAAGGTATTGCAGCACCTTGTATGCACGCCGCATCTCCCTCTCCGTCTCAAATTCAACAAAAGCATAACCCCGGGAGGCACCAGTGACTGAAAGATAACATACCACACAAATTAGAAACATACGTAGAGAATGTTATATAGAGAAACAAAATTCATATATAGTTTGCAAATAGTAAGTTAATCATTTTCAGTTAACAAGCATGGGACAAGCAATTTGTTCAATGATGTTCTATTCAAAGTATATGAAGCATCATAGAAATAATCTTATTCACTGCGGAAAAATCAACATGGAAATTGCACCATCACAGGCACTATCAATTTTGTACATTTTCTGATCTTGGGTATATACCCAACCCAATTCTAGGAGAATAGTATACTAATGTAGGGATTACATTTTTCAAGGGATTAACACCTCCCTTTTGAAAAGCATTAAATGAGGCCACTAATATGACATGTCACAATAGAAAAAGACAAGAAAAGAAATAAAAGAAAAAAAATCAGATTGAGAGCATTGGATAATTAGACATGAAACCAAACCACCCAAAATCCAACCATAGGAATTTATAGACATTACAACATTCGTAGTGTGGAATCAAAAACTTGAGTAGCAAAAAAGAGAGTCCAACTCCACAAGAGGCAAATTCTTAACAAGTAACGCAGACATGAGATTTCACAAGTAGGTACAACTCAAAGAAAGTTTACCTAACAGAAAAACTATGTAACAGAATCAACATTTAAAGGACCAATCAAGATCAAATGAAGATCGTTACCAATGTGCCTGACCAAGCGCAAGTTCCTCACCCGGCCATACTTGCTCATAGCCTAAAAGACCAAGATCCATATTTTCTGCTGATTAGAACAAAGTGCACTTTTCATATTTCTAATAAGAAAACACAGAGGAATAACTATCTACAAAATCAAAACTGACATAAAAGAGTTAAGTAAATAAAAGCCAAATGCTGTGAGCTATTGCCTAGGCACAGTGGCAAAAGAAAATTAATTAAATCTGAATACTGAGCAAATAGCACAGACAAACAAAACTAATCAAATTTAAAATTCAGGTAGCATCTACGAGTATGTGTTAGGGATAGGGTACCATTTATACAGTTTTGTTAGAGGAAAAAAAAAATGGTTTCAAGAGAGCCAAATATGATGACAATTG
The DNA here is from genome assembly GCA_003952965.2 of Morella rubra. NCBI lineage: Eukaryota > Viridiplantae > Streptophyta > Magnoliopsida > Fagales > Myricaceae > Morella > Morella rubra. Next base: position 20,963,121 of record CM025853.1, on the reverse strand, counting down.
ATTGGAGTAAGAGCCCTAAGCTATAAACATTATATAGGTAATCAAAGTTGCACTAATTGGTCCTCATGCCGTGTGGTCCTCCAGTTACATGGATATTGACTATGCCTTTCACTCATGGAATTGCTTATAACATAAAATCAACAAAGAACTGATCGCAAAACTCTCAAATGGTGTATCAAAAGACTTGTCCCACAATATAGAGCAGTTAACCACGCTACATCCACTATGTACAAGGAGGCACCTTGAGAGTAGTTCCTACAGTTTAGAAGTGCGTAGAATTTCTACATACTCAAAGAAGAAGCCATTTTCTTAATTCCTTCAATCCATAGAACTCTGAAATTTTATATGGCTTTGTCTCTGTTCGATATGTTGAAATTTCAGTTTCATCACTTCTCAACAGGTATTTTTTAGTATTTTGTTCACTCCAAACACACCCCATTACACTCAATGGAACTGCCTTCCACATCTCGCTAGTACACGTTTTCCAAACTGTCCATCCATTATGCCACAAATTGAACCACTGTTCGAGGCATAGTCCACATATTCCCCAACAAAGAGAAGATGAAGCACCAAAAATCCTTTTCTATATCCCAATGAGTAAGTAGATGATCTGTTATCTCCCTGCTAGCTTTAAACAAACAAAATACTCAGCCACAAAAATCCTTTTTCTGAGATTTGTCCACTGTTAGAGTCGGCCCCAAAGTAGCACTCCAAGTAAAGAGAGCTATTTTTGGGAAACTTTGACCTTGCAAGTAATCTTCCTACTATGAATATCAAATATCATAATAAATTGTGACTTCAAGACCATGCCTTGTCATAGATGACCACAAGAACTTATCCTCATTGATCCAAGGCATAGAAGTAAATACAACAGCCCAAGCCCAAGAAACGAAACTAAAGATTCCAACTGCCAAACCCGCAATGCCCTAAAAGACGAGGATTCCCAAGGAAAATTAGCAGGAGACCCTCAAAATAATCTCCCACTGTATTTCTATCCATATTAATTGGAAGCTCCGACAGCAATTCTTCAAAGGAACAACCCCACACCAGAGGTCATGCGAAAACCAAGCACTAAAGCTTATATCAAATCCATTAGATCTAAAGAATTCACCCCATTCGTGCCCAATATCCTTCAATTAACTACCCATAGGTTCCTTGAACATCTGAAAACACCACCCATCTCAACCTACCCCATATGCTGTCCACCACTTGCCTTATATGAGACAAGTAGCTTTAGCTTTCAATTATTCAATTTTAGTTGCCATTTCTTCTTGTTTGATTTATTACCTAAATGTAATAACCGCTATTGATGATAACATTGACTGTCAGATTGTTCATGAGACAAACGCTTCTCACCTAATGGTAACTGGTCGTTAGATGTGTATCAAAGGAGGATAGGCAAAAAAATCCATCTGCATTCTTATAGGCAAAGGGGCAGGCTCAGGTAGATGGGTTCAATGTGGCATAGCATCCCTAAAGCTAACAGATGCATGCAAAGGTTTCCTTGGGCCAGAAGGAGATTGGCCTTGAGTGCAAGGGCAGAAGGGAGCTTGACTACAAGATCCACCCCTTGAGCCAAGTTGAAGTCAGCCCTAGTGATCCGATGGTGCTGAATTGTGGTAATGTGTCAGAGGTAGATTGCTTATGTCAATACTACTGATTCTTACTATTATAATAAGTCTAAATGTGTAAAACCTCCTTTCAGCTACAATTAGTTATGTTATACCTTGAGGGTATAGGAAACGCAAAGATTTCAAAACTCCATAAACCAAGAAATGATTTTATTAAAACTTATATAAATATCCAAATGCCATTACCACCTTAATACAAGTTAATGAGGAACATAAAACCTTAGGTTAAAAGCCTAAAGTGCTTCAACCACTTATTCTAAGATGACCTCCAAGCAAGACTTCATCTCCCTTGGCCTATTGACTCATCGTCATCTTACATTTGGGTGATTTTTTTTAAGTTGAAAGGAGTGAAATTTCTATCAATCCAATCTTGAAGTTTTGAATGTACGGCGAGTTTTAAAACAGCTTCAATCAAGCACAACCTTACATCATTTTCTAGTCTTGCCGAAAGCAAAATAGAGAGAAATATCTCATGTTCGGGAATGCTTAGAGTCTAACACTCCTTTAGGTTTTCAAGTTAAAAAAGCAGAACCTTCTGAACAATATCGAGAACTCACGGTTATTAATCATTGTATGCTTTGAAAAAACAACAAATTAACTTCAGTTTATGATCTTTGTTTTCCAAAGGGGAAAAAATGGTCCAAGACGGCGAAGTCCTCCCACACCTTATAATGTCATCTATAACATCAAACCATTATGAACAACCAAGATTATTTATAGGGAAAATACACTTTTCGCCCATAAATTATTAGGCTTTTGACAATTTGCACCCAGGACTATTAATTTCGTTTACATTTCACCCCTCAACTACCAATCTTGTAGACTTTACATCCCTTTGGCGTTAATTTGGATGGAAATAAATATTTTTACTTTGTATAATGGCTACTTTACCCCGACAAAAATATCACGGTCCAAAAAAAATTGTAAGGACAATTCGTCATTTCATAGGCCAAAAGTATTAATTTCCGTCCAAATTAATCGCAGAGGGTGCAAAGTGTATAAGATTGGTAGTTAATAGGTGAGATGTAACGAAATTGATAGTTTGAGGTGCAAAGTGTCTGAACTCTAATAGTTGATTGGTGAGAAGTGTATTTAACCCATTATTTATTTACGTTTGCATACTGCACCAACATTACTTTCTATTCATCAATAGAGAAAAGAAAAGAGGAGCAACATAAACAGTTATAATCTTTTGATATAAAACTTTCTTTTTTTGATAAGTGAGGCAGTTTTATTGAAAGAAAAGGGAATAGAAGAACAGTACAAAGGACTATACTGAACCCTTAGACCAAACAAGCTAGAAAACTAATGAAATCCAAAAACCCTGAAAAGGGAACCCAACATAGCATTCGCCCACAAGTAACAAGGACTGCAAAAAATTGCCCCTCAAACACTCCATGGACAAAGCCACACCCTCAAAACATCTCTCATTTCTCTCTTTCCATAAATTCCACCAAATACAAGTAGGGATCACTCTCCAAATAGCTAAGGCCTGAGGGTCTTTAAATCCCTTTCCAGCACAACAAAACATCAGCTACCCTCCTAGGCATCACCCAATCGTAGTCCATAATAGAGAGCACTAGGGACCACAACTCCCTAGCAACTGGGCAATGGAGCAAAATGTGCTCAACAGACTCCCATCATATTTGCAAAGATAGCACCAATCCAGCAAACACACTCCCCTCCTCAAATTGTCAGTGGTAGGATTCTTCCGTGAGTGGCTTCCCAAGCAAAGAAAGACGCTCTAGGCGGGGCTAAAGACCTCCAAATCTGTCTCCAAGGGAAGCTCACATCGGAGCCCCCAACAAGAGTGAATACCAAGATTTCACCAAGAAAACACCATTCTTGGATCCCACCCATCTCATCTTGTCTTCAGCATGACTCCTCAAAACTTAGAGTAAAGTAAAGAGAAGAGCGCCAAAAACTCCTCCAACTCTCAATCATTAGCCCTCCTAACAAACTGAATATTCCACAACACTCCCGGATCCCCACTCCAAGCAGTCCACAACCATAGCATTCTTATTGCATGCTAGAGAAAACAAAAAGGAAACAATTCCTTTAAGGTCTCTCACCGCACCAACGATCCTTCCAAAACCGGACTCTAATCCACTTCCCACCTCAAAATGGATGTTCTCAGCAAAGGAATCCCAATCCTTTGCTAATATTCTTCCAAAGACCAACTCCATAAGAGCCATTGCATTCAAGAGTGCTCCACCCTCCCAAAGCACAACCGTATTTCTCCATGATAACAATCCTCCACAAGCTATCACGCTCAACCCCAAAAAGCCAAAGCCACTTCCCTAAAAGGGCCTTGTTGAACAAAAAGAGCCTTCTCAAACCCAACCCACCAGAACTAATAGGAGAACATACTTTATCCCATTTCACAAGGTGAAATTTCTGCCCAATCTCATCACTAACCCAAATAAAATCCTTCTGAATCTTCTCCAACCTATTAGCCACAACAGAAGGAATAGGTAAAAGTGATAAAAAAAAATATGTGGGAAGGCAAGAGAGGGTAGACTAAATCAACATGATTCTACCTATCTGGTATAAAACTTTCTAATCTTCTGGTTGTTTGTTTCATGAAATAAGGAAGAGAAACAAACAAACAAACAAGGTGAAAATAACTATTTTCCCTCCAAACCATGTGAGATTTAAAGAGAAAATCTATTCTTTTCATGACTCTTCTATATTTTTTTTTTTCTTAGGAATAAACACACTTTTCCCCATCAATTATAGAGGGTCTGACACATTGCATCTTAAATTATCAGGGGTATTATCGTCATTTCAGGTGTTAAAAAAAACTCCCTATTAAATTTGACGGAAGTTGCACAGTATATAAAATTGGTAGTTAGAGGGTGCAATGTGTCAAAGTGTGTAGTTTATTTCAGGCGTAAAAAAAAAAAAATTTTAATTTACGTCCAATTTGACCAAGCGTACTGATACACTTGGATAAATCTGATTAAAGCCTTCGTGATCTATAAAACACAACTATTTAACCAGAACCAAGCCTTAACTTTACAAATACTAAACAACATAGAGTAAGAAACAATAACATGGCATTTGTTTTCAAAATTTTAACCCCCTAAAATTTTATCATCATTACAAAAATTTCTCTTTTTTTACTTTTTCACCTACTTCCATACCCAAAATTTTAACTACCCTAAAATTTTAACAAAATTTTGTTTCCAAACACCATGTAAAATGGGTTTTAATCTTATACCTTCATTTCACTCACTACACTATCTCAGCAGACGACACTCAAACCGCACTGCCGAATACGATGGTTACGAGTAATGTAGCTAATACTACATTTTTGTGATACCAGAAGAACTCTTTCCTTTAAGAAATTTCATTTCCCAGTTTTCTCAGCAGCCACACATACAGAGAGGAAAATGAAAGTTAAAACTTTGAAGCCTACCTTCCGGAGGGTGTCTTCCGTGGTGAAATGAGAGAGGCGGCCGACAAATACTGTGCAGTAGGGGTCTCCGATGACCTTGGGATCTCCTAAGGGGTCATCTGCAAAGAGAATTTTCGAGTAAGGGATTGAAATAGCAATATAGGAAATGAAAACTTTGGAAGAAGTTAGAGAGATACAGAGGCCAGCAGAGGAGCAGAGATGGGCTCGGTAAACGGCGTTGTCGTGGGGGAGAATATCGGTTCCGTCTATGCTTCCGGCCTGAATCGGATGGTACGACTGAGCGTAAAACACTGCGTTAAGTTTGCTCCCGCTCATTTTCTCTCCCTCCTTCACTGCATCCCCGATTCAGAGGCTTCTTTCTTCTATCTTAATACACCTGTAGCCCTTTTTCCCAGTGTTTGGTGTCCTGAGCGTTAAAATTTTAGGTGGATAAAATCGTCGCAACTAGTGAAAAAATAATAAAAAAATTATCTGAATATATTTTTTATATTTATTTATATTTGAAGAATATGGTTTAATAAAGAGAAATATTTTTGTAGTTATTATATAAGATTAAAATTTTGGCACCTAAACATTTTGATGTAATGAAATAAAAATTTTATTCTCATAATATTTTATATGAGTAAATAATTAAGATATAATTTTTGTCCAAATTAATTATGAGGTATGTAAAGTTTAAAATGTTAATAATTAAGGGACAAAATATCACAAAACTAATAGGCTCGAGTGTAGAGTATCTGAATTCTAATAATTTGGAGGTAAATTTATTTTTAGGAAATTACCAAACAAGATATGAATCTCTTTTTATTCGTAAAAGAGATGTAAATTTTGAGAGAATTACAAGTACGAACACCACTCTTTTTTAAGTAACTAAGGAAAATCTTAGGTGTCCTATGTGCACGCACTTGGATAGACCTAATCTAATTTAGATGCATTGTGAGATCTTAATACCACGAGCAAATTTGAAAAGTAAGTTGTAGACTCATCTTCCTAGGAATTCTATTTAAATAAACTCTAACATGTAGGGAATCAAACTTGAGACACCTTATTTACGGTTTTAGATTCATTTTAACAATTAAGGCAACTCAATATCTACAGACACCCCTTGGTCCTAACTACGGGTGGGCAAAAATTGAAGAGCAAAATGATGTGAACCTCGCCAAGAATAACGAGACCCAACAACGAAAGGGAACCCAAGATCGTTCTAGGACTGATTCGAATGGAAGACCTCGACCCGTTGTTTATGAAAACAAGAACCTCGGTATAAGGAAGACGCCACAAACGGTGATGAAATTCCGTTTGATAAGTCAAGTTGAACGCCACGGAAAATCCCGATAAGTTCGAGTAGTTCTTCAAAGAACCAAAGAGAATTAATCCTCACAATTTTGATTAAGCAATGACTGCCGAATTACAAAGCAAAGGCTCCTATTTAAAGGCTAAACGTTACAAGGAAAAAACCCTAACAAGGAAACCTAATTAAACCCGAAATTAACTAAGGAAAAAAAGCCTAACACGCCTAAAACAAAACACACTAAAAAAGGCAAGAAAGTTGGCGCCTACAAGAGCCAAGAAAGGAAACAAAATGGCGCCTAAAATAAAGAGCTCAATAAGGAAAAAGGTGTTGGGCGTCCAAGGGAAGTTCAAGCCATAAAAGGAAGGATTTGGGCGCCTAGAATAGAGATCCTTCTAGAAGAGCCCCAAAAATATTTCTTTCCAACTTGAAGCTGATTTGGGCGCCTAGAATAGAGATCCTTCTAGAACTTGAATCAAATTGACAATCCTTTGTGGTTCACGTGGATCTTGTTCAATGGGCCTCCATGAATTTGCTTGAGCCCATGCCTCTTGAATTAGCCCGTTGAGTAACTCTTTAAACTTCTTGGCTCGTGCCCTCGTAACCGGCCCAATGGGAACTTGAACTGGATCCTTCGACAATGCTGCCTTGATTTCCATCATTCCCCTCCTCTTGAAAAGGATTTGCCCTCAAATCTTCACCTACATCAAAAGGACTCAAATCAGTAACATTAAAAGTGGCACTTACATGATACTCACCAGGTAAATCTAGCTTATAGGCGTTATCATTGATGCGCTCGAGGACTTGGAAAGGACCATCCCCTCTTGGGAGCAATTTGGAACGTCTTTTTGCCGGGAATCTTTCTTTTCGCATATGCAGCCAAACCCAATCGCCGGGTTCAAAAACTAGCTTGTGACGTCCCTTGTTGGCTTGTTTTGCATACTGCTCCGTTCGTCGTTCAATGTTGAGTCTTGCTTTCTCATGAATCTGTTTAACAAAGTCAGCTTTCTTTTTGCCATCTAAATTAACATGCTCAGTCAAAGGCAAAGGAGATAAGTCCAATGGAGTTAAAGGATTAAAACCATATACTATTTCAAATGGCGAAAATTTAGTAGCAGAATGAACAGCTCTATTATAAGCAAACTCAACATGTGGTAAACATTCTTCCCATGTTTTGATGTTCTTTCTAATGATCGCCCTCAATAAAGTAGACAAAGTCCTATTGACTACCTCAGTTTGACCATCAGTTTGTGGATGACAAGTAGTGGAAAACAAGAGCTTAGTACCTAGCTTACACCATAAAGTTTTCCAAAAATAGCTCAAGAACTTAGCATCTCTATCTGAAACAATTGTCCTAGGCATGCCATGTAATCTCACAATCTCTCTAAAGAACAAATCAGCAACATGCGAAGCGTCATCCGTTTTGTGACATGGAATAAAATGTGTCATCTTAGAAAATCTATCCACAACCACAAAAATCGAATCTCGTCCACGTTTAGTCCTAGGCAATCCTAACACAAAATCCATTTAAATATCAATCCAAGGCTCACTAGGAATGGGTAAAGGAGTATACAAACCGTTGAGTTGCACTTTGGATTTAGCTTGCCTACATGTGACACATTACCACATATTCGTTCAACATCTCTTTCATGTGAGGCCAATAGAAGTGTTCTTGCAAAGTCTAAATTTTTTGCAACTAAAATGTCCCATTAACCTCTACACCATGTGATTGCTTGCACTAATAACTCCCTCAATGAACAATTAGGCACACATAACTTATTCTCTCGAAATAGGAATCCATCAAGCCTAAAGAACTTACCACATGCAATTTTCTCACAAGCCCGATAATCCTCACCAAATTCGTGGTCATCAAAGTATAAATTTTTAATATGCTCAAAACCAAGCAACTTTTTTCCAGTGTGGAAGTAAAGGATACCTAATGCATACCTGGGAATCGCATACCACATTCTCCTTACCTTGCTTATACCGAATGACGTATGGAAACGTCTCAATGAACTCCATCCAACGCGCATGCCTTTTGTTTAGCTTGTGTTGGCCCTCAAAGTGTTTCAAGGACTCATGATCGGTGTGAATCACGAATCACGGCTCTAGGTAGTGCTGCCATGTCTCTAAAGCACTCTAAATGCATACAACTCCTTGTACAATAAGTTGGGTAGTTTAAGGCTGCCCCGCTTAATTTCTCGTTGAAATATGCAAGTGGTCGTCCTTCTTGCATAAGTACTGCGCCAATGCCAATACCTGAAGCATTACATTCAATTTCAAACGTTTTGGAAAAGTTAAGATCGTTCTAGGACTGATACGAATGGAAGACCTCGACCCGTTGTTTATGAAAACAAGAACCTCGGTATAAGAAGACGCCACAAACGGTGATGGAAATTCGTTTGATAAGTCAAGTTGAACGCCACGGGAAATCCCGATAAGTTCGAGTAGTTCTTCAAAGAACCAAAGAGAATTAATTCTCACAATTTTGAAACGCTGCCGAATTCAAAGCAAAGGCTCCTATTTAAAGGCTAAATGTTACAAGGAAAATAACTAACAAGGAAACCTAATTAAACCCGAAATTAAGATAAGGAAATAAAGCCTAACACGCCTAAAACAAAACACACTAAAAAGGCAAGAAAGTTGGCGCCTACAAGAGCCAAGAAAGGAAACAAAATGGCGCCTAAAATAAAGAGCTCAATAAGGAAAAAGGTGTTGGGCGTTTCAAGCCATAAAAGGAAGGATTTGGGCGCCTAGAATAGAGATCCTTCTAAAGAGCCCAAAAATATTTCTTTCCAACTTGAAGCTTAGCCTAGAATGGATTCTTCTAGAACTTGAATCAGACAATCCTTTGTGGTTCACGTGGATCTTGTTCAATGGGCCTCCACGAATTTGCTTGAGCCCATGCCTCTTGAATTAGAGTAACTCTTTAAACTTCTTGGCTCGTGCTCTCGTAACCGGCCCAATGGGAACTTGAACGTCCTTCGAAAATTTCCATCATTCCCCTCCTCTTGAAAAGGATTTGCCCTCAAATCTTCACCTACATCAAAAGGACTCAAATCAGTAACATTAAAAGTGGCACTTACATGATACTCACCAGGTAAATCTAGCTTATAGGCGTCATTGATGCGCTCGAGGACTTGGAAAGGACCATCCCCTCTTGGGAGCAATTTGGAACGTCTTTTTGCTCTTTCTTTTCGCATATGCAGCCAAACCCAATCGCCGGGTTCAAAAACTACGCCCTTGTTGGCTTGTTTTGCATACTGCTCCGTTCGTCGCTCAATGTTGAGTCTTGCTTTCTCATGAATCTGCTTAACAAAGTCAGCTTTCTTTTTGCCATCTAAATTAACATGCTCAGTCAAAGCTGGAGTTAAAGGATTAAACCCATATACTATTTCAAATGGTGTTTAGTAGCAAATGAACAGCTATTATAAGCAAACTCAACATGTGGTAAACTTCTTCCCAGTTTTGATTTCTTTCTAATGCAATAAAGTAGACAAAGTCCTATTTACTTTCAGTTACCATCAGTTTGTGGATGACAAGTAGTGGAAAACAAGAGCAGCTTACACCAAAAGTTTCCAAAATAACTCAAGAACTTAGCATCTCTATCTGAAACAATTGTACATACACAATGATCGTGCGAACGTCATTTTGTGACATAATAAATGAGTATATCATCAAAGTAAACGACAACGTATCTACCTATAAATACACGTAAAACATGGTTCATAAGTCTCATAAAGGTGCTCGGAGCATTAGTCAAACCCAGGCAGGCTTAACTGATACAGACCATGTTTTTTTTTAAGTTTTAAAGGGGTTTTCCACTCATCTCTTTCTTTTATCCTAATTTGATGATACTCACCACTCTCTTTAAATCAATTTTAGAAAATATGCAAGAACCATGCAGCTCATCTAACATATCATCTAAGCGAGGAATAGGATGACGATACTTTACCGTTATGTTGTTGATGGCTCGGCAATCAACGCACATTCTCCACGTCCCATCCATCTTAGGTACAAGTAAAACCGGGACCGCACATGGGCTCATGCTCTCCTTCACGTGCCCTTTCTCCAACAACTCACTTACTTGCCGTTGAAGCTCCTTTGTCTCCTCGGGATTGCTCCTATAAGCTGGTCGGTTTGGAATTGTTGCACCGGGAACAAAATCGATTTGATGTTCAATCCCTCGGATTGAAGGTAACCCATGTGGTGTTTCCTCTGGGAAGACATCCTCATATTCCTGCAAAAGAGAAACAACAGAACTAGGCAAAGCAAGGTCAAGTTCGTTAGTGTTTAAAAATGCCTCTTTGTACAAAAGTACAATCATCGGCTGATTTGAAAGCATTGCTCGCTTGATCTCACTCACTTTTGCATAGAAATTCTTTTGTTTTCTCTCTGATTTTCTCTCAATGGCCGAACCTTGATTTTCTCTCTCTTTTTTGTCGGCCTCTCTCGGATTTTCACTCTCTCTCTGATTTTCATTCTTTTTCTTTTTCTTCTCTTTCTTTTGCTCACTCTCCTTTTGCAATCTCACTTGATCCTCATATACTTGCTGGGGTGTCAATGGTACAAGAGTGATTGGCCGTTGATTGAGTACAAAAGAGTACTTGTTCGTAAAGCCATCATGCTTCACATGTCTATCGAACTGCCACATACGCCCTAGCAATAAGTGTCCCGCTTGCATCGGTACTACATCACACAACATTCATCTTCGTACTTACCATTCGAAAAGCAACTAACACTTGCTTGTTCACCCTTATCTCTCCACTATCATTCAGCCATTGCAACTTGTACGGCCTAGGGTGTTTTAACACGGGCAATCCCAATTTTTCCACCATGATTGCGCTTGCAACATTAGTACAACTACCACCATCAATAATGACACTACATACCTTGTCTTTAACATAGCACCTAGTGTGAAAGATGTTCTCCCGCTGTACTTCATCATCTCCTTTTGCTTGCAAGCTCAAAGCTCTCCTCGCCACCAATGTCAGTGCACCAGGGGCTAAATATTCCTCCTCGGAAACATCCTCCAATGGTGGCATTTCGTCGGTATCGGAATCCTCATCGTCGGTCACAATTTCTCCATTATCTCGTAATACCATGACTTGCCTATTTGGGCATTGACTTGCTATGTGGCCTGACATTTAAAACATTTAATATCATGATTCCTAGAGGTAGAAGCTTCGGTTTTACCATGAGGAATGTGGCTGGTGGTCACGGCTTGGGCTCGGGTTTGGACATTTGTGATTTGTCCAATGGCTTGGTATGACTCGGTTTCCAAGAAGTAGAACTAGGAGTTATGGCCTGAACGTATCCCACTTCCTCTCTTGAGTTGTTGCTCCACTTTGATAGCCATATGCACCATATCTTCCATCTCCACATAATGTTGCATCTCTACCTTGTCGTGAATCTCCCTATTTAACCCAAGTAGAAATCTAGCCATTGTAGCCTCTCGATCCTCCTCAACATTTGGGATCATGCAATCTCCATCTCCTAGTAATTCTCTACGCTTCGGCTCTCCTTGTCGGAGACCTTGTAGCTTTTTGTACAACTCTCGGTAGTAGTAGCTTGGAACGAACCGCTTCCTCATCACTACTTTCATCTCTTCCCATGTGTCTATCGGTCGTTCTCTATTCCACCTCCTATTTATCACAAGCTGATCCCACCAAGTTATAGCATAATCAGAAAATTCAATCACGGCTAATTTTACCTTCTTTATCTCGGAGTAGTTGTAACAATCAAACACGAACTCCATCTTCTTCTCCCACTCAAGATATGCTTCAGGATCAGATCTACCTTGAAAGGACGGAATCTTCATCTTAATACCACCCAAGTTGTTATCTTCCCGATTCCTAGCTTCTCTAACTCCGCCCTCCATGTCGCCTATAGCCAACAATAGAATCCCGATCCTCTTCTTCCTCAAAACCAGATCCATAAGGCTCTTCATCCTCCACCCTCGCCTCCCTCCGTGGAACTCTTTCCCGTCTACTGAAATTGGGGCCGTTTTGGGGTTGCATCTCAACTGAATTCTCCATCCGATCTATCCGTTCGTGAACTTGCTCCATTTCAAACTTCATCATAGCCTCATCTCACTCACCATGGCCTCCATAAACACCTTCGGATCAGCTAGTGTCGTAGCATCGTCGGACACGCTCTTACCACTATTGTGAGACATGGTTGCTGCAAAAACAAAGTTAGAAAGGAAAAAAATAAAAGGACCTCACGATTCTCTCCCTTACGTGTTTACACTCAAGGATGTGGATCACTCTTCACTCGTGTTTCACTCAAAAATACACGGCTTTTACCCTCTAATATTCTCACCACTCTTGCCTTTTTCCACTCGGTAATTCTCTTGCGGTTCTTTTGAAACTAAACAAACAACTCAAAGATTTCCAGCGACAATCCACCAAGAACTAATCAAGGAATTTCAGGAATAGCAAGAAGATAAAGAGTTATCAAGAAAGCAAGAATAAAAGGAATATGATTGATTGGAATTTCGGAAACTAGAACAATAAAGATTTGTCACGAGATAGAAAAAAAATACTTGCTTGGGGTAAGGTGATTTTCAGACTAACAGGAACCTCAATATATGGAAACAAATGAAATTTTTTTACTCTTTTTTTTTTTTTTTTTCGAACTCCTTTCTTTTTTCTTCTTTTCCTTTGATGGTCAGCAACTATTTTTTCATAACATCATCAGATCTCGAAATAGCTTGGATATATCAAATAAGAACACACTTTTAGACATGAACTAGAATAACCAACGTTGGAAGAAAGAGGTATAGAAATTTCGGCTAAGAAGAGTAAGGTGATGTGAACTGAATTTGAAAGGAAACAAAGAAACGAAATTTGAAAGGTAGGCAAAGGATGTGAACGGCTAAAAGAAAGAAACAAAGGAACGAAAACAAAGTTAAAGGATAGACAAACCTGAACTAGAAACCAAAGCTCTGATACCAAATGATGTGAACCTCGCCAAGAATAACGAGACCCAACAACGAAAGGGAAACCAAGATCGTTCTAGGACTGATTCGAATGGAAGGCCTCGACTCGTTGTTTATGAAAACAAGAACCTCGGTATAAGGAAGACGCCACAAACAGTGATGGAAATTCCGTTCGATAAGTCAAGTTGAACGCCATGGGAAATCCCGATAAGTTCGAGTAGTTCTTCAAAGAACCAAAGAGAATTAATCCTCACAATTTTGATTAAGCAATGACTGCCGAATTACAAAGCAAAGGCTCCTATTTAAAGGGCTAAACGTTACAAGGAAAATAACCCTAACAAGGAAACCTAATTAAACCCGAAATTAGCTAAGGAAAAAAAGCCTAACACGCCTAAAACAAAACACACTAAAAAGGCAAGAAAGTTGGCGCCTACAAGAGCCAAGAAAGGAAATAAAATGGCGCCTAAAATAAAGAGCTCAATAAGGAAAAAGGTGTTGGGCGTCCAAAAGAAGTTCAAGCCATAAAAGGAAGGATTTGGGCGCCTAGAATAGAGATCCTTCTAGAACTTGAATCAAATTGACAATCCTTTGTGGTTCATGTGGATCTTGTTCAATGGGCCTCCATGAATTTGATTGGGCCCATGCCTTTTGAATTAGCCCGTTGAGTAACTCTTTAAACTTCTTGGCTCGTGTCCTCGTAACCGGCCCAATGGAAACTTGAACTGGATCCTTCGACAATGCTCCTTGATTTCCATCACAAAAGGAGGAATCTGCTTGCGGGGGGGCTCACGTCTGATTAGTTAGTTCGTGCAAGAGAAAGAAATAAACATAAAAACATAAAAATACTGGAGCCGGAATGTATTTTTTACACTTTTCGAAAATGGAACCAAATTAGAAATTTCAACGAAATTGGCAAATTTGATGCCACAATTATTTGCTTCTTTCCAAATTATAGCACGCAAAAAATTGCTTTGCAAATATAATGTGTGGCTAAAAAGTTTTTAAAAAGTCCGGCCGTTTCTCATTTTCATTAGTTCATCCAAAGTTCCTTAGCCTTTTGCACAAATTACAGAAAAAGGCCATCTTCCTTTCGAGGTAAAGGTGTCAGCGACGGGATTGAGTACCCGATTGAATCAGAGTTCACGTCCCCACTCTGAATAAATAGGAGGCGTACGACTGGGCCAAAGCTCGCAATTAGCCGCGGCTTCTTTTCAAGTTAATTGGGACACGAGAGCTGGCCATGAGCGTTAAACAAATTGATGCAATTGAGATAAGATAATAGCATGCATGGGAGACGACGAGACGTACAATGATCAACTTCGGACGGCTGCTGCGAGATCTATCTAATTAATCACGTCATCCTCAGATGTCCCAACTCCAGCATAAAGTTCAAGGTTTCTGTATTCTTCTTAGGAGCTTCCAAATGAGACTATTCTCTTATAAGCCGATCGATTTCTGTTCCAACCTGTGGGTTATCATAATAAATGATGTGGGAAGCTCCCAATGGAACACAAATAATTCTTCTGATTATCAGGAGCCTTTTTAATTTACTTGATTTGGGGTTTACCATATTGCACTTTTCTTTATATTCAAGCTAAGTACAAGACGATATAATTGTCCCTTTCTTTTTCCATTAATACTCTGACAATATAGATTATTAAGATATATTGAGGCCGGCAATTTCTAATATATATATTTATGTACTATAATTAAAAGGAGTGTTAAGTTAAGTAGTCATTACTAACATATAACAATAAGCTTTTATTTCTTTTCTTTTTTTATCACTCTTCATATCTATATTATATACTTTTACCAAAAAAAATAAGTTCCTATTTATGACTTTTATGTATGATGAATGCACATCATATATTTGTGAATAACAAAATTAGTATTGTACTTTCTTAATATATAGAAATAAAAATGTGCTTTTATTTATGTAAATAGTTTTTTTTCCATATATTATTTGACTATTAATGATAATTTTTGTACCAAAAGTTCTGTTTCCCCCACTGCAGTTTCCCGGTCAAATCTCCTACAATTTATGTGGGAAAGATGAGTAGAAGGGTCAAGGGCACGATGAAGATAATTTAAATAAAACGGGGCAAAACAAAAATATAAGAGAAAATCAACAATCTTTAAATTTTATTATTAAAAAAGAAGCAGGCTAGGGACTAGGATTCTTCCCATGATCAATTTACTTTATTCCTCTAAGGGAAACGGACAAACGTATAGTGTCATCAATTTTCTAATGCATAAGTACGCTTTTTGCTATCACTATTTTATAGGCTAAAATCAAAAAAGAAAAAAAGGAAGCTGAATAGCTGGTATTGCGGCCTGCTAGCTTTTTGCAACCCGTGCTGCTATTTTTGTGGTAGGAGTAAGGTAACTGATCACACTATAAATACCACCATAAGCTTCATTCTTCTTTGGCATCATGAGTGAGGAGCAAATGGCAGAGTCCCCTGATCAATATGTTCGCATGCTTCCGATATTCATTCTCTTTATTCTCATTGCAAATGCAGGTGAGTAGCTAGGTTTATGGTGATCATCTCTAATCTCTAATTGTATTGTAGGAAGAATTGTGGCACTATATCTAATGGATCCTTTGTATTGAAACAGGGATTGGCATGTGCCAAGAATGCTCACGTCTGAGCCAACATTGGCACAAAATGTGCCTAAACAAGAAGCACTGCAACAAGAAATGCCGAGGATTAGAGGGTGCAGAGAGTGGGACATGTAGCATCCCTGCTGGGAAGTTAAGTCCCAAATGCTACTGCAACTTCAAATGTTGAATGCTGGGAATTGGAAACTTATTTGGAAGTGATTTGCACCGTCATGGGTTGTTAAGAGAGCATGTGCCTCTATAATTAGGATATCAAATAGCAAATACTCCATGCAGCTGATCTTGTGGAGGTATCAATATGATATGGATCTTCATTGGCCCTTTTAGGGTCATACTATATATATATATATATATATATATATGTTAGTGGTCTTTTCCTTTGTAATATTTTGTTCTTCCGAGAAATGAATATCAAGTTTCCTATTTCATTCACAAATATATAAACAATTAAGACATGTTAATTCCCAAGCATTTGACATTTCTTACCAAAGACATCACCGCCAAAACTAAAAATATCGTCTGGAATTTAACTGCAACGTCTTGCATAATCTTTGGTAATTTTTATATATGCACTTGAAGTACGTACTAACCGTTTTTGGTTCTGTAATTACTAGTACTTAATTAGTTTTGGTCGTTATTGTCTATCTTTTTTGCCAGTGGCTATCCGTCTTTGGACAGTATAAAAAATTTGTGAGAGAATATCTGTGACTACTAAATTGTGAAATTAAAAAAACTTAAAATAGTGAGATTGACGAGAATTTAAAAATTATTAATAAATATTAAAAATTCTCAAAAATTGACAAAGAGAAAAAAAGTAATTTTTCACGAGGCAACTTTCAACCAGTCTCTCGCGTCTTTCAATGTGGCTAGCCTTTGGGGTTTCAAAGCAGCAAGCTGGTTTACCCCCATTTTCATCCGATATCCAAAGTTCCTTATCCTTTTGCACAAATTACAGAATAGGCCATCTACGTACCTTTCGAGGTTAAGGTGTCAACCAAGGATCTCAGCGTCGGGATTGAGGACCCGATTGAATCAGAGTTCACGCCGCCCACTCTGAATAAATGGGAGGCGTACGACTGGGCCAAAGCTCGCAATTAGTCACCGGAATTTTATTTTTTTTCATTAGTTGTGACACGAGCTGGCCATGATCGAGCTATCGAGGTTAAACAAATTGATTGAATTGAGATAAGATATTAGTGGTATGGCTGAGAATAATTCTATCCAATACTCTAACAATGTAGATTATTAAGATATATATTGAGGCCGGCAGTTTTTTTAAATAACAAAAACGACTCAAAAGTGACAATTTCTAATATATTTATGTACTAATTAAAAGGAGTGTTAAGTTAAGTAGTCATTACTAACATAACAATAAGTTTTTATTTCATTTTTTTTTATCACTCTTCATATCTATATATATATATATATATATATATCTTTACAAAAAAAAAAAAAAAAGGTTTCTGTTTGTCATGAATTGTATGTATGAGAATGTACATCATATATTTGTGAATTATAACAAAATTAGTATTGTGGAAATTAAAGAGTGCTTTATTTATGTAAATAGTTTTTTTTTTCATATATTATTTGACTATTAGTGATAATTTTTGTACCAAAAGGCAAAAGTCTTGATTCCGCCACTGTTTCCTGGTCAAATCTTCTACAATTTATGTGGGAAAGATGAGTAGAAGGGATAAGGGCACGACGAAGATATTTAAATAAAATGCGGCAAAACCAAATGAGAGAAAATCACGTCCACTCTTTAAATTTTATTTTAAAAAAAAGGGCATACTTATAGGATTCTTCCCATAATCAATTTACTTTATTCCTCTAAAGGAAAGGGACAAACGTATAGTTTCATTAATTTTCTAATGCAAAACGTTTATGCTATCACTATTTTATAGGCTAAAAAAAGAAGAAGCTGAATATATAGCTGATGGTATTGGCTGCTAGCTTTTTGCAACCCGTGCTGCTATTTTTGTGGTAGCTCAGGCATGGAGTAAGGTAACCCACACTATAAAATACCCCCATAAGCTTCATACTTCTTTGGCATCATGAGTGAGGAGCAAATGGCCGCTAAGTGCCCTGATCAATATGTTCGCATGCTTCCGATATTCATTCTCTTTATTCTAATTGCAAATGCAGGTGAGTAGGTTTATGATGATGATCTCTAATCCCTAATTGTATTGTAGTAAGCTGAATTGTGGCGTTATCTAATGGGGATCCCTTGTATTGAAATAGGGATTGGCATGACGTGCCAAGAATGCCCACGTCTGAGCCAACATTTGCACAAAACGTGCCTAGTCAAGAAGCACTGCGACGAGAAATGCCGACGATTCGAGGGTGCAGAGAGTGGGGCATGTTGGTTCCCTCCTGGGAAGTTAAGTGCACAGTGCTACTGCATCTTCAAATGTTGAATGCTGGCACTTGGAAACTTCTTTGGAAGTGATTTGCACAGTCATGGGGGTTGTTAAGAGAGCATGTTTTGCCTCTATAATTTAGGATAGCAAAGACTCCATCACTACTAGAAAATTGACTTCTAGTGACGAAATTTTCGGGTGACGAATTGAATTTCGTCACTAAAAGTCAATTTTTTAGTGACAAAATGCTATTTTCGTCACAAAAAAGGTTTTTTCGTGACGAAAACTTTTCGTCACCATTTCATCACTAAAGTTTTATTTGTGACGAAATAAAATTGTTGTCACTAAAAGTTAATCTTTTGGTGACGGAAAGTTTCGTCCCACCGATCGATCGGTAATATACCGATCGATCGATCGTAACCGTTGCAAATACGAAAGGACGATCGATCGGAAGGGTAACCGTCACTTTTTTCGAATCGCCGTTCAACGAATGGGAAGACCACGTGTTAGAACATAGCGATCGATCGTCACAATGATTATATGAAACCGCCGAAGTCATTTTTACCGGTTATCTCTCCACGAAATCTCTTGAATCCTCTCAAAGTGCAAGGAGCCATTTCGTGCTGCATTGTCTTTCAAAAGCGTGGAATCATCCTTCATTGTCTTCTACGTCAAAGGTACGTACTTATATTATTTTTTAAGCAATATTAAGCGGTTGTTCAGTAGCGAATTTTTAGTTTACGTTTTCTAATTTGCTATATCATCCATTTAGGACCGTAAAATATATTTATTTTATTGTTGATGCATGTTTTAAGAGTTTAGGAGATTATGGGATCAATTTTGGGTGATTTTGGGCCTGTTTTGGGGTTTTGGAACGTGTGTATTTGTTCCCGTAACGATCGATCGCCTATAGGCGATCGATCGGTGTGTAAGTGGTAGGTGAAATGATCGATCGGTTAAATTCACCGATCGATCGCTGAATTTGGTACGAGCGATCGATGCTTTAGTGAGCGATCGATCGTCTCCTCGAAACTGTGCGTTTCAATTCAATCGATCGATCGCTTACACCTAAGCGATCGATCGGTAAGCTACAATGTGAAGCGTACCGTTTTGATTAACGGCGATCGATCGCTTTGTGGCGATCGATCCCTTAGTGATACTGTGCGTTTGGTTGCATGGACGATCGATCGTCTGTGCACTGAAACGCGTCTTTTAACCGATAGCGTTCGATCGGTCAAATTGATTGATCGATCGCCATTTAGTGATCGATCGGTGATCGATCGTATTTAGCGATCGATCGGCACATTTAGTGATCGATCGATGTTTGTTTCAACTTCATTAATAATTACGTGATTGTGATTACTTTTTTTTTTAAAGTAATACGTTATTGTGATTGCTTATTAACACATATTTATATACAACTTTTGCAGTATACATAAAATGTCAGGAGTTAAGCGTGCACGCACAACGAGAACCGGGACGGGATCGTCGTCCCAAGAGCAAGAAGTCGCTGATCCAATGATGACCTTGGAGAGGCGAATGGAGTACCTGAGGGGGCGGCAAAGAGCGTCCTGTGACGCTCTCTGATTTTGACCAGTTATTGTACGAGGAGCACTCCCTCTACCAGCTCTTCGAGTACCAGGGATTTCTTCATCAGCTCTCGTGGACTGAGGGGTTTTGCGTGGACGCAGTTGTGCAAGATTTCTTCTGTGCACTCGTCTCGGTCGATAGAGCACCTGAGGTGCAGCTAGAGGTGCGAGGCGTGCAGTTCTTATTCTCGAAGACGTCATTGCCGATTTCTTAAACTGCCCCCGGCCCGAGAGCCCCTGTTTCCCGGTACCCCTGAATGATGAACAGAGGACATCAGAGCAGGATTTGTGGACGCTGATGACTGGGAAGACCTCTGCAGTGGTGGGCAGCATAATTAAGCAGAGTGAGTTCAGTGAGTTTTGGCGGATTTTGCACCTTATCTGGACGCCGAACGTCGATGGCAGAACTCATTCCACCGAGTGTCCGTTCACGAGAGCTCAGTGCATGCTCTTATTGGGTCAGCAGACGCGGATAGATTTTCCGTTGTACATGTTCGAGGTGATTATGGATGAGGCTTGGGAAATTAAGGAATATAGCCTCCCATACGGCGTGTTTCTGACTCAGTTCCTCATTTCTCGGGGAGTCGTGATCGCTGCCTCGGATACACGTAAGGAGGTTAAGAGTGCGCTGAACAAGTTCACTCTGTCCAGGAGCCGGGCCAGGAGGGGGCATTGACTCGACGGTTCGCTCGTAGAGCAGCAGCGGCCGTAGAGGAGGCATCACGGCCTTCGACATCAGCGTCAGAGGCACCTATGGAGACGGGAGCACCTGCAGTGCCTCCTCCATGGGTGGCCCAGCTATTTGCGGACTTCGACAGCCGTGTCGGCGCGACTATGAAGGCCACTCTACAGCCTGTTGAGAGGTTGCAGGAGCAGCTGAAGGAGAGCTCCGGACCGCCTTCGATGGGGAGTGCACTGTGACAATGCTGCGCAACAAGTCGGTCGTGGCTCATATGGCGGACGTCAACGAGCAGCTGGAAGAAATTAAAAAGACTCTGGATGATTTCAAGATGGAGGCAGATCCACAGAGGATTCCCGGAGATATTCCTGATGACGTGGCCACTTTCCGTGATGCTGTTCGACGTTGATGAGTTTTTATGTTATTTTTTTATATCTATTTGGGACATACATTTTGATTTATGGTTTTATTTATCTGTTTGAGACATTTGTGTTTATTTGGATTTGGTTTTTTTATTTACGTATTTGAGACATTTCTGTTTATCTGTGGATATGCAGAAGAAACTTTGATTACTATTTACGTGTTTTTCTATTTGTATTTCTTTATCGACACTTATATAAGTAAAATGACCAATATACCCTTTGGTCGGCAAAAATAACGAAATAAGTGGTTTATCAAATAACTAATATAAAGAATTTAACAAGAAATCGTTTTTTATTTTTCTGTTTTGCAACTAAATACACCGATCATCGGTGTTGTCCGTCGTCATTTGGGTGCACTAACCGATCGATCGTTATATACACCGATCGATCGCTACATTAGTTTTTAATCTAACCCTCATTTTTTTAAATAATGTGAGTTTAAATGATTAGAAACATAGAAATATATATTAACAAAGTATGTTAGGATGTATTTAGATTACATAAAAACATATCAAGTACATATCATTAATTTTTAAGAAAGCATTTATAAGTTATACATGTTGCAACATAGATGCATTTTGTTTGTGTTAGTATGAGTGAGGTATTAAGATGTTAGAAATTAGTGACATAACGCTTATTTAACACATGATTATAATTTATGTGTATGAGGTATGCATTAATATGATATTATAAGTAAATTAATTTTAATAATTAAGTCATTTGTTAGGCTAAAAACGTTTTTAATAATTAGGTTAACCGATCGATCGTGTTATTGGCGATCGATCGGTACATAACGGTGTCGTTTAATATTTTGGTACCAATGGATCGTTAATTTTGGGTCTTCATACGACGGCGTTTTATTCTTCATCGATCGATAACACCGATCGATCGGTAAAATTTACTTGACCGGTGTTTATCGCGCTTGAAATATCAGGATGCTCTAAAGCGTGGGTGAAGCAAAAACACACCCACGGCAAGAGGAAACTAGAGACTCGCGGAAGAGCCATTTTTCTCTTTAATTTTGTCTAAATACCGTCATTTTAGTTGTGAGAGTGTTTAGAAGTCCTTAAGGTTAAGCCCAAGCTCAAATTCATTGGTTTTTTAACCGGGTGAGTATTGAAAAATTTGGGCGACATTTGTGAGATTTTGTGTGAATCTAGTTCGTTTTGATCTACATTTCGTGCAAAAGGTAATATCCTCAACCTACACTACGATTTTTGATTGATTTCGTCGGTTATTTGGTGTTATTTTTATTTTTCTATTCGTGGGTGTTGTGGATTGGATTTGTGTTGATTAGAGCTTCTTAGAGTGTTTTTAATATGTATATTAGAATTAGTATTGCATGAGAATGATTTGTGAGTGTTTTGGGCGTGGATTTGAGTGTGTGGGAGGCTGGCAAGCTGTTTTGTCGATCTGGGTTAGTCACGATCGATCACCAGATTCTGACGATCGATCGTGTGTTAGATGGAGGTTCAGCGATCGATCGTCTATATAATGACGATCGATCGGTCTTGACCGATCGATCGTCTATAGTAACGATCGATCGCTGGTTAGGGCAGATTGCAAGTTATTGACCTTGTGTAGCATTTATTATATTCTCATATTTAATTATTGAAGTGCTTGAGTTCTGAAAATGAATCATGAAGTTTGAGAAGCCTGGAGGATGATTACAGAGTGTTTTTTTAATAGTGATACATGTATAATGTTTGAGCTTTATATTTAATGTTTGATTATTGAAGTGCTTGAGTTCTGGAAATAAATTATGCAGTTTGAGAAGCATGGAGGATGAATATTGGAGTGTTTTTGACTTGTTATGTTTGAGTTTATTTTTGGGATAAAATGTGTGTACCCGTAGACCCGTTCAAGGGTTAAGACGCGATAAATATGCGTTTATCGCGTAATAACCCTTGAATTGTCCACAATATGGACAGTTTGAGATTGTGTATTCGTGGTTGACGAGTTCGGTACTTGTGTCTTGTCCTGTCTTGGAGGAAATTCGGTATCATCTACCTTTTGTCTTCTGGGTATACTACTAGCATTGGTGTATGACGTCATACAACTATCGTTGATGACGTTTGCCTCCAACGCTGGTGCGTGTATTTGGGGACTGGGGGGAGATGCTGCCGAATTTTTTTTCGAGGTATGGATGGACACAAGTTGAACTGATGTTCAACTCCAAATGCACAATCTTGAATGGGATAACCTATCAGCTGGGCTTAAAGTCAAGTTACAATGATTGGTGGTTTATGAATTACTTAATTTGTGTATGTTTTTAGATTGGTGGCGATGGATAAAAGTTGGGTTTACGAGAAAAATCGGTTTGGTGAAAAGTATAGGAAGGGGGGTTGTCGTAGGCTGCTTGTTGTTGTAGACTCTCGGGTCATTCAGATGTGTCGGAAGTGCAGAAATGTAGTGTTTTAGGTGGATAAAATGGAAGGATTATAACTTTAATGGGTTTGATGTGAGCTATAAAGATCAGGTGTTTCATGGGAGGGTATTCAACTTATTCACAGTTGAGTCAAGAGTCCGGTGCGAACTTACCATATAGTGATGATGATTTAGAAGGAGATAATCTGATAGAATAGAGGAAATGTTTCGATGTTCGTGCCGGATTAGATGGTGGGTGGCAAGGGTTGAAACGAAAACCCTAATATTAAGGAAACCCCACTTGGGGACCGGAGGCTTCGACACCACTTAATAAATTATGGGAAGAGGCAGAACATGAATTGTATCCGGATGTACCAAGTTTAGTAAGTTGTCATTTACGTTCGGTTGTTGCAGTGAAGTCGGAGAATAAGTTGTCGGTTAAGGCATTTGATATGATATTACAATTGATTAAGGAGGCATTGCCAGAGGGGGAGACGTTACCAGGATCGTATTACGAGGCGAAACAATTGCGAAAGGATCTTGGGTTTAGTTATAACAAAATCCATGCATGTCAAAATGATTGTGTGTTTGTTTTGGAAGGAAAACAGTGAGTTAGACATGTCCGATATGTGGGGTGTCCCGGTAGAAATTCGAAAATGATTTGCGCAATCGAATTCCCAGAAAAGTGTTGCGTCATTTCCCTTTAATCCCTAGACTTAAACGTTTGTTTACCACAAAAGATGTAGCAATTGACATGAGATGGCATAAGGAAAAACGGGTCGATGATGGGAGAGTTTGAGGCATCCTGCAGATTCATTGGTTTGGAAGAATTTTGATAAGGACCACGATGGGTTTGCTCAAGATGCACAACATCCGCCTTGGTCTGCTTCTGACGGGTTTAATCCATTCGGAAACATGAGCAATGCATACAGTATTTAGAAGATCCATTTGTTTTGGCTAATCAAACAAGTCAAGTGTTTTATCTAGTTGATAATCATGGACCTACATGGTGAGTCGTGCAGAAGTTGTCGTGTAGAAATGCATATGACATTCTCGGCCTGGATCCGGATGGTGAAGTTGATGTAAACATTGAATCGGGAGCAGCCATCGCGAATGAAGCGTATCAGGAAGATAATGCCATTGACTTGTTTATAGACTTCCGGTAGTTTAATCTTAATCCACTACGGAGGGATGACGTTACGCCAAACGTTATCCAAGCTTCTGAGGCAATTGATCGGCGAAAAAAAAGACGTATAGATAGTAACGATATTTCAAAGGGGATGAAGCAGAAATTGAAAGAGAATACCGAAGAAAGTGGGGACGAAGATTCGTTCGAAAGTGATAGCAACTCTACTGAGATGAGGCATCGGGATAACGTGCAAGAATCAGATTCTGATTAATAATTTCTTTCATGTATATTTTCTTTCTAATGTTGATGTTTACTGAACTATTTTTACTGTTACTGTCTCGTTTACCATATCTTTATCGTTAATTTTGTTATGTCACAGCTTCTACGGTGAAATGAAGCGTGGACGAGAATTTCCTTCAGTTACTTCTGACAGTTGCATAGTATGAGTCTGATCCCGAGTCCTACACTGAGCGCTCCTTCTCGAGAGTGAATGAAGGCATGAGTCAATGCACGCCAGCTTGTCCTAATAGTTGTGCATGTAAGAAATTATTCTAAGTTATATTTCAATTTCCTTAAGTTAACCGACCGACTAACTTTGTTAATTTTATTTTATGTAGCGACATCAACTTCTAAACGTGGGCGAGGTAGGACACGTGGAGTCAGTTTGGAGAAGATTCTTGGGTTCGGGTCCGCGAAACTATCGGTGCATATCCCGGAGGGAGAGTGTGGAGGAGTTTCTTCCACTGCTGCCATTCTATTGACGAAGATTGGAATGTTGGTGCGAGGGCTGATTCCGATCTCAGTTAACAAGTGGGTCGATGTTCCTACAGAAGTGAAGGAGTACATTATGGACGGGTGTTGGTATGATTAAATTCGTAAACATAAATTTTTGGTGGACGCATTTCGTTTATCATTGTAATATTGTATGTTTTGGTACTTATGCAGGAGCCAGTTCGACCTTGACTACACCCGTCATGAGGACGTGAGGACGGTGGTCGAGACTATGATGACGGCACGTCGAACGCACCGCAACCGAATGCATGCGTATTTTAAGAAGTTCCCGAGTAAAGAGCGGCGTTGCTGAAGCCGCACCCTGATACCACAGGAAGAACAGTGGAAGTTATGCGATTGTTCACCAGCGAATTTATGGTACGTGATTACAAAAACTCGTTGCTTAAATATTACATTCTTTTTAATATTTAATTACTTAAAATATCGCAGAAATGAAGCGAGCAAAATAAGAAGAATAGATCAAAGTTGACTGTGAACCACGCTGCTGGTTCGCGCTCGTTCCAGCGCACACGAGCTTGCATGGTAAGTTAACAACTAAATCTTAGACTTTATTGATATTGTTTGTCAATAACTTTATGCTATTGTCATGTAGAAAAATCAAGAAAGCGGCAATATCAATCCTGCAGAGCTATATAAAAAGAATTATACAAACAAAGATGGGATTTGGACCTCGGAAGGAGCGAGAGAAATTTATGTAAGTCGCTTTCATTTTAATCTACTTTATGTAATTTATGTATAGTTTATCTACATTAATGTTTCTGGTAATTATTGTCATTTTTTCAGGAACGGATGGATGCCTTCCAGCGTCAGTGTGATTTAGAAGGGAAGAATTACCGAAATTGAAGTATATTCCGAGATATTGGCAAGAAGTCGGGATATGTGGGGATTAGGACGGGCGGTTAAGCCTCCGCCTTCATCAATTTTGACTTCACAGTCTTCTGATCTACAGCACCAGCTAGCAAAGGCAAGGGATGAGATAGAGGCGATGAGAGCTACTAGAGAAAAAGACTTGCAAGAATTTGCGAAGAAGCAAGCTGAGATGGAGGCCACGCTGAGGGACCACCGTGAGGAGCAGCGGGTGGAGCAGGAGCGCATCCGGTTGGAGCAGAGGAGCGCATGAAAAGGAGCAAGAGCGCATGCGAATAGAGCACGAAGAGCGCATACAACTGGAACAAGAGCGCATGCGAAAGGAGCAAGAGCGCTTACAGGTAGAAATATCGAAGGAACTGGAGAAGAAAATGTCCTCTGTAATGGAGAAGAAAATGAGCGACATGTCAAAGCGACTATTCAGCCAGTTTTGGGGTTCAAAAAGGTAGATGCATGTATATTGTAATAACTTTTTAATTATGTATTATTACGATATTATTTTCAACTTAATTATGGATCACTATATGTTATTATTGATATTTATTAATGTGAGTATTGTATTATTATTATAAATGTATGTGTTATATAATATTTTCCATTATTATTGTTTTTTTAAAAAAAAAAAAAAACCATTCTCTCACCTGATCGATCGGCATATTCAGCGATCGATCGTTGTTGTTCAACCAATCGATCGTCCAATACTACCGATTGATCGGTTCATAAATCAATGTTACATCACTGATTAAACGACCGATCGTCTATGGCATAACGATCGATCGTGATACTTTAGTGATCGATCGCTTATATAAAGCGTCCGATCGTCGTTGCTGAAGCGATCGATCATCTATTTCTTACGTGCGATCGTTTAAATGTGATCAATCACCAACGTAACCGATCGATCGTCAATACGTACCGATCGATTGCTTCCCAATCGATCCATCACTTCGTTTTCAACGACCGATCGTGAAAAGTACCGATCGATCAGTATATTTAGTGACGAAAAATGTCCGTCACTAAAAACTTTTCGTGACGAAATTCGGTTTCGTCACGTAAATACATTTCGTGACGCTCATTCGCTGACGGAGCTCGTGACGAAAATATTTCGTCACTAATACTTTTAGTGACAAAAAATATTGACTTTTAGTACAAAAAATTTTGTCACTAAAGTCAATTTTTTTGTAGTGCATGCAGCTCTTACAGAGGTATCAATAATATTATAGGATCTCATTGGCCTTTTTGGGTCATAATATATATATGTTAGTGGTCTTTTCCTTTGTAATAATTTGTTCTCCGAGTAATGATAAAGTTTACTATTTCAGTCACAATATATAAACAAGACATGTTAATTCCCAAGCGTTTGACATTTCTTACCAAAGACATCACTGCTAAAACTAAAACTATCGTCTGTAATTTAACTGCAACATCTTGCATAATTTTTGGTAATTTTTATGCACTTGAAGTACTAACCGTTCTTAATTCCATAACTACTAACACTTAATTGGTTTCGGTAACTATCATCTATCGTTCTTGCCACCTGTCTCTCTATCCGGCATGGAGCATTTATGGTTCCTTGACCTATTTGGGTCCCTCTAGTCTTGCTTGGATTTATAGTTTCTTGATATTTATTGTATATTGTAGTGTGGATTCATATGCAAGAGAGACTTTCGGTGTTATTTAGAAAGAAAAAAGAAAAGAAAAGAAGAAGTAACCCATGAATCGCGAAGGTAAGGAAATAGATTTAAGCTTCCAATCTCATGCTCCTCGATTTTGAAGTAGAATGTCCAAACATCGTGCAAGATATAGTGCATCTTACAAAATCTTATACGTTCCTATATTAATTTTTCTTGTCTCTGAAATTAACATTCATTTTGAAAGGCAAGATAGGTTCTTCTTAATCTGTTAGTAGATTGAAAGTACTCATTTTCTATTTATTTTATCTCTACATTACTTCTGTCAGATTACTCTAAAATGTAAACGAAAAACTCCCCAGGAATTCTAGGAAAAGCAACCTCTGCTTTCTCAGTAGAACTCTCTTTCTATGCGCTTGACTTTGTCTTCTATGCACCATTCTTAGCTGGTCAAAGGAGCTCCAACTCCTATTATCCTCGCCTTCCATGGGCCGGTTCTTATCCAGTCATGCCCATATATAATTTTACATGTTTTTCACTTTTTCGCTAGATTGGATGAGGTTCTTACGACTAATCATTGCTCTAGCATAGGTCGGCTTCAGTAGCCCCTAATCAACACCATCCATATCTAGCAGCCACGGGCGGACGGGGCACAGCTCGCTCCCCAACTAAGTCCTAAAACTTCTTCAAAACTTAAAGAATGATGAAAAAGGTATTGATAATTTCATAAATTAAAGAATGACAAAAACAAAAAAATTATAAGTAAATGATCTATTTATAATCTCTTGATTTTTTCTTTACAGTTTTTTTTTAAAAAGTACTGTTACTTTTTAGTCCATAAATATATGAACTTGAATAGATATATACAGCGATTTCTAAGTAAAAAATTATTATCTCACCTTCACAGGTGGAATATCAACTATAATGTGCCCCCACGATAAATAATAATTGGATATCGAAGAGGGAGAGCAAGTACAAATTGAAATAGTAGTTCAGCAATATCTCTATATCCACGGGAGAGAGCGGTCAAATTATCATCTAGGGAAAGATTATAAAGTATCTATAGAAAATCCTAGATTTATGCAAAATAAAAAAAGACCAATTTGCCTTCTATACCCCTACAACCTATTAGATCCTAAAAAATAAGAGTTATGTTATCGAAGACTACCACCTTACGAGAAGTTTCTAATTACTTCATTCCGACAGGCACTTTCTTACAAATGTTTAGAGGGGAGTAGAATTGAGGTGTTGTAGGCAACCTCTCCTCTCGTAGATGATATAGGTTATTATATTGAACATCTTAAGTCCAACGGCCAGCTTAATAGCCTTTATTTTGTTAAGGGCTTACTTTTATATATTCACCCTAGGGTTGTTCAGACCCAACCTGACCCCGATCGGCTGGCTCAATGCCAACCGAACTTGACCAGGTTTGGCCAACCCATATGCGAGAGGTTGGGTCCAGAATATTGGAGCCAGACCAATTTTGATTGTACTTGAGATGCCAAGACCTATCTCGGTCGAGTTCAGGTGTTACCGAACTCCCTCCATGGTTGGGAGTCTAAGCTAGCTTGACCTCGAATGAGCCCGGCGGAAGTTAGCCTTAACCGATTCCTCACCTTTAGGTCGGGTGGCCTCAGACTCTCAGCCATGGAGGGAGTTCAGTACCGCTTGAATCCGAATCCAACTGAGTCATGTACAACCCTAATTCACCCTCTGTTTTTTTAGTATTGTTTATCAATTACCTACCAAGGAAAAACAAATAAGAGGTGACTCTAAAACGCTTAATATGTAGAAACTCCAGTTGAAAGACGTTGAATGCAACTTGTGGGGTACGAACAATAACAACTTAAGTATAAAAAAACTCCAGCATCCTTTCTCTTTTTCTAGCATTTCTTTCTTTTTCATTGTAAATTTTTTGGAACACAAAAGCTTGCAATTATAAGCGAGCTGTTGACATTAATTGGGGCCATTAAAACGGATTCAATTAAGAAAATAGCGCCAAACAATAATCTAGGTTAGACGGCTACAAATTCTATTTGATTAAGCCTTACATACTATATGTCTCACTCCAGCATAAGTTCAAGTTTTTTGTGTTCTTCTTAGGAGCTTAAATTTGAGACTATTCTATTACGCCTATACTGTTATAGTTAATATAGGGATTTAGTCACCACTTCAAGAAATATAAAACCTTTTCAATCAGATGGTGGGTGTTCACATGGCCCGTCACCTTTAAAAATATTGTCAAGGACTTTTCTATATGTATGCTTCTCGTACCGATAAAATCTCCTCATACGTGAATTGTTTGACAGTAATTCCTTGAGGTATTAATACTATTTAGAGGTCTCATCCTTATATGACACTCCTTAAAGATAAGAACTTTTGCTTGTACTTGTTATCCCTTGCTTCAGCCATATATCAATCACAAATTGATGTTTTGATGAAAGAAATGCATTTTCCTAGGATACAATTCACACTTATCAGTGCTTGGATCTGACGTACTTGTTAGTATTATGAATGTTGGAAATATTCAGTATCAATTTGTTTGTAAATTTGATTTGTTTAGATAAGTTTTGTTTAAGCATTCAAGAGGTCTCCTGAAGAAGGTAAAGGTTGAAGAATGTTTAAAATTTGAAGATAAACTCATTTTTCACGGAGCTAGACCCATTCGTAAAATTTCTTAGAGTAATCTACGGAATGAAGATTTGCTTGACTAACGCTTTACCTTAACTCGAGCGAAATTGATGCAAAATCAGACATATTCATTTTGCCCCTTGCTCCCTACCTTGGCTCGATCTAAAATGGTGTAAAATCAGATAGTCATTTTACTCCCATGCCGAAACAGAGGAATAAGGCGGTAATACCGACCAGGATCTTGAGCCGAGCTCTGATGGCACGCCTACTCGGGTGGAATTCGTTTGGATTGCTCATGTGGATGGCTCATCCAATTAAATATGCCAGCGAGGCCGGGGTTGTGTTAACTTCTCCGGATGACATGGAACTACAATATGCCCTCTGCTTTAATTTCCAAGCAACCAACAAGAAGGCCAAGTACGAAGTTGTGCTGGCTGGCGTCAACATGGCACATTTCCTGGGAGCCGATGGCGTGGTCTTCCGCAATGATTCCCAACTCGTGGTTAGGCAGGTTATAGGAGAGTTTGCAACCAAGGATAACAAGATGAAGGAGTATCTCCTCCGAGTGTTAGAGTTCAAGGGCTTGTTCAAACATTTTTTGATCGAGCAAATCCCGCGAGAGGAGAACTGCCAAGTTGATTCCTTGGCACAAATGGCATATCACCCTGACGAACCAACGAGCAACCTTAGAGTTCCTCTGGAAGTCCTTGAACAACCTTCCATATGTTACAAACATGCAATCTACCAGGTAAGCCACACTGATTGGTGGGGTGGCCCGATCACTCGTTTTCTTCAAACAAGAGCACTCATGACCAATAAAGTAGAAGCTCAAAATCTCAGAATGCAAGATGCTTGGTATAAAATTCAAATGAATATTCTCTACAAAAAAGGTTTCCCGTAGCGCCTGATCCGCTGTCTTGACCTTTGCTCGAGTGAAGTATGCAGATTTTGAAAAATTCCTATCTTTCAGAATCCTATATGAATTACAACTCAACCTACTGTATATATACCTTGTGAAGTCAACCAAAAGAATTAGACAAGCCATTATATATTTATTGAAGCCTCACCTTAGAGAGAAAATCTCTCAGAGATTTCTGAACCTAAATTGTCCAGATTTTCTCTAGACCACATCACTTTCAATCACCATTGAAATCAACCTTCCTGTGTGAAGCCTTCTAAGTGCTAAAGGAGTTTGGCTATCAGAATTCTCGGTGTTGAGGAACAAATTCATTCTTGAAAAGTTCATAAGAATAACCTTAGAGGACTGAGTGTTAACTGCAGGGAGCGGTTCTAAGTTGGATTACTTAGATTATTGCATCAGGGTAGTCAGAGTCAAGCAACTGGAAGTTGCCCATGTCTAAATCACCATTGTAAAGTTTTACTTTTTAGTGAATTTCTGGTGGCTGCTAGTCCGAAGTGGTTTTTCCTCTGAAGGTAATTCAAAGGTTTTCCACTTCGTCATAAAATCCTCGTCCTTTGTGTGATTGATATTTGTTTTATTATTCTGCTGCTTATTGTATTGATTGAATAAATATTTATTCATATTTAGACTTAACAATTTTACGACTTATTCTAAAATTGTTATTGATTTTAAATAGAGGTGTAACACTTATTCACCAATTCTTGATGTTTATAGGGTCTAAACAAGATTTTTTATTACTCTAAATATTGTCTATCTCAACTGTAATGCGGTGTTTGATAAGAAATATTTTCTTGCTTGTGATTTAGCTCTATCTCTACATTTCTCTCTTACAAAAGAGTGTGCCTCGGGAAGAGATAACTCCAGAACTCTAGCCATAACTATCATAGTACCAACTGTTCCTTTCTTTCAACTATCATACTACTTCACCCACTTCACAACTAGCAAACATTTTTGTGCAGACTCGTACACTTTAACATATTGTCATAAATGGTAATGCTAATTTGCCTTTTTCGAATGTTGCAAGTGATCCTTCCCCTGTAAAGCAAAATCATTCTATACCCAAGATACAATTCACTCACCCTATGATCACTTGTGCTAAATCAAGTACTCGACATCCTAAAGATTTTTCGGACCATCAGTTATATTATTCCATTCAACATTTATTATTGTGTTCTTTTCCATTCTTGAGCGAGCACTCATTCAACCAAGCTAAGACATTCACTAGATGATGAATTTAGAGTTCTTCAAGCCAATGTAACCTAGTCTTTATGACCTCATCCAATTGATTAAAATGTTATTTGACACAAATGGGTACATAATGTCAAATAGAGGTAAGATTAATCTGTTGAAAGATTTAAGGCTAGATTAGCAACAAAGGCTTCCAACAAGAAGATGATTTGTACTACTTTGAGACATCGTCTTGACATAAAATTTTTAACAATCTGGTTGATAATTGCTATTACAGAACACCTTAAGTGTCCTCTTCGTCAACTGAATGCTTCAAATGCATTCCTTCATTGGACATTGGAAAATGAAGTATTCATGGAACAACCAATTGGTTTTGTGGATTCTAGGTTCCCTAAACATATCATGTGCAGGTTGAATAAAGTTTTCTACATGGGTTCAAACAATTACCTTATGCTTGGTTTTATCATATATCTCAAACATCGGTTAAATTTGGTTTTTCTGAGTCTCATGTTGATTACTGATTGTTGTTTACATATCATTGGTCTCATGTGCATATATTTTTCTTTATATATATATATATATATATGTTGATGATACAATTGTGACACGAACTCATTTATTCTTTATCATGAATTTGATCGAATGATTGAAGAAAGACTTTGCAATGAAGGTCTTGAGACAACTGCATTATTTTCTGCATATCCAAGTTTCTCGCGACCAGTCTAGTATTTTCTTGTCTAAGACCAAATATATCTTGATGTTCTTCATCGGTCTAGAATGGCAGTGCTAAGCCATGTGTTGCTCTAATTGCTTTTAGTGTTAAACTCTTGCACGGTGCTAATGATCCTCTAGAAAATTATCGAGTACTAACAGATAGTTAGAGCTCAGATTGGTTAATTGCCAAAAGAGTGCCCTGATATCTAAAAGGAACACTTTATCATGGCCTGTCTTTTTTATGACAGACGATGATCTTTACATTTAAATACATTTTGTGACTTAGATTTGGCATAGAGTGTTGATGAAACAAGCTTCTGGTACGAGAACTCTCCATTAGCTTGCGAGGGGATGTTGAGACAGTAATCAAAGCCTTAGCTCTTGATCATTCATCATATTGTGTCGTTCAGTATGATAATACTCAACTACTTGACTACTTGAGATTTTCTTGTCTAAACAAGCACTACAAGGAGTCATTGAAAAAGAATGTGAAACAAAAGAAAAAAGAGACGGACAAAAAAGGATAGAAGATTTGTTAGAATGTATGTACGCCTAACACACCAATAACTCTAATTTTGTTATAACACTATTATTTTCACTTACATATTTAATGGCAATATGAAATGTTATATGAAATGATTATTGTGGCATAAAATGTCACATGAAGTGGTGAAAGTAAAATGAGATATGAAATAAAACAATTAAAGCCAGGTGAGATGTTACATGAAATAATAATATTTTAGAAATATTGCAAATAAATCATGCTGGTGAGTATCATATATGTAACATCATGATTAACATTTTACGCTGTTATAAAATATAATGATTAACTCCGCCACTAAAGTAAAGACCTCAAGCAACAAGTGAGTATCATATATGTTGTACATGCACTAAGAGGATCAATCAATAAAAATTTATGAAATTATCTTTAATTGAAAAGCAACTCTATCCCAAATAACTTATTGTCCTTAAATTTGAGATAATTATATTTATTTATTTATGGGTTAATTACGTTTTCCCCCCACGAACTTACACCCCAATCTCAAAATTTCCTCTAAACTACAACTCGTGACAACCCATTGCCATAATCTATGTGTTCTGTTTCAACTCTGTTCAGGATCCCACTTTACTGTTAAATTGCACGTTTTTCGTCACACGTGACTCTCATATGAAGTGATAATACCATAGTGCCCCCATGAACAGTGTTGTTGCATTTGGTTTCATTTTCCCCTGCAAACCCAGAACGACGTCACAATGTGGTAATCCATCATCACTTAGGTTATTCAAACCAAAACACGAACATTCAAAACGTGAAATTTTTTCCCCAAAACATGAACCCATTTATATGATGCCCCTTACTTTTGTGGTGCCTTTATGATGTTTGCTATAAATATTTATAGAAAATATGCACTTTGATATTAGTCTTGTTTTCCCTAATTTCTAAATTTATTAGCACTTAGATTTACATTTTTGCTTCATTAAATTCCTTATGTGATTTGTTCCCTTAATTTTTATATTCTTGGATAAATTTTTACTAGGGCCAAAATTCATTTTTCTTGATTCATATTTTATTTTCAGTACTTGTTTTAATCATTATTCCTTACTTATATTAATTCAATGTTGTTTATTTCATTTAAATTTATTCTTTCATGTAATTGATTTTTTTGCACCTAATTACTATTTTAAAAAATGGCTTATTTAATCTCATGTAGATTGTATTAGACCTAAGGTTGTTGCATTATGGACTTACACCTATGAAAATAAGTTGGGCTAAAGCCCAAAACCCACCCAAGTCACTCTACACACTCTTGGTTAGGGGTGTCCAAAGAACCGGCGAGACCGGACCGATTCTGGACAAACCGGTGAGAAAAAACTTACTGGAATGGCCGGTCCGGTGAAACTGGTATACTCCGGTCCGGTCCCGGTTTCATACATAGAAAAATCGGTACCGGACCAAAGTATACTGCTCCAGACTGGTCTGAACCGGTTTTTTAATTTTTTAATTTTTTTTTACCAAAAAAAAAAAACCTAAAACGATTCTCGCACCCTCCCCCATGGTGAAATCGACCCAATTCGAACAGGCCCAAACCAGTGAAACCAACCCAAACCAGCTAAACCGGACCTGTCAAGACCGGTCCGATCTCATTAACATGACCAATCCGGTTCGGTCCCTTTGCCCTCTGCAACTCTGGTTTGGCCAGCCTAGACCGGACCGAATCGGACCGGACCGGCCTTTGGACACCCCTACTCTTGGTCGGCTAACTTAGTGAATATTTTGCAAATCTTATCTTGTTGGCCATGGGTCAAAAACTCTTTCTCCTATGAGTTAAGATTCAATGAATGTCATTAATCTCTTGTCTCTATAATCATTATATCTTTATAAATATAGCATACCCCTAATTACTTAGGTAGAATAAAGACAAAAAAAACTAGATTTAGTGAAAGAAAACATGAGTTGTGATACTTTTGTTATGTTAAGGGCCATGGTTAGTGGTTGGAAAATTGGTTTTTGAAGAACAATAGGTCACGGGTTGGCCTTGGACTTTGATATACTTGTTGCATGTAAGTATCCTTACTTGTATGATGATTTTTACATGCATTGATTGTGAAATGTTGTGATGAAAGGATCTTAATGATAGACGAATGGCATGGAAAGAATTTATGGTTGAAATGACAAATCAAGGTCATGGAAATGAAGCCAAGAGGGCTTGAGATGAAGTTTTGAAGCAAAATGTTCATGCATGTGTTGTTTTGAAGATTTTGAAGGAAGTTATGATGTTACATGTGATTTTTGTTGCTAATCTATATTTTAATGCATGTTGTGATTATATTATTTCTGTTATGATGATTTAAATCATTAGATCTTAAGGGTGGGCATCAGAACGGATGGAACCAAAATGGAATTGGAAACCAAAAATTCTGGCTCCTTATTTGGGCCTAAAAGGCCTAGATTTGGTTTGGGCCGATTGGCCCAAAAACACCATTTTGAAGTTCCTACTTACTGACTATCGTGTCCAGCCAAACTAAAGACCCAAACACAATTTTTAAGTTGAATTATTGAAGACCCAATTGTCAATTTGTATTCTCTCTTCCAATTGATTTAAGAAACAATGTCTATTGTCAAAATAAAACACTGTAATGCACAACTAAACAAGTCTAGTGCGGCAATGCCACCCAATAAAACACTACATCTATTGTTAAAATAAAACATTGCAATGCACAACTAAACAAGTCTAGTGCCACCCAAATAAAACACTGCATCTATTGTCAAAATAAAACATCGCAATGCACAACTAAACAAGTCTAGTGCCACCCAAATAAAACACTACATCTATTGTCAAAATAAAACACTGCAATGCACAACTAAACAAGTCTATTGCCTCCCAAATAAAACACTGCACTGCAATACAATGTCTATTGCCATCCAACTCTAAATCCAAAATAAACTCTAAATTAAAATTACAACTAAACGACTAAATTCCAAAACAAATAAACACAGTCAAATAAACTCTAAATTCAATTACAAAAAAACAACTAAACAACAATTAACCATACAAATAACTAAATAAGTAACAACTAAACAAGTAAACATTCATCAAATAATCCAAATTCAAAGAGGCAAACTCTAAATTAAAATTACAATGTTCTTTGAAATTTTTAAAAAAATTAAAAGATAAAGATTAAACTTAAAGGACATCCAAATTTAAAATCCCAAACTTCATAGTTCATCCAACATTCCAAGCTTCTCCATCACTACAAAAAACAAAAACAAAACAAAACATTTATAAAAAATATTAAGACAACCAAATAATCAATTAACAAAACAAAATATTTATGAGAGAAATACTAAGACAACCAACCAAATAAAAAGTCCAACTATTCAAGGCTCCAAGCTTCATCATGTTTAGCATATCCTCAAGTTCTCCATCTCTACAAAAGACAAAAATAAAACAAAACAAAATATTTATAGCAAATTATTACGACAACCAAATAATCAATTAACAATTAACAAAATAAAACATATATCTAGTGTACCTCTATCTAGTCTGTAACTCAAGGGATCATCTCCACCATCCACCTCGACGTCATCTTCGTCAAGTATAGGTGGAGCATGCAACCAATTTTGTGCACATATGAGGCCCTCCACGGTACAAGGTGCCAAAGAAGAGCGAAAACAATCCAACACTCGACCGGAAGTGCTAAAAGCAGACTCAGATGGCACGGTAGTGATTGGGATAGCCAACACATCCTTCGCAATACGAGAAAGAATCTGAAACTTCTGAGAATTCACCTTCCACCACAATAAAATATCAAAACCCGGCACCTTTGGGTTCCACATCTTCAATCAAGTATCTATCAACCTCAAACTTACTGTCTAGCAAGTTTTGAGACTGTCGATAATTACTAAGACCTCCCCATAGTCTTTGCTCAATATTCATGTCATCCACACTTATAGAACTTTGACTTCCACTACTATGCGCTGCTTGGGTTATGCTACCTCCACCAGACCACCATTATACTGCTCAAATAATGTTTCTAGAGTTTCCCGCACCATGGCAGTGAAATCCATGCCCTTCTCCCTCCCAAAGTTATTGATAGCCCAATACTCCAAAGTGATGAGTTTAAAGCGAGGATCCAATACCGAAGCTATAAATAAAAGCTTATTCACCTTCCTCAAATCCCCCCAATACTTATCATACTTACTTTGCATCCGTTTAGCCATGTCACGAAGCAAAATATCAGAACATGTGGTAAAGGTCTCCAAATGCAATTTAACTTTTGCCAACTCCTCAAAAAATACATTTGAAGTTACATATTCTGACCCCGATATGCGTAGGGTGACCTCATAAAACACTTTAAAAAACTGAACAAATGGCGAATGTGCTCCCAATCCTCAAATGTAGGTTTCCCAATCCCTTCCTCCCATGACCATCTTCATTCAAAAACATCACTAAGTTCCCATCTCCCTCCAACATATCCTCAAAAACCCCCCGAAATTTTTCAGCCCTTTCTAACATAATATAGGTCGAGTTCCAACGAGTGGGAACATCCATTTGCAAGAAATTATTTTCAGATAACATTCTATCAGCCGCAGCCTTCTTGAACCCAGCAAGCCTTTGAGGACTAGATTTGACATACTTAATAATATTCCGTATCTTTGTAACGGAATCATCCAACTCCTTCAATCCCTCTGAACAATAAGATTCAAAATATGTGCAGAACACCGCATATGAATAAAATCATGATTGCAAACAACTAGCGCCCCTAGTCCTATATGCCTTCTTTTCAGTTGTTCAATTGCAGTATCGTTGGAGGTTGCATTATCAACCGTGATTGTGAGGATTTTCTCAATCCTCCAGCCATTCATACATGTCTCTATCTCTTTCCCAATAGTTGCCCCTTTATGATCAGTTACACGGCGAAAATAAAGAATCCTTTTCTGTAAACACCAACTCCTATCAATAAAGTGGGCTGTCACGCACATGTAATTCACATTTTGAACCGATGTCCACGTATCAGTGGTAAAACACACTCTAGGGCTTTCCCTCACAATTGCATCTTTCAATTTATCCCTCTCCTCTACATACAATTCCATACAATCCCTCATGATCGTATATCTAGAAGGCATCTTAAAGCGGGGCTCAAGTCTAGTAATCATTTTCCTAAACCCCATCCTCTGCACAGTTCTAAAAGGCATCTCATCCATGATAAAAAATTCAGCAATCCACCTCCTAACCTCCTTTTCACTATAATTGTCCAACTTCAACATTCCTGACTCATTCCCTTTTGCTTTCGATGCATCCATTGTCAACCTAGATTGAGAATATCTAATAGGTTTTGTTGCTTCAAATATGGCAAGCAACGTTTGAGATGACTTCTCATACCCGAAGTCCCATGGTGATCAAGATGGCACCCAACCTTGGCCTTACAATGATGACATTTGGCCTCAGGGTGTTCAGGTTAACAACTGGTAAAATCTTAGTGAAGTGATCCCACACAAAACTTTTGCGAGTATTTCTCCTCTTTTTACTAGGTTGATCTTCTTCTAGGCTGATTAGTAGGACCCTCATCTCCAGGAGAATGAGGAGCACTAACACACTCATCAATTGGGTTAGATGGACCACCGGTACCAGGGCAAGACCCCATATTTGTAGTAGGTGTATAACTAATAGAATCCATCTGACACAAAACACATTTGATTTTCAATTCATTAACTTCATTTGAGTAACTGAGTAACAATAATTAATTGCAAAATGACTCGATCTATCTAACTCTAACAACTATGTTCACAACCTAAATCATCTAAGCATAAACAACAAAATTAAATTAAATCTAAAGTCTAAATAGCTATGTTCACAACCTAAATCATCTAAGCATCATGCATCAACAATAATCAAAATATGTGAAGCATATTCAGCGAAAATCTGGATCACCTAACAAACCTACTGGATCACCCACAACCTATACAGCATTCAACTAACAATATCAAAAAAACTTCCCTTAGATTCAAACAGAAGGAGAAAACAACACCAAAGTCCAAGAAACATGAGAAAATGATCATCAAATTTTAGGCCCAAGAAACTTTGAGAGATACAATTGACATCCAGTAGAATACAATCATTAAATCACACCCTCCAGTTATTCAACATTAAGATCATGCAAAGACAGCCTATATAAAGTAACTCATAATTTCTTGTCCATGGCAAATCTCCACTACCAAAAGCTAGAATTCCAAGGCAAAATGACTAACTAATTTGTTGTTTTCATGACATCATGCATCACAAAAAGCAGATCTGTTCATTGAAAATATCACCCAGTCTCCAAACGGAAAACAAAAGCTTAACAATATTCACAGCCACGACATACCTTAGTAACGGTTGAGGGAGAGAATCGACCTAAGATGCGACGACGAGTGAGAGAGGGAGAGAGGAGCTGACCACGGGCGGCTGAGGGAGAGAGGAGCCGTGGCAGGGAGGGTGGGGGGGTGACGGCTTGCTAACACGGAGGTCTTGTGAAATTAGGTCTATTTCGTTCCAACTTACATGTTCTTTTCTTTTCTTTCTTTCTTTTTTTTATTTATTTTCATTTTTTTAAACAGGGCTCAAAATGGTCGTTTTCAGCCCTGGATTTTCTTTTAAAAAAATTGATATACTAGAACTGGAAATTTCGGCGATTCCGACAGAATTTTCGGTTCCGGGTTTAGTATAATATAGGATCTCGTTTCAATACCAAAAGTGGTCGGAATCGAATGTTTCGGTTTAAACTAGAACAAATGTCCTCCCTTATTAGATCTAAGGATTATAGCATATGAACATCACATGTAATGGGAAAAAAACAAATTAGGACTTTTTAGTGAAAATAGTGCACTGTCCA
This sequence comes from Morella rubra, assembly GCA_003952965.2. Classification (NCBI taxonomy): domain Eukaryota; kingdom Viridiplantae; phylum Streptophyta; class Magnoliopsida; order Fagales; family Myricaceae; genus Morella; species Morella rubra. Next base: position 20,922,550 of record CM025853.1, on the reverse strand, counting down.
AAACGTCCCATGAAATCCTTGGATTTTTTGTCATGAAAATTGTGAACATGTAGTATATGGTCACAGTAAGTCCCAGTAAAAATTTCAGCTCAATCGGAGGTCGGGAAAGGTCGAAAATGCCCTGGAGTCTCTAAGGGTAGTTTCAGATTTCACACAAAACATTAGGGTAGAAAGGTCAAACAGGAAAATAAATTTATGGCTCTGTAGAGAATGAAAAATAGATGAGGAAGCCAAATTTGAGTCCAAACCGAATTAGAATTAGGGGCTCAAATCACAAAGCCTGTTTAGTGGCCTAAATGGACTTTAGGCCTGTTAACCCTAAACAAGCCCAGAACACTTTGAAACTTTAGGAACAGGCCCAATAAGGTGTAAGGAGGTCCTAAAAGTATTCATTTGAAGATTTAGGGTAGATTTAGTATTTAATTATAATTCCATGTTTAATTCTTTAATTAGCATTATAAAATGAATAAGGTTTATTAATTCTTTATTTAAGGAAAAAGTCTAATAATTTGAATCCATATGACATAGAAACTAATTAAGTATTTTAAATTCAGTTTGTGGATTTAATTTCTGGAATTTGCATTTTTAATTATTCATACATTGAAATTACAAGCACTTTATTGTTTATGTTTTCAAGTCATATCATGGATGTTTGAGATGTGTACATTGCACATGAATGGTATTCATACATTAATTGCATTCATTTCAAAAGGGAAAAATAAATGTAAGGAACTCTCAAGCCTGTGAGGTGATTCCCAAGAAAGAATGACTGTACCGGGTACATAAGGAGAGTGCAACCCCCCACTACAGGGAGTGGGTGGGCTCCTTCTAGACGCTACGACGGCGTGTTTTTAAAGGTCCTGGTGTAGGTGACATGAGACAAGTTTCCAAGGAGAGGAGGGATGCACAACCCAACTCTGGGGGTGAACAAAGCAGACACCAGGAATATCTCAAGGAACCATATGATGATCGAAAACATTTCAATTGCATTTCATACATTCTCTGACTATTTTTATGACTTGTATGATTTGAAATCATTGTACTGGTACTATTTATTCCCAAGCATGAATTATATTTATATGAGCATGCCCCCTCCCAAACCTTACTGAGTCAGTAAGGACTCACCCCTTTTTATTCGCGTGTATGCTTGCTTTTCTTCTTTGAGAAGGAAGATGTACTATTACGAGACTGACACCTATCTCGATGCGGGACTATATGTGGTAGTCCTAAAGGTCCGTGTTTGGATCTTTGAGGATTTCGAGGTCATAGTGGTGCACGAGCCCCACTGGTTCGTAAAGGATTTCCTAACCCCCTACATAGTTGAACTAGGTTGGGTAAGAGCTCCACCTGAACTGACTATTCCCTTTCCATTTCTCCCAGCCTCTCTAGCAAAGGACCCACTGAGCACGCCGGTTGATGGCGTTATTGACCTCACCTTAGACACCGAGGATGAGGATTATGGGTTACGGTTTTGTGCTATATAAGCTTGTGCTCTAGAAGTTTGTTATGTTACTTGTGCAGAACAAACTATGTGACTTATGCTCTATAATTGTGTGCCCTGGAAGTTTGTTATAATGTTTTTGTTAGTTTGTACTCTAGTATTATGTTGTTAGGAAAATGAAAATATTACACTTTTCATATTATTGATATCACTGAAGTTGGTATTATACGCTGTTACATAAGATAATGTGAATGTTTTTAAAATTCTGCTAGGTGCATACAAAATGAGCAACAAAGTTATGCTATTTGAGGTCAATTATGGAGGAAAGTTTGTAAGAGCCCCCGCACTAAGTACATTGGAGGGAAGACAAGTTTGCATCAAGATTCATGAGACATTGACAGTCTTTTATTATTATTTTATTATTATATATATATATATTGAGCACCATGCAAGGAATATGTATACAAAACTGGGGACCTGATTTATTAGGTGCACCAACCAAAGTCACTTGACGATAGGCTGGTCCTTATTTCATCAAATATGGACGTATTGGACATGGTTACTTGTCATAAGGGCATAATATGATCATTCTCTAAATGGTTGCTTTTGGAGAAGAAGAGGATCATGTACAAGATCCAAAGGAGAAAAGGTATAAGCTGCCTGTAAAGAAAAAGGGGGAGACTGACAAAGGGAATCAGATTATTGAAGAAGAAGAAGAAGAACCTCCTAAGAGTCCACCACTTGATTCTTTTGGGATCAAGTTGTGAGTGGGGAAGAAGATGTATTTGAGGTCCAAGGGGATGATGCAACTAGTGGTTGATAGCCTCGTAGTTTGGACATTGAAGTCGATGAGAGTGCAGAGTTGGAGAAGGATCCTGAGGATAGTTAGGAAATACTTTAATGCACGGAAAGGTCAGGTGATGATGAAATTCTGAGTGAAGGAAGACAATGCTCTAAATTTCCAGTCTTTAAGGACAAGTATATGGCCAGCCCACAGTTGGTATTAGGGATGAAATTTTCCTATGTTGAAGTCTTTAGAAAGGCAGTTCGAGAGGCTAATATACACATTGGGAAGGATCTACATTGGGTAAAGAATGACCAGGATAGAGTCATTGTGTAGTCAAGCGAGAAGGATGACAGAATAGAGTTCACGCTCACAATGTCAAGGACAAGCTTAGCTCCCAAATAATTTCATTTTTGGGCAACCACCGATGCACCCGGAGCTACAAAAACACGCAAGTGTCATCGAAGTAGATTTCAAGGAAATACTTAGAGCAATTCAAGCACAATCTCTATTGCCTTATTGAGACACTGAAGGAGGAGATAAAAAGATCATGGAAAGTGGATGTGAGTCGGTGCAAGCTCTATAGGGCAAAAAAAAAAGGACAACTATGGAGATATGGGGGATGCACATGGAGCAATATGCTAGGCTTTGAGATTATTACCCAACTTTGAGGCATACTAACCCAGGGTCTTCGGTTATTATGAGGGTTCAACGGCCTCTAAGGGAGAGTCAGCCTACCTTTTAGAGGATTTACTTTTCTATGGCAGTCATGCGAGAAGGTTTCAAAGCTTGTTGTTAACCCTTCATCAATATGGATGGGTATTTTTTTAAGGGCTCTTACAAAGGCCAACTTTTGTGTGCTGTGGGTCGGGATAAGAACGAAAATATTTACCTCATTGCCTTTACTACTGTGGAGGCGGAGACCAAAGAGAATTGGTCATGGTTTCTACATGTGTTTGTATCTGATCTTGGGCCCAACCTTCCACACGGATGGACATTCATCTCAGATCGACAAAAGGCATATCGTTGATTATTGTTTGGCTTTGCTATTCATTAATGTTCTTTCTTGATTTTTCTAATAATTCCTCTGTTTCCATTGCATGACCTCATCCCAAGCTTCAACGAAGTCTTTCTGACCATTTATCATAGAATCTACGTACGACACTTGTACGCAAATTTGAGAGATAAAGGTATCCGAGGTCAATTATTGAAGAACCGACTTTAGGCAACAACATCAATATTCACAAAGGCAGATTTCCAAGCTGAAATGATAACGTTTAAAGCCTTGAGTGTAAAGGCATATCGGTACCTCGAAGAAGTTTACCCAGCACTGTGGTCGAGGTCTCATTTCCCATCATATTCGAGGTCAGCACTACTTGTAAATAACTTGGTGGAATACTTAAATGCTTATATTTTGGATGCACGTGATAAGTCCATCATCACTATGATGGAGGTCATCCGAAGAAAATTGATACGATAGTACCAAGTGAAGAAAGACGGGAAGAAAAAGATGGATGAGAGACTGGTTACGGCGATCATGAAAAAAGTTGACATAAATAGATTAAAATCGTTTGATTGTATATCAATGTATGCTGGGAATGGATTATTCGAAGGGCTCTTACAAAGGCCAACTTCTATGTGCTGTGGGTCGGGATTGGAACAAAAATATTTACCTCATTGCCTTTACTGCTCTAGAGGCGAAGACCAAAGAGAGCTAGTCATGGTTTCTGCATGTGTTGGTATCTAATTTTGGGCCCAACCTTCCACACAGATAGACATTCATCTCGGATCGACAAAAGATATATCGTTGATTAAGTTGACAAAAATGGATTAAAATCGTTTGATTGTATATCGGCGTATGCTGGGAATGGATTATTTAAGGTCGACCACAATCGAAAACTGTACATTGTCAACTTAACCGAGCAGACTTGCGAGTGTAGGCGATGGGGCCTCATGGACATATCGTGTGCTCATGCAATTTTTGCAATCTTGTATGATGGGGGGAGCCCAAAGATTACGTGGATAATTTCTACCATATTGAGACTTACAAGAAGGTGTATGGGCTAATGATTCACCCAAGGCCAAGTGAAGAAAAGTGGAAACATACAAAGCAACCACCGGTCCTATCTCCAATAGCAAAGGTGCAATCTAGGAGGTCGAAGAAGTTAAAGAGAATGGGCACTGATGAACCTAAGACTCGAGTTAGACTCAACAAGGTTGGCAACGAGATTAGATGCTCTAAATGTGGCATAGTGGGTCACAATGCTAGGTCATGTAAAAAGAAGAAGAAGAAGAAGACACCCACTGACCAACCACAATCTAATCTGCTTGAGATAACTCCCTAAACTGACTTCTATAACAAACAATTGCATTCTCGCTTATTACTTGTTGACTTCTATGATTGTTGTCACAGGTTCCTGCTTCTTAAGTTGGGTCATCGACAGCTATTACTTCCAGCTTGATGAACGATGTTGTAAGATTGCTTAAATTTATGAAAAGTTTGTGTGATGTTTACATAATTTCATATCTCTTAGATGGTATCTTATCCTCAGTGGTTACACCTATTCTACCCTTTCTTTTTACAAATGTTAGAGACTGTAAATTGTGTAAAGATGTTATGCTTCACTAAGTGTTGATTCTTGTGTTGAATGATGATGGATTTATAGTGTTCCGATTTAGGTTGTTTCAAAGTTTTATAAGCTACTCATGTGAAGTCTCATATTGGAATATTGTGACTTGTATTTTTAAAATACCATTACATGTTATCTTATCCTAAAGTTGACTACACTAATCCAGATTGCAGCAATCTTGTAGGTATAACCAACTTATCTAATATCTTGCAAGATCCACCAAATTACACTAGAATTATGCTGCCCATGGCTACGGAAGGAGCCCATCAAGTTCGTTGCTCTTTAGCTGGTGAAGGAGCAGCCCATCAAGAGTACCCACTTCAACACAAAAAAAGAGAAAGGGCACTGCCAATACATCACAAACCGATGGGGGTGTTACATCGTGAACCCGAACCTCTAATTGACTAAGAGGAGTGGCTAGGCAGTGGCGAATCCTCGACAACTATTCATTGACCTCACTGAAACACAAGTTGATGCCAAGGGAGTAGATTATGGGTTGAGGAAGACCAAGAAGAAGAAGGGTTCGACGGATGATAATTCAAGTGGGTTGAGGAAGACCAAGAAGAAGAAAAATGACCTGCCACAATGATTTTGGTTGTGCTTCACTGGTTGAAATATGTACTTATTGTTTGTTTTATAAGCTGTGAAGTTTGGATGTGAATTTTGTTAAACTAGTTAGCAATCTGAATGTATTACACTGGGCTACATGTTGTAGATTTTGAAAAGGCCATTCTATTTTGTAATGGTTGGAGAGGAAGCTGGTAAATTCTGAAACTGATGTTGCAAGCTGGTTAGGAAGACCAAGAAGAAGAAAAATGACCTGCCACAATGATTTTGGTTGTGATGGTTGTGAATATGTACTTATTTTTGTTGTGAATTTGGATGTAATTTTGAAACAGTTAAATCTGAATGTATTTGGGCTACATGTTGTAATTTTGAAGGCCATTCTATTTTGTAATGGTTGGATTAGGTGCTGTAAATTCTGAAACTGGTGCAGCTGGTTATTTTGGTTGTAGTGGATGGTGCATTTTTGATATACTCAGTTTGGTTATAAAAGCAGGATGTACATTGTCCATGAAAGATCTTCAATTTGGGCTAGATGCTGTATTTTGTCAAATCTTTTATTATCAATGAAAACAGGATGTACGTTGTCAGAAAACAGTGTCAATACATTTTGTCATGTTTTTAAGCCACTTATTTTACTACATACATGTTCGGCATTAAATGAGATCAGGATTTTACATTTTCTAGTCTTACAAAATGACACATTCATTGAAGTTGATAATGACAAAATGACACATACAAGTTACTTACAAAATGACACATTCCATTCATAATGTACTACAACAAAGGGACACAACTCACATAATTCATCTCAGACACAACACATTTATGGAATTCATTTCAGTTTGCCCGAACAACACAAAATAGACAAAAGGACTACTACGACCATCAACAATAATCCTAAAGCAAGCTTGTACTTCTTCTCGAGATTGCGATGTTTTTCGATCTCCTCCCTCAGCATGTCCAAATTTAAGTTTTTGACATTTAAACGTTATTATCTCTCTCACACATGTCTCAGCACCCTTTTCCCGTGTTCACACATTGGAGGATCAACCCAAACAAAAAACTCACAAGCGCAGTTACATTTATAGTTGGGACAACTAAAGAATCAATGTCCAAAATTGTACTTAGTGTATAATGTCTTCATGTACATCGAGACATCACAGTAACATTGACAGCCCCCCGAGTTTGCTCCACCTTCTTTAGCCTATGAACTTGAACTAGTATTGGAAGTAGACATAACACCACAAAGGAACACTAAACTGCAGAATATAAACACCAAGCATTTACCTAGGGCATAACATATTGACAAGAATTTTTTCATATTTGTGGCTCATTAGGAAACACAGAAACAAGTCCATAATTTTTTTACTAAAAAAAGATACAATGAAGGTCATTCTATAACTGCATTGTTAGCTCACTTCCGATTACTAAAATTTGACTAATACTTCATTTAGCTTTCCCAACTTTATGTTTTTGTTTCTTTGAGTAATGACTAACAATGAACACCTAAGAAACAATAAGATCATGCAAATATGATTTATGGGCATTACCTTGCGAATTTGATTTCTAATGTGCCCTCAACCTTTCTTGCTCACAGATTGCAAATCTCATTTCTGGTGTGCCACTTCTATTATAGAGTTCAGACAACATCAAAGATGAAGGACTTCGATTTTAAGACCACACAAGACGCAATGTTTAGGGCATAGGGGAAAAAAGAAAATGAGATGCAACAACACTATTCTTGGGGCAATATGGACTATTCGTGTCATATGGGGGTCACATGCTGGTCATGTGTGACAGAAAATGTGCAAGTTATCGTGAAAATGGGGTCCCGAATGGAGTTGAAACATAACACATAGATTATGGTGGCGGGTTGTCACGAGTTGTAGTTTATGGGGGATTGTGAGATTAGGGTGTAACTTCGTGGAGAAAATGTAATTAACCTTTTATTTATTAGATCCACAAGCTTTGACAATATTATTAACCATTGGTAGTTCTTCAAGAACTAAATATATTGGTAGAATTAAGTTGTGTATAGCGATATAATAGACATGTAGGGGTGCCTAAGTTACCGGCCGGATCGGCCAACCCGGTCCCCTTTTTTTATACCAGATTTATCGGTCCGGGAAACCGGTGTACTTCGGTACCGGTTCCGGGTTACCTATATGAAAAACTGGAACTGGACCGGAGTATACCACTCCAAACCGGTCCTTACCGATTTAAAAAAAAAAAACGCGTTGGATGAATTGGACCCGCGCACGCGCCCCCCCCCCCTTTTTCCCCCCCCCCCCCCCCGTTCCCGTATGCGTTCCCCCCGCGCATTTCTCTCCCCCGCGCCTTTTTCTTCCGGCCTCCCCCTCCCCCCTCATGGCCTTCCCCTCCCTCTAGCGTTCCTCCCCTCCACCTCATGGCCTCCCCTCCCCCTCCCCTCCACCGTGTGTCCCTCTCCTCCCTCCCCTCCACCTCACGACCTCCCTTCCCCCTCCACCTCCAAGCTCCAGCGTGTGGCCCTCTCCCTCCCTCCACCACCTTACAGCGTCTGTAAGTTATTTATTTCCCTTCTTTTTTTTTTTTTTTTTAAACATCAGTAAGTTCAATATCTATTTAGTTTTTTCCCTTCATATGCTACGTTCATATTGTTGTCACTTGTCAGTATAGTGTTAATGTGTTATATACATTGGATAACATCAGTAAGATTTTCTATTTAGTTTTTTCTTACTATTTTTCCCATAATTATTAGGCTTTATCACTGACTTAATTATTAAGATATGCAGTATTAATTATTCATATTTCCTATCTAATATGCATATTTCATAATTAATATGTAGTATTAATTATTAATTATTCATATCTAATATGCATATTTCATATTGCCAATAGCAGTAAATAGATATAAGAGATACTATCTAATATGCCAATATGAAATATGTAGATATTGGCATATTCATATTGCAATAAATAGATATTGGCATATTCTATTTGAAACTTGACATTGGCATATTAGTTTGTTTTTACTATTTAATTTGATTTCATGGTAAGTTTTTATCTCTTTTTTATAATAATGCCCACTATATTGTTTATTAGTTTATTATCTCACGTGTAAATTTTTTTCCCTTTTACAGCTTTCATGGGAGATGGACAATTCACAACCGGACAGTGGACACATTAATGGATATTTTAATGACATGTATTATTAATTATACTTTTAGTTTGTTGATTTGATTATTTTGTTGTTTGTTATGGCTTGTAATAGAGTAGTGTAGTTTCTAATTATTAATTAGTTTTACTTGTAATTCTATTTGATACTTTTATTTTAGACTTCCTTTATATTGTAATGTCTATTTGTTTTGTTGATTTTAAATGTATGCTTTAAAGTTTAAGATTGATTTATTATCTTAAAAAAACTAGGATTTAGAACTCTTTAATTAGAGCTTAGTATTTTCTTCAAATCAAATGTAACAACTTTTACAAAATTTGGTTGAAATGTAGCCAAATATTTCATGTAAAAATAGGCCAAAAAATTGATGTAAAGAAACCCAAAAAATGGTCCCAAAAAGTCCAAAATAAAACCCCAAAAAAGGCCTAAAAAAGTAAAAATGCTAAGAGGCCCAAACCAAAAAAAGGCCCAAAATGTCATGGCCCAAACCGTCCAATCCGGACCGGTTCTATTAGAATGACCGGTCCGGTATGTTTACTCTACAAAATTACCGGTTTGGCCGGCCAGACCGGACCGAACCGGACTGGGCCGGCCATTGGACAGCCCTATAGACATGAATGCTCAACAAATAATATACTATTTTTTATTATTTAATTTTAGTGTTGAGATTTAATATCCCTAACTACTTTAAGAGATTTCTTGAGAGTTTTATGCAACTCCTATATGGGGTAATGGCATAATTGGGTTTAAACTTTGAAAGAAATTTGTATCTTAAAACCCTTGAAAAAGAAAAACATCTTAAAACTCTTGAAAAAGAAAAACAAAGTAACGTTAATTCTTGGGAGCCCACGGTTTTCTCGGTTTAAAGGTACACGTTTATTAAATTAAACACGTAAACGTCCTAATTCAATTAATTTTGATACTTTAAGTCTCTGATTTGACTTTGGGAAAATTAAAAATTGGGTCATGGGTCTAAATCACATAATTTCATGTGTGGTCTTTACCATCAAATTATTATAATTTTAATCACTTTACATACAAATAAATTCTAGAAAGGTTTTCTTATCCAAAAAAAAACAAAATTCTAGAAAGGCTAGTCAAAAAATTTACTATCAGTTAAGTCACAGATTTAATTTTAGAAAAATTAAAAACTGAACTATGGTCGAAATCACATAATTTCAAGTGCCCCATTTTCATCGGATTATTTAAGACGGTATGTAAGAAAAAAAAAAATCCATAGAAGCTCGGATAAGGACAAAATAAGTTGCAGGTAGCGCCAGCGTAGCAGGTAAACGGCGCATTCTGAACAGACAGTGCTAGTGAGTTGAGCCGCATCACTTGTGCTGGTTAGGTGGCAAGTAGGTTCGTTCTGCCTCGCTTTCTCCGCCCGCTCTTCTATCTTCTCTTCTTTTTCTTCTTTTTCTCCCTGTGCTCGGTTTTCCCCGGAAAGAGTAGGAGCACGTCCTTCCCATTTACTCGGAAACCAAACATGTTTTCGGTTCCTTCAGGCTTTGGTACCCGGCTGAGACGCTCAGTCCTCCTACTGCATTCTTCTTCGGCTTCGTATTCTTCTTCGGCTTCGTATTCTGCTTCGGCTGCCACTATTCAAGCTGAGCGAACGATAAGAGAAGGTCCCAGGAATGACTGGCGCCGAGACGAGATCAAGTCCGTCTACGATTCTCCCGTGCTTGATCTCCTTTTCCATGGAGTTAGTGTCAATCCTCTCTCTTTCGTTTCTTATTTTTGTATTTGTTTTTCTGTTTTTTTGGTTCACGTTTGAAATGTTTTATTGGTCCTGAGAAAGTAGGAATTTGAGTTTTCTATCTTGTGTATTTTCCCCTGAGCGGGAATGTTTCCTTAAGAGTCAATAGTCTCTTCAGAAGAATAGAATGTAAGTGAAAAATGTAACTGTGTACATTTCTTATATTTCTTTACGGAAGAGGGGGCAAAAGAATTTGTTTTCTCATCTTTCGCTGGGAAAATGTAAGAAACCGCCGAATATGTACCTTATAGTTATTGTTCCGATAATGCCAAGTATGTGCAATATCCTCAGATGCAAGTAGAAGAAGACTCTGTCGAATTTTCCAGGCTTCACAGCTTGCCGTACTTGAGCAGTTGCTTTTTTCTTTTTGTGGTGCGGACAATAATATTATATAACTATGGAAGGGAAATTTTTCGCTTGGTAGCTGAGTTCTTGCTGTAACTATGAGCCTTATTCCGTTAATTCTGTTTGTTGAGTAAGACCAAACTTTCAGGGTGTGCAATTCCCTGTGTTTAAGTTGAAATGGACCCTGTGAGACGTGTTGTAATTTGTCCTACTTTTAGTGTAACTTCAGCCTTATTGGCGTTTGTAGTTTGGAGTTCATGCCAGTGTTTGCCTTATTTGAGGAAAAATTGCATCGGTATTACTCTTTTTGTCTCACTTTGTAAGTACCAATATTATAATTCTCTCACTGTAAATGTTTTCTGTGATAGGCTCAAGTTCACAGACACGCTCATAACTTTAGGGAAGTTCAGCAGTGTACTCTCCTCTCAATCAAGACAGGTGGATGTAGTGAGGATTGTTCGTATTGTCCTCAATCCTCTAGATACGACACAGGCCTCAAGGCACAAAGGCTTATGACCAAGGAGGCTGTTATGGAGTCAGCAAGAAAGGTCAAATTTCTTTATCTTTGGATGCTTTGCTTAGCCTTTGAAAGTTTGGTTTCTCAGATAGACTAAGAAATTACATTTGATTACTCCTTTTGGTATGCTAGGGTGGAATGCAAATCCCAATTGAGTTTCAATAACAGACATTGTTTTACCTACCCACTATTTGCAACATGTTAGTTACCCATAGCACTTTTCCATTGATGATCTCACCTAAATTTCTGTACTTTTCTCTTCTGCCTAAGTGATGGGTTTTTCTTTCACCTGTTATAAATAGACTTCTTGGTAATTCTAGAATTAGTCTGTTCGTAGTTCGTAATAGTTATAATTGGATAGCCCAATTGACAACATCACTTAAAAAATTATCTCAACATTGTGTTAGAGTAGTGCTTTACATTTCAGGAACAAGTAACATTAGACCTCATAAATTTTGTTTTGATATAATTAGTTTGAGTTATTAAAACAGCCGTGCCTTGGCTTGTTATATTTATGACCTCCTTCCTACGGATGAATTGATCCATTTCTTCCTTTGGACTTGAAAGAGTTTGTTTCAAATTCTATTAAAATCCTTTTGTTACAAAGTATCCACTGCCTTATCTTGGAGCATCATTTAGACATGATGACAATTTTTGGCAGGCAAAAGAGGCTGGTAGCACACGTTTTTGCATGGGTGCAGCATGGAGGGACACAGTTGGAAGAAAGACCAACTTCAACCAGATCCTCGAATACGTGAAAGATATAAGGTAATAAAACATCATTATGGCAAATAATAAGCACTAAGGTAATAGATTAATTTCATGCGTCAAAATAGAAAGGATATTCCTAGAATGCCAAGAACTTCTACACTTATCTCCTTTGTTACAAATCTGAAACAAATTAACTAACAATTGAGACATTAATTTATTAATAATGAGTGAGTCATGAATGTGATTTATTCACCTCTTCTAACCAACTTTGCATTCAAAATTATTGCAATTTTAAATTTTGTTCTCCTAAAAAAGTGAAATAGCTTCCTTGGTCTGAAGTCTTGCAGTCTTCTGGAAGACTTGAGATGGTTTCTATTTATGGTTTCTGGGTCATATCCACCTACGGGGAGAAAATAAAAGCTGCATTTAGACCATATGCAAGAGACTTGGTACGACAAAAATAGAAGATCACATGAGATAATTGGATTTTTGCTCCTTCTGTAGGAGGATGTTTTATTTGTCGGAAGAAGATTTGACATTATGATCTTTGATAGTTTTTTTCTTGTTTAGAGATTTCTGATGCTCAAAAAATGCAACCTTATTCTCACAATTCCCAGTCAAGGAAATTTCTGCTACGAGCAAATGAAGAACCAAGAAAAAAGAAATTGGTCTGGAAAAGTTCATTTATCTTTCAACTTGGGGATTACAAAAGGAGAGAATGGAGCTGAAAGACCTTAGATGACCTGTAATATAGGCCATTAGGAAACTAGGTGAACAGCAGAGTGCGCTCATAGTTTCTTTTGATTTAGAGATGGGATGCGGAAATACACTTGGCAGAAGGGACTAAAAGAGAATAGCATTCAAGAAACATTTTTCGAGTGACATTTAGGATTTTTGTAAATAGGTTTAACCTCGGATCTCGATGGACCAGATATTAGTAATTCAACTCATGCTTCATGATTAACTGCCATAACTTTTCCTACTCTAATTCTCTTGAAAGGAAAATAATGTTTCTTTCCACAGTTTTATATGAAGCATGGATGGTTGGCCTTTTCACTCTTTGGAATACATTTCATCACATTTGTTAATATATTTGGAAATTTCCAAAAGATATATAATATTTTGAACTTTTCTTGTTTTTCCAAAAATGCAAAAAGGTTCAGACACTAAATCTATTTTCCTATTTGCTTCTTATGGCCATACCTTGCAATGATTTGCTTTCTTGTAATTCTAAATTTGAAATCTCACACTTTTACTAATAAAAAAAAAATCTAACATTCTGTGAGTGTAGAATAATCAGTGACCTTTAGTTTAGAGGACTCAGGTAAATGAAATAACCTTTAAACAAAAAAAATATCGCTTATTGTTTTTAGGAGGAAAACTGAGGCAAAAATAGTTTGGGCGTGTTTTGGGAAACAACACTGGGCCAGTGTGATTGTATTTCAATATTCTAGTTGGTTTATTTTTTAAGAATAAGGATTTTACTTTTCCTTTTAAGTTGGTTGATTTGAATCACTTGATTTTGAGATATCATGGTTGTGTTTTTGTGTTTGCTAATTGTTTTATGTGAAGCAGAATTTTTGTTTGGTATTTATTTGTATTTTTCTCACATCGGATGTCAAGTGAAAAAAAATAGGTTTGTGCTCATTTGCTAAATAATAAATTCCTCATCTGAGACTGCCAAGAAGCTGAATGATCCATTTTGCAATAAAGTTTGAGTCATAAGATAGTTTGGCATAGTGGACATATTGGTCAATAGACTTGAGTTATGTTGGTACATTTGAGCAACTGCATAGACTTTATTCTGACAGCATATTCAATATGTAGTGAACAAGTATCTTGGACTTGCAAGCTATGGTTGCAGTGACATTTTGGACATATCTACCAAATTGTTTTAACTCCTGCTCTGACATTTTCATTGTTTTATTTTTGACATAAATTGCCCTATAATCTTTGCTTTCCCTATACCAACTCATCCAAGTTACATTAACTAACTGGGAGCTTTGGATGTGGGTGCTAAGTTATTAGATGTATTTATGTAATTCAATCTTAGAAAAGTTGACATTTAAGACTTATGTCCAAATTTCTTCCTTCACACCCTGGAGCAAAGTGAGGCATGTGTAATGTGGGCACAACAATCCTGATTTTGTGGTAACCGTACTACAAACCAGTTCATTAAGTGTATCGCTCGCTATACCATATTGGAAATCAGGCAGCATGTTCTTCTCTCACTTTGGTGGAAATGTCACCATTGTGGAGGATGCACAAATGGCAATTTCCGTAAATGTTTCACATGTCAAATGCAGGTTTTACAAACACTTTGAACTCTCCATGCAAAATCGCTCAGAAACTTTAAAAATGTGGTTGTCTTTTGTTAGAGATTATAATTCAAATAATAAAATCTATGTCTTCCTATAAGCTTCAGTTTTTGGGATAAGTAATAGATTCATATGGTAACAATGCCAAGGTCCTGAGTTCGAAACCTGACTTCACATTTTACCCCAATTTCAATTAAATATTGCAATGGTCCACATTGGAGAGTCCGATCCACACTTAAGGGGAATGTTAGATAATGTAATTCAAATAATAAAAGCTACCCCCTCTTGGGTATTATGGTAGATTCACATCTTTAAATGAGACGGAAATTTGTTTTCCATGTGACCTTCTTGGACCAGATCAACTCATATGATTAACTCCATGTAATGACCATCAAAGGAGATAGAACTTATTTTGCTTCTTATGGCCATACCTTGCAATGATAATGAGTGAGTGTAGCAGTGACCTTTAGTTTAGTCTTGGCTTATTGTGGAGGAAAACTTAGATTGTCAATATTCTAGTTGGTGTAAGGATTTTAGTTGGTTGATTTGAAGATTTTGAGGAATTGATGTGAAGCACTCACATTGTCAGTGATAGGTTTGTGCTCATTTGCTAAATGAGACTTGAATGATCCATCAATCACACACAATAGACTTGACATATGATATCTGTCCACTTGGACTTGTATGAGTGACATTAGAACACACAAGAGGGTGGGAGCTTTGGAACAATCTTAGAAAAGTTGACATAAGAGTGGAGCAACACGAAACCGTGTTCATCGCTCGCTATACCATATTGGAAATCAGGCAGCATGGGTGGAAATGTCACCATTGTGGAGGATGCACAAATTTTCCGTAAATGTTTCACATGTCAAATGCAGGTTTTATTTGAACTCTCCATGTCGCTTTTAAAAATGTGGTAGAGATGCATAAACCAAGCCAAGAGTTCGATGGCTAATCCGGGGGAGTGTTAGACAAACTATGCTTAAGCTCACAGAGAATAGGGAGAAGTTATTTTTTGTGGATCTCAAATGTCTTGCTTACACTTAAGCTTTAGTGATCTCGAGAATCTGTCCATCTTCAGTCCTTAGATTTTCCAAGTTCACGTCTATGGAAACTTGGTGTAGAGTGGGATGCTTATGGCGATCATTTCCAGTAACCCTGGAAATATTATTTCCTCGTGTTGAGAACATGCAAAAAGGCCGGAGTGCTTAATCAAACTTGCTTATCTAATATGTTAGACGTATCTCTCATGTACCAGGGAAATGGGGATGGAGGTGTGCTGCACCTTGGGCATGATAGAGAAGCAGCAAGCTGTAGAACTCAAGAAGGCTGGCCTGACAGCTTATAATCATAATCTTGATACCTCAAGGGAATATTATCCAAACATCATCACCACTAGGACCTATGATGATCGCCTAGAGACCCTTCAGTTTGTCCGTGACGCAGGGATTAATGTCTGTTCAGGTACTTTAGTTAAACTCTTGGATATGGAAGTGGATAAATGCATTCTAGTTTATTATTTTGCTTGTTTAGATTGTTTCCTGAGCTATCCTGTATATTCATAAATGTAGCATCAGGTACCGCTTGAGCATTAATGAATGAAAAACCGAGCTTTTGGTCTTCAGAAGAAGGTTTCTTATTTCATTTGCTTTATATCAATTAGCAGCTTCCTCCATTTTTACTGCATCAATTTGGTATGTTAGCTTTGGTTCCGTGGTTGGTCGTGGTCCCCCTTTTTTGGGTGTTAAAGTTTAGCCACAAGGACTTCTGTGATGTTGAGATTGAAAACTATGCGTACAACAATTTCAGCAGCGTCTGGAGGGCTATGAAACTTTAGGCAGGATGATATGCCTGGCTCAAAGAAGATGCACTAAAATGATGAGAAATTTCTTTCCATTACCCTTGTAGCTCAGGATCTAGCTGGCTTCTTTAGTCGTATGCTTGAAGGAACCATGATTTCCAAGGAAATCTAATATCAAGACTGATATTCCTGAGTTTAAAAAGCATCCGGATGAACTTATTGAGTGGCGTAACACCATTGAGAGAATATTTTATTACTAAGTTATCGGAGTATCACAAGGTGAAAAACATTGCCATCAAATAGAAGAATCATTTCCCAATATGGTGGGAGCACATCAGGAAATAAAGAGCCCAGGAGGGAAAATGTCAAATTGTGACGTGGGAAAAGATGAGGAAGGTGCTCAAGAAGAAAGGTCTATTCAAAGATTCCATACTTCAAACAAGAATAATATACTGCTTTGTTTAAACATCTGAGTATGCGATGTTACATTCTGAAGCCGGAACAAATGATAGCTCATTCTCTCAGAAGGCTGCTAACTAAGATCGGTAACCTGGTTTACATTCAACCTCATTGGACACTTCGATTCAAACTCATGATAAAGGTAGAGCGCTCTAGGATAACTGTTGTCCTTATGCTGTTACAACTCTTTCCATAGGAGAGGAGAGAGGAGGAAGAGGGGACCAGGGGGTTGCTGGCACGTCAAAGCCTCCTTCATTTAAGTTGTCTGCTTCTAAGGTACCTCATAAGCCAGATGATGCCGTTAGTTTTAGTCGTCCAAATCTATCTACTTCCAATTTGTTCAAGCATCAAGGACTTGGCCACTTAATATTTGATTGTCCTTAATCAGTAAATTGAAACATGAGCTGGAAGAGGGTTATCCCAGCTTATCTCGGATTTGAAAGAAGAAGAAATCGCTTATGTTGATCATGGAGAGTCTTTTGTTTTTTACCAAAGTCTGAGGGAATTTAATTTGGTGGAAGACGATTGGATCCCCACTACAATACCTTTTGGATAAAGTGTACCTCTTGTGCCAACAATTGGGCTAAAACTGAGCAAACATTACAGCATCAAATGTGGTAGATAAGTTGAAAGTCAAGAGGGAAGAGCATCTTCATTCTTACAAACTTTCCTGGCTTTGCAATGAAAGGTGGAAAAGATAATAGATATTCTTAGTTCATCTGACTGATGGACACATGTGATTTGCTTCTCGGACCCTTTGGCAGTTAGATAGGGAAATTATTCTCGATGGCCTCAAGCACAATTATTTCTTTGCTAACGGAGTGAAGTTGACTTCAGACCTATGAAAACTGAGAGGTTGTTCAAACCGTCCAATGCAAATAGAACAGTACTCTCAAGTGGCAATATTGCAAAGGCGTGATGTTTTTAGTGAAGCGTTTTTGCTCGTGATGTATTGGAAGAGATTATAGATAAGAACAAATCACATTTCCCCTTTTTTCTAATTCTTTCTATGAATTGGTAATTGATCATGACCCATGGTCAAGTCTTTTCCAACTGAGAGGTTATAATACTGAAGCTCCCTTGTCTAATGGAAGATTACATACTGTCCTACAAACGTATGGCAGGAGGAATAATAGCTGGAGAGGCCAAGGTGAACTAGTGGGAGATTATGCTAATGTCCAAGAATAAATAAGGCCATCAATTTTAATGGGTCATTTATTACTTTCCATTTGCTTTATCTTTTTCTGAGATTAGTGATGAAAGTTTCCAATGCGGAGGTTATTCCAATGGTTGATCAATGGTTTTCCTGTGCGCTTCCAAGCTCTTGGGAACCCTTAGGATAGATATCCCTTAGGAAAGACATCGTTCGAGTGTCATTTTCATGGTCTTTGCTTGATGTATTCTGGAACCCTCGGAAGGATACTTTTGAATCATTGTTTTCAAATGCTGCTTCGAGCTCCCTTTTTTTAATGTAATTTCATCTAATAGGGTTTTTTTTCTCAGCTTTCTTATAAATACACAAGTGTTGCTGACATAAGAATTGATTTTGGGTATCATAGTACAAAAAAATCCTTGACTCTTCAGAAGAATGTTCTCTTTTCTAAGTTATCTTTTAGTGGATTTCCATGGGGTAGTGAGTGTGTTTTTCTTGTATCCCTTCGATGGGCTTTCATTGGAAGATGAATTTGTTTCTCCTTAGTGGTGCTTGTATTTCCTCTCAATTTCCATTTGTGCAGTACTAAATGCTTATGCCGCTTAGCTTCTATCAGGACACAGTTGGCTGCACTTTTAGAAGGCAATTATATGTTCTCATATACAGATAATATCCTTTTGTTTTCTAGTCTTATAACTTTATTTTCTCTCTTGACCATGAATATGTTGGTTGAGACTTGCTTGGGAATTCCTTGATAGTTAGTTCATTTTGTTCTAGAAGGCATACTCTTCATTTTTGTCAATCATTTGTCCCCTGGACTTTCTACATGTTGCAGATGCGACCTTGGTTAGTGATGTTTGATTGTAAAACAATTGTTACCAAAAAGCATGGTGAAAACATTTTCTATGTTCGTCTTTGATGTGGCCAATATTATAGGCTAGTTTCATGTTTACTTGGTACAAGTGCCGTTTATTATGACATTTGATTGGTAACCAAGTCCCCTGGAAAAATTATTGAATTCACTGAAAATATTTGCTAAGTCCTCTCATGGGGTTCTCGAAAGCTAAGTTCCTTATTGATTGAATTATTACTTAAACAACCGAGCCAAGGGTTAGACCTATCAGCAAAATCTTTTTCTTGTCTAGATGGATGGTGCTTTTGCCAACTTTAAGCACTGAATTTGTAGAAGGAAGATAGCTGACTAAAAGATTCTTGTAACTGTAAGATTTTTAGTCCAGTTGTGGCCCCAATCACGGTGGAACTTTTCTGCCATTATGGTTTTATTGCTGAATCATGTCTGTACAAGATTTCCTACCTCATCATGACATCATGTCAACTTGAACTACTTGTTTTTTATGTTGCGTTTATTATGTGATTATGAATACATATGACGGGTGATTGTATCAAAATCTTATTTGTGGTTAAAACAGATGGTCTGAATATCACTATTAGTTCCTTAATTATGTTGGAAGGGTGATCTCACTCTTTAATTTCTTTTAATAGGAGGTATAATAGGGCTTGGAGAAGCAGAAGACGACCGAGTTGGTCTTTTACATACATTGGCAACACTCCCTACTCATCCAGAGAGTGTTCCAATCAATGCACTAGTCCCAGTGCAAGGTACACCTCTTCAAGATCAGAAGGTAACTAAGGACTTGTTTGTTTTTTTTGCATTCTAAGAATTTTTTTAATCATGAGAATACACAAACCGAACATGTTTTTTAACATCACCTAAAAACAATTGTAGCACGCATACCAATAAAGTTAACATCACCTAAAAATTCTCAAAACACTAAAAATTCTCAAAAAACACACTAATCGAACATCACCTAACTCCAATTCTGTTCATTGTAAAATCTTTCATGTTGGTTGTCACTCTACCAAAACTTGTCCATGCTATAACTCTGTGTCCCATATTGACTAGAAATTAGTTTAATGAAGTTAAAGAATTCAATGATTCCTATATTGATATCAGTGCAAGTAGTTTGGTTTGAGGCTTCATGCTTTTATAAGGAAGCAAGTAAAAGAAATGTTTTAAATACTGAAGATGAAAGGCAAGCATAGGCAGACATCGGAGAAAAGATGCCACCAAATTAGTTTGGAGAGGCTGGTCACTGTATCAGCGAATACTTGTTTTGGCTGCATCATGTTTCTTCCTTATAGATTTTGTAGATCTGACAAGATTCAATTGCGAGCCCTTTGTATACACCCAAGGGAGTTATGGTCTTTCCCCATCTAATAAAATTCCTTAGTACTTAAAAAAGAAACCAATATTGAAATGACTAAAACTCTTGAACTATACGAGAAGTGATTTGACATCAAAATACACCCTGTTTCAGAAGTGGATTCCCTCAAGCTGAGCAATTGATTTCCCCTGAGTTTAGTTGGGTGGAAAATGTTAAATGTTGGAGCAACTTCTGTGGGCTTTGAACTATTTGTGTGATTTCCTGATAAAATACAATAAATGAGAGTGGAAGTAATAGCAGTAATCCTCCAAATGGTCATTGTCATTAAAGTAAGCACCACTAGCACAGGAAAGAAAAAGGGAATATCGTGACAATTTTACTAAGGGTTTAATAACATCTACTAATCATCCTCATAAAGGGGAAGAATCTATATATATATATATATATATATATATATATATATGTATTTATGACACTGGGACTCGCAATTCTTCCCCATGTTTCGAGTTTTTACCATCATAACATATTTCTTGTCTTTTCCCTCTTTGTTCAGCCAGTTGAAATATGGGAGATGATTCGGATGATTGCAACGGCACGTATAGTTATGCCTAACGCAATGGTCAGGTTGTCAGCTGGTAGAGTTAGGTTCTCCATGCCTGAACAGGCATTGTGCTTCCTTGCTGGTGCAAATTCAATCTTCACTGGTGAGAAGCTCTTGACGACTCCTAATAATGATTTTGATGCCGATCAACTCATGTTCAAGATGCTTGGGCTTGTTCCGAAAGCTCCCAGTTTTGGTGATGGCGCAGAAAAGGCCTATGGAGATGAGGTTTCTGAGGAAGCCATTTCAGTTTCAGGTTGAATAGACTTTTTCGAAGGGAGTTGTATGTTATTCTTTTACACACATGATACGCTGCTATCATTGTGCAAATAGATGTGTCTCCTTTATCATGCAACCATTGTTGCGGAATTGCACGTTAGTCGTAGCCGCCGTGTAGCAACAATTTTGCAACTCTGCAAATGGCAGGCTCAAGTAATTTAACGTTACAAAACGGATTTGATATTGAATTTGTTTGGTCATGGAATATGCAGTCAGTATATCGAAGATCAATACAGATTGCAAGCAGTAGACCACGTTAAAGTTCAGTAACATACGTACAAAACACGGAATGGCATGCATGCTTTTTATGGTAAGCAAATGCCATGCATCATATTTTCTTCTGTTTTCTCCTTCCTTTTACCCTTTTTCGCCCGAGCAAGCAAGGAATCACATGCCTGCGTTTTAGATGGATCTACAGGATTTAGCGTTTCTAACATTTCAATTGCAACGCCGGGATTTAACTGGTATCTGCATATCTGCAACTAAGCGTATACCCTGATTAGGTGCAAAATGAATTCATACAAATTACACCCAAGGAAACAAAAACCTTCAATCCTCACCCTTTTTTTTTCATGTTACAATGTTAAACTATCAAAATTTATGCACCAGCCCCCTTCAGAAAAAAGTATGGCAGAAATGGGTTAAAAAAAAACCACTGATAGGATCCCATCAAAAAGTGCAGATTAATAATTTTGCCACTTGGAGAGCGAAACTCCATATTAGCCTTGATTCCATAGTTTGAAGAGGCAAAATTTGGTTATTTTTTAGTTGGGTTTAGAGGGGGAGGTTAGGGATAATAGGCAGATGTAATGGGGAAATGGTTTTATGCAGGCAGTGAGGATGAGCATTGCCATGCCACCAACCTTGCTGGCATCCAGCTCAAGTGAAAAGCAGAGTCCTTAGATTTCTGTAACCACCTACAAAACGAACTGTTGATAATGTGGAGATTTATGTAGTTACAATGACATTGAATGTCGTGGACCTTGCATCCCAAGTGGCAGAATTTACAGATACGACCGCAAAATCCAAAACATAAAAGTTCAAAACAAAGAAAAAGCAAACCACACTAAAATTGGTGAAATGTGTAGAGGCACGAAACCTCATCTAATCTAACGTCAGTAATGATGTGAACAAAAAGAGCAACAGCACGACTGAAACACGAATAAGTTTAACTGATTACTTTTCCTTATACGTTCTGTACAACAAAAAAGAATGGAAATTTTAAGTAAATGCCCGTGGCACCCAGACGTTTTTGGGCAAAGAAACATAGTATGGGGACAAAAATGATAACATTCTCGTATAATATTATCAAATCACACTGATTTCTTTGTCCGAGAAAAATAATCGCCAACGGTCAAGAAAAGGTGTTCTCCCAATACTACGTCAATAGCCGGCAGATTTTCAATGCAACTGACCCTTATCTGTAGAAATTAAAGGATAAAGGACCATGAGAGGGACCATATTTCTCAGTTAAAAGTTACTTTTCATAGGTGTGCAAGCAAACAAGCTTATTGAGCAGATAGTCAGAGAACGAACCTTTCCATTTCCAAGTTGAAACTCAGATTTCAACATTGAATGATCTCGTGATAGCAAGTAAGCCTGCAGACCTTGAGCAAATTTTACATTTCCTGCATCGATACAAATAAATTCTATCACTTACAAAAGGAGGAAAAATAAGAATTATTCATTGGCTGCACCAAAATTTATATAGATTCCAACCTGCATATAACGTGACAATGGCGTCTAAATTGAACATTAGTGTGGGTCTTGTCAAGCTGATGACGAATGACAAACCCGATATTCCACGGAAACTCTCCTCACCAATAACAACCTGAAATTTCCATGACGCATGAGCAACACAAATTTCTGAATTAGGTCATACATGGTGGATCAGCATCAGAAAGAAAATTTGCATTTAAAATCGACACCGTTCTTGATCCATTTCTTCCTATTACCAAAAAATTTTCAATCAATGGATTCATTTTATGCAAACATTTGGAAATGTTTAGTTCAAGGAAGAAACAAAAGCCAAAGGATATAGCTTATCCGTACGACTTCGACAACAAAACTAAAATACAGTTTTGTGACGCATTTGCAATTTCGTCTTAAATTGCTTATGCCAGTATAGCAGCACTTCCAAAAGTTGCTTCGAGATTACTACATTTTGTACACATCATTTTTCTTTTCAAGAAACTGCAGGCACAAAATATTAGGAAACAAAGACTGTCAGGAATGTTTCAAACTAATAAGCAGTGTCGATTTTCTGCAACTTACAGCCCGTGATGGCATCATGGTATAAGGAAGCAATGGGGAACCAATCGCATCTGCAATGTAGGAATCCTGCACATAAAATGAAACACTTGAGCTATAAAATGAAGGACAAATCACGTTAAGAGTGTTCAGCATTTGTTGACATGACACAATAAATCAGTGACTATAACCTTAAGTTGCAAGAACACCGATTTAACGATAGATTGTATCTTGAAAACGTCATACTATCAGACCAAAGAAAATGTAAGCTCTCTCTCTCTCTCTCCACTCAATAATATAGTGAGAAAACACCGAGTACAGCAAGAAAGCAAGAAAACTTAAAAAAAGAAGATTGAAATGTAAATGACAGGGAAGGCAAGGGGGAAGGGGAGCTATACAGCACTAGCTAGCTCCTATGACTAAAGGAAACCATTAAAAACATTAAAGAAACAGACGATATTAAAATTCAAGAAGCTGGACACATGACAATGTTCCTGGAAAGTAAAAGGAACGCGCACAACTGGAATATTTGCCACTGCCTACCCTGTCAAAATTGAAACTCAATCCTCTTTACAAATTATAGCAAGGTGCTAGGATCACATCCCAAATTTAAACAAGTATTCAACCACCAATAGATTTTATGGGCAAGTTGAAGACATAAAATCTCAAGCAACTAGAAGACAGATCACAAATGGATTAGTTTATGTGAATTCAAATATTTGATGCCTATAGTCCATTTGGCAGTCTCATCATCAGTATTTGAGAGGTTGACACTCTCACCCCCACCCGCTACCCCTTCCAAAACAAGAGAACCTTTACCACAAGTGAGTCAAGAAGAAAACATTCTCATATGTCTAACCACCACATTACCTGTGAATTCAACACCCGTTCCGAAAGCGACTTATCTTCATCCAAAGAGTTGAAGTAAACCTCCACTATATCGGTTGGTTCTAAGGCAGCTTTCTTCCGTAGCTTCTGAATTCTATTCACAATCTACAAAGTATGGATTTCCATTAGTCCATTCATCAGAAATGTATATTCTTTGTAAAACAAATATTTACAGGTGACTTGCATGAGTACGAACTAAGTAAAATTTAAGTGTGGGCCCCTACAACAAAATGACAGTTAGCAGGACATTGTTCATAGGTGAACACTATCATAAGTTCCAAAAAAATTGATCATTAAAGGAAGTCATTAGAAACTGAAATGAATGCAAATGCATGCCATGCGTGCACAACTAGAATTCTAAAGGAAAAGAAATATATGGACTTTTCATGATCAGAACGAATATGAAGAATGTATAACAAGCACAATGGTTTCTAAGTACCTCACGAGCAACACCAGCCTCAAACAATGAGTCATCCGCTCGCAAATCCATAATCACCAAAACATCACCTGAAACAATGCACAACACATGAAACAGACAATAGTAACATATTAATTCACGCTTGAGTTTCATTGATGATTCCTACCATCTCCTGCTGCATCAATCTCCTTTTCTGTCATGCCATCAGGACGTTTGAACTCTCGAACAACCTGTATATTAATAAGCATATCAGAAACATGGGTTAGTACAATACTGGAAAGAACATGATATATTATGGGTTAGCACAATCTCAGCCCATCATTCAGGAAAACAGCCAGCTACTTTATGCATGAGCTCATCAGTCAAAAGGTACAAGAATGTTATGGGTTAGCACAATCTCAGCCCATCATTCAGGGAAAACCAACAATAATCAAAATACCTTACGAATGAGGCATCAGCATCGCAAAAACGGGACAAGAATGCTCATCTCCATTACAAATTGGTTATCATCCACCTAAAAGTTACTAGGGTGGCTCTGTACACCCAACTAGAACTTCTACATTCCTCAAAACAATGTGCTAGACCAAAGTATCAGAAAAGTAATATCAAGTGTGAACTTAGCATTTCTATTGCTAGTTCCAAGAGATAAATAGTACTTCTTCATTGTCAAACATGTGTATGGATAAATTAACCTTCAAACCAAAAATCAGTGAACTTTTTCCTATACTCTCCACCAACAAGACCAAAACGGGGAAAAAATGCTTCCAAGATTTTCAGAACAGGGAAACTTTCTCACGCCCACAATGAAATCAATTTTAACATTCATCCCAGCAAAAATAAAAGCAGTAGAAGACCATGGTTGCCACGTTTCTAACCATGAGTCACTTCAATAAGGAACATAGTCATTTCTGCGGTATTACGCAAAAAAAATTATAATTTTGTCATCCAGCCATCAACGTTGTCCCAAGAGAGAAAATATCCATACCAAGTCGAAGTCTGTCACTACAACTCTCAACAAAATGACAGTTAGCAGGACATTGTTCATAGGTGAACACTATCATAAGTTCCAAAAAAATTGATCATTAAAGGAAGTCATTAGAAACTGAAATGAATGCAAATGCATGCCATGCGTGCACAACTAGAATTCTAAAGGAAAAGAAATATATGGACTTTTCATGATCAGAACGAATATGAAGAATGTATAACAAGCACAATGGTTTCTAAGTACCTCACGAGCAACACCAGCCTCAAACAATGAGTCATCCGCTCGCAAATCCATAATCACCAAAACATCACCTGAAACAATGCACAACACATGAAACAGACAATAGTAACATATTAATTCACGCTTGAGTTTCATTGATGATTCCTACCATCTCCTGCTGCATCAATCTCCTTTTCTGTCATGCCATCAGGACGTTTGAACTCTCGAACAACCTGTATATTAATAAGCATATCAGAAACATGGGTTAGTACAATACTGGAAAGAACATGATATATTATGGGTTAGCACAATCTCAGCCCATCATTCAGAAAACAGCCAGCTACTTTATGCATGAGCCATCAGTCAAAAGGTACAAGAATGTTATGGGTTAGCACAATCTCAGCCCATCATTCAGGGAAAACCAACAATAATCAAAATACCTTACGAATGAGGCATCAGCATCGCAAAAACGGGACAAGAATGCTCATCTCCATTACAAATTGGTTATCATCCACCTAAAAGTTACTAGGGTGGCTCTGTACACCCAACTAGAACACATTCCTCAAAACAATGTGCTAGACCAAAGTATCAGAAAAGTAATATCAAGTGTGAACTTAGCATTTCTATTGCTAGTTCCAAGAGATAAATAGTACTTCTTCATTGTCAAACATGTGTATGGATAAATTAACCTTCAAACCAAAAATCAGTGAACTTTTTCCTATACTCTCCACCAACAAGACCAAAACGGGGAAAAAATGCTTCCAAGATTTTCAGAACAGGGAAACTTTCTCACGCCCACAATGAAATCAATTTTAACATTCATCCCAGCAAAAATAAAAGCAGTAGAAGACCATGGTTGCCACGTTTCTAACCATGAGTCACTTCAATAAGGAACATAGTCATTTCTGCGGTATTACGCAAAAAAAATTATAATTTTGTCATCCAGCCATCAACGTTGTCCCAAGAGAGAAAATATCCATACCAAGTCGAAGTCTGTCACTACAACTCTCAAACTGACTTTTACATGTATTGAACAGGAGAATATATAGGAACAAAAGATGAACACCTTAATGTCTGTCAGCTTCAAACAATGAGATGCGATTGTAACTTCACCAGCTTTCTCAAAAGCTAAAATATTTTCCTGAGACATTGATTTGACTTCCTTGGCAACAACTCCCATAGATTTTCCAAGCCGCTTACCCAATACACTACGATAAATCAATTAAATAACATCAGAAAGATGCATAACACAGGACTACATCGCTCTCTTAAGGGTAAGAAAAATTTACATACCTAAAATCAGGTTCTGCACGTAAGGAAGCATACTTCAAGGTATCGTTACATGGTACAAGAGAACGAACATTGAGCTCCTCTAACACATACTGCAAAGCAAATGTAACTAAATAAATCAAAAGGCACCCGGGCTTTAGATGTTAGGGAACAAATAAGAATACACCAGTATGAGAAACTATAATGGAAATGCCTATTAGTACTGACCATACAGTGCTAACACAACAAGCAGCTATCGTGTCTAAGTTAACTATAATGGAAATGCCTGTTAGTACCGACCATACAGTGCTAACACAACAAGCAGCTATCGAACAGGGAAAAACAAACCAAAGCCGTAAGCCAAACAACATTTTAGACTAACAAGAGCGTCTTCTAAGCTAACTCTTAGCATGCTTCAAGTCATATTCTGTATTTATAAATTAAAACTACCAAGTTCCACCAACAGTGTGACAGCAAATTAGCAACCAGAACGCTGAAGGGAGAATCCCTTAAGGTAATTAGTTTTTGTATTTTTTTTTTCTTTTTGAAGGTCACAAAAGAAAAACAGTCAGATGTTTTGCTAAATTTCCCTACGTCTGAAAAAATAATTCAGATCTGACATGTACATTATAACAAAGAAGTGAACATAAAGTTTGGGAAAAAGTTCTGCAGAAACATATCTCAGGAGTTTACAAAGCAAAAAATAAAAAACAAAAGCATGGGAACACTTCTTTTTAAATACAGAAATAACCAAATTTCATTGCCTGGAAATAGAAAGAACCACGAAAAACAATGAACATTTACAGGGGGAAACTGACTACAAAATCCGTATAGTACAGAAGAAAGAACTCTAGCTCCTTACAGCAGAGAGTAAAAGGTTTAGTTAAACATAGAACACCAATATGAATAACAGGCTACTGGATATGATTTGAAAGAGGTACTTGAGGGAAAAAAAAAATAGCATCAAATAATAGCAAAGAAAATCTTCTTTACTTTTTTGTGGAATAGCAAAGTTGATCAACCAGCCATAATGACACCTGCTGGATTCTATAAGTACAAAGAACTGCAATACCTCTCTTAACTTCCCAGCTATGTCGTTGAGAAAGTCTGCATCAGGATGAACCACAACCATCTCCCTGGAGTTGCTCAAAGAAGAAATAAAAGAATCACGAAATAGTGAAATAGACAACTATGAGAACATGAACACAAAGAAAGAGCAGAAGCAACAAGAGACAAGCTTACCTCAGTGGTGTTTTAAGAGGTTTGTTGTGCCGCTCACGAGTATTGCGGGCAAGATCAATAATGGTCATCATCCTTGCAACACTCTGTTCAATTCTTTCACCCCTCTAAGTAAAGGAAAACAGAAAAAGAATAATGATTGCCTGGTTTTAGGAGTTGAAAGAAGTTTGCAGAGTTCAACATCAGATTAGCTCGAACAAATAAATTGACACAGTACAATCATCCCAATAAAAGCTGAGCTGACTAGTTGAGATAAGTAGAAGAATCACTCAAACTGGTGAAACTCGTCCAATCAATTACTAATGAAAGGTCACATTATTTTTCATTCCCTCTTTATTATTCGCTCCATGGCAATGGACTTCACAGAGTCTCTTTAGCTAGAGGGGCAAATTGGTCTTAGAAAATCATGTCTGCTGTGAGCTTTCCATGATTTTTTTCCTGCTCTTTTCATATTGAAGGAGATCTTTTCCTCTGGAGATGCCATTTGGTCCAAGATCCATGGCACCAAGTTTTCCCTACTTTTGGTCAACAAAGATGGCTAGCATTCCATCCACAGATTGAAAGCTACCTTCATACAAGGGTGTCTTCCAAAGTCATCAAGGCAAGAAGGAATCTATACAGAGTAGGTTAAAGAACTTGCCAATACATGTGCTTGCTTGCTGTATTGTAGATATAGATAGAAGACGAATACTAGAATTGATTTGTAGATGTGAAAGAAAAAAAAAAAGGTCCTTCAACCTAGATGGTTCACTTAATTTAATGTTTTTTTAGCTGCATGGGTTAACACTAGTTAAGCGGGTAATATTCTATAAAAATAGAAAACTTATTGGCATCCAAAAATAACAAATTCATGATAATGAGACAGTTCCAACTGGACGTAATTCAGTAACATGATCATATATTTGTGTAGTGGACATCCAAATGGACCTTAATGTCATACCGTTACAAACCAGAAACAATTTTAGACGACAAGAATTCAGTTAGAGAAGAACTGCATATGCAGCTTAACCTTGATTACCCCCTCTAGAATAAAGGCAATAATAGAACACATACTTCCAGCGATGAACAACAAAAGAATGCAAGGAAGAGAACAACATGGGAAGGAAACCGCCCAAATGAAATCATCAGTACCTTTCCTCCTTCTTGAGGAAACCGACAATAGTGAATGCTCTCCTCTGATCCATCTGAAACTTTTCGAAGATTTTGATATAGAACTTCAGTAAAAAATGGTGTGAATGGTGCCATTACTTTACAGGACACTAGGAGGACCTGAGATCACATAAACGACCAAAGACAAGTAATTGTTATATGGGCATCTACACAAAAGCTAAGATCAGCACATTACAAAGAACATGAATGATAACCATGCTATGCAGAAAGAAAAGACTTGGAAATGTGATGTAAGCAAATCCCAAAAAGAGAACTATTTTATTAACCAACAGTGGTATTAAGTGCTAGGTGATTGCTGCCACATCAGAAGTTGCACCAGTAAACATACAAGTAAGAAGCAAGACTAGAGTTTTGATCCTACACTAATGAAGGGGGATAAACAGCTCATATATTGCTTGTAGATGCAAATAAATAGCTAAGTGTCCAGAAAGGTTACGAAGAAATTCCATCTCAATGTAACTTGTCAGCAAAACTTGAATTCAAGTCTATCACTAAAGGTAGAGAAACCAGCCTTATTTTAAAACTTCGTAATCACAAACTTATTTTACAACTTTGAAAAGTAAACTGGATGTTTATTTTATTTTTGAAGCAAAACTATCAACATCAACTGATTCTTTGTTTGACTAGTAGATCGCATCCACAGATTTAGTCAAATTCATGAATCAAAGAGATAACTGCTGTTCGTAGAAAACAAACCACTGGATATGGATGAAATCCTTTGGCATTTTGATTTATAAAATGAAATAAGTTTCTAATAGGACTAACTGTGCAGGACATATGGAAGCAATTCAAAGAGCAAAATTGGGAACCAACAAGAACTATCAGGTCATAAAATGAACATAAAACCAACAGACAATGGGATTAATAGTAAGACAATGCTATAGGCCGGATAATGGCAACCAAACACAGGATTTCATAAAATAGATGATACTTCCATCATACATTGTAAAGAGTTGAGAGTGCTGTCCTACAGTCCTCTTCTCCAGTGCGACCTTTAAGTCTCTTACGGTTGAATCGCACGTAAATATTTGTCAAGTTGTCAAGAAACTTCAACAGATATGGAACCACCTATACAGTAAATAGTCGTTAATAATGAATATGCAGAGACCTCCATATATATGTAGACATGTATCTGCATTTGTTCACCATCCCACACTTTGAGACTATGAGAACCTTCAGTTCACCACAAGCGAACTTTGAAATAAAAAGGGTACAGCAAGAATCTTCCCCCTTGAAACATGTAATAACATCAGTAACTTTGACCTACTTCCACCATTCTCACGTAAAACATTCACAAAATTGAAATTAATTTGAGAGAAAGGCCTCAAAATTGTGGCCATAGCAGCTTCACTTTATACAAGACAACAGGTTAAGTGCAGATTGTCCAGATAACTTTATGTTCCCATCATAATTCAAAATGGAAATAATTGTCAATGTCCTCGTCAATTCAAAACTACTTGTTCTGTTTAAGCAACATAGAGTTGGAATTTTTTCTCCATCATCATATTATGCTTCATCACCTTCATTCCCATACCATCAAAAACGCGCTTTCAGAACCTTAAAACGTCAATATCAGCCCCATACAAACCAAAAAAAAAAAACTTCAGCACCTAAAATTCTATAATATGAATCAGATGAGTTATTTTGACGTTTTAGTGTGGCCTACTGTCTTATAATACATTCTTCTTATAATATGTCCGATTGATTGGTGCTATCTTTGAAGGTGTTAAGACTCCTAAAGGGCTAACCATGGTGGCATGCCGTGGCTACTAGCATGGATGTCACCATGGGAAGCCAAGGTGCGTGAGGTGGCACGCACATGGCGGGATGGGGGTCTTGACCCTAGCCCCAGCAAGCTTGGGATGGACCCAAGCCAAGGCAAGCAGCATGGCATGACTCGACAGCATGCGGACGACACGACCAGGGAGTGCAGCACGCAGGCAAGTCGATGCCATGGCATGCAGACATGCCCAAGGGGTGGGGCGCGACAATGTCCTACAAACGAGCAGAAGAAGGTGGCATAGCTTGAGTGGTCAAGACCAAGTCAAAGATGACTAAGTCAAGGGGCTCCTTGATATTAGGCATCGGTTGAGGGTTTGACTTAGTCATGTGTGCCACCTAGGCGCCATTGACCTATTCATGTGCAAGGTTGTTGTGCTTAGCAAGCACATGTGCACCTAAGACCTAGTCACAAGGCTTGAGACTAGGCACAAGAAATGGTCAAGACAGGAGACTAGGCATGATAAGTGATCAACATGGCGATATGGCACGACTAGCACGCATCAAGGTGTTAGATGAACTCAAGTGCAGACAAGCGGTCCAACTCTTAGTGTCACTCTGTGAGAGACTCAGTGGGATGCCTAGACTCTATATAAAAGGAGCTCAACCCTTCTGTTGAACACACAGTGAAAGAGAGCAGTGAAGGCTAAGAGTAGTCTTCAAGTATCGGTGAGTTTGCTAAGTGAATGATCTTTGTGAGCTATCTGAGTCAAGTGCCTAGCAAGTTGTAAAGGCCTTGACGTTCCTTGTATCTTCTTACGTTATGAATATAAAGTTGAGAGTTTCCCGTAAAGTTTTGTGTCTTTATCTCTGCAGTTGGCTGGTCAAGTAGGGGTGTGCTTGACGCTGCACAAGGTGAAAAATTCTTGTCTGAAAAGTAACCCTGTGACAGTAGGAGTGATGGGGAGTCCATGGATCATATCCTTCTTCATTGCTCGGTTGCAAGAAATTTATGGTCATATATGCTTGTATTTTGAATTATCCTTGGGTTATGCCTAGGAGGGTAGTTGATGTTTTGAGATGCTGGAAGCAGAAGTTTGACAGTCCTTTGGCTTTGCTCATTTGGAGGTTGATCCCTTCTGCATATTGGTGGTGTCTTTGGAGGGAGAGAAACGGTCGTTGCTTTGATGACTTGACTCTATCTTTGGAGGTTTTGAGGGGAAAGTTGTCAACTCTTTCTTCTTGGGCTAACACGATGTCAGGTTTTCCTTTTTAGATTATCCGGATTTTCTAAGTTTTTAGCTTGTATGGTTTGGAGTTTTCAGTATAGTTTCTTGTACTGTTACTCTTCTTTAATAAAGCTTATCTTACTTATCAAAAAAATATTCTTCTTAAGTGCATTTCTCCAGAGGTCTACAATATCCTACATACCACAATTCAGTTAAATTGAATATCTACTACGCAATGTCTATTGTTAGAAATACAGGGATCCATTTTTCTTTTTACAAGCGCTAAGTAACCACTATAGAACAATGGTTGATAGCTAACCGTATAAAGGCGATAACCCTCCATCTCTTGGCGGACAAAATAAACAAGACTCTGCGTGGCTGAATTGATCCACTGGTCAAGCACATTAGATGAGTTTTGAAGAGTGGTTTGATCAATGGGGATGAATGGTGAAAGCCCCTCAACTTCAAGTCTCTTTGCATTCTGAACAAGGAATCTATATGCATTATACCAGGGAAGAAAAACATCCCTGACCTGGGAAAAAATTAAAACAGAAGAGAGGTCAATAAATTAGAGTCCAACAAGATACAAATATTTGTCTTAGATATCACCAGAGTCAATAGAAATGAAATCTAGCTCCAAAAGCTAAATTTTCATAACAGATGCATCATACTCACAACACCAAGAACTCCTTCCTTTTTGAAACGTAAGGGCTCAGCACGCACCACTGGGGAGTTTATGAGGTACAATCGTAATGCATCCTGTACAAGGACAATAGAATACAGACCATGCTATGTGTAAGCAGTTCAAAATTTAACAATCTGTACAAGCAACTTAATGAAACATAATAACACCAGAGAAAAGGACACTGATAAAAAGAATTTAGTAAAAAAAACACTTACAGCCCCATAATTATCAATTACTTCCATTGGTGAGGGATAGTTTTTCAGACTTTTACTCATCTTTTTTCCATCCTCCGCCAGGACAAGTCCATTGCAAATGAGATTCCTAAATGCTGGTTTCCCAAATAATGCAGTAGACAACACCATCAGAGTATAGAACCTGCAGAGGCAAAAAGCGAAGGATAAATATCCACGATCAGGCTCACTAAACTGGCTTGGGAGCTTGATGTTACTCGTGTAGAGTACAAAGCAAAAATCAAAAAGGTCCACCAAGGCAGTCAAGATATTGAGCACTCACTACTACCATCAGAAGATTACCACAGACCTGATCAGACAGGATTTTATCATTATTTGGTTTCAATAAGTTCAATTATTCACACTTGAAATGGTACGGAAGCGAACCTTGATCAATTGGAACATGAATGATAACCATGCTATGCAGAAAGAAAAGACTTGGAAATGTGATGTAAGCAAATCCCAAAAAGAGAACTATTTTATTAACCAACAGTGGTATTAAGTGCTAGGTGATTGCTGCCACATCAGAAGTTGCACCAGTAAACATACAAGTAAGAAGCAAGACTAGAGTTTTGATCCTACACTAATGAAGGGGGATAAACAGCTCATATATTGCTTGTAGATGCAAATAAATAGCTAAGTGTCCAGAAAGGTTACGAAGAAATTCCATCTCAATGTAACTTGTCAGCAAAACTTGAATTCAAGTCTATCACTAAAGGTAGAGAAACCAGCCTTATTTTAAAACTTCGTAATCACAAACTTATTTTACAACTTTGAAAAGTAAACTGGATGTTTATTTTATTTTTGAAGCAAAACTATCAACATCAACTGATTCTTTGTTTGACTAGTAGATCGCATCCACAGATTTAGTCAAATTCATGAATCAAAGAGATAACTGCTGTTCGTAGAAAACAAACCACTGGATATGGATGAAATCCTTTGGCATTTTGATTTATAAAATGAAATAAGTTTCTAATAGGACTAACTGTGCAGGACATATGGAAGCAATTCAAAGAGCAAAATTGGGAACCAACAAGAACTATCAGGTCATAAAATGAACATAAAACCAACAGACAATGGGATTAATAGTAAGACAATGCTATAGGCCGGATAATGGCAACCAAACACAGGATTTCATAAAATAGATGATACTTCCATCATACATTGTAAAGAGTTGAGAGTGCTGTCCTACAGTCCTCTTCTCCAGTGCGACCTTTAAGTCTCTTACGGTTGAATCGCACGTAAATATTTGTCAAGTTGTCAAGAAACTTCAACAGATATGGAACCACCTATACAGTAAATAGTCGTTAATAATGAATATGCAGAGACCTCCATATATATGTAGACATGTATCTGCATTTGTTCACCATCCCACACTTTGAGACTATGAGAACCTTCAGTTCACCACAAGCGAACTTTGAAATAAAAAGGGTACAGCAAGAATCTTCCCCCTTGAAACATGTAATAACATCAGTAACTTTGACCTACTTCCACCATTCTCACGTAAAACATTCACAAAATTGAAATTAATTTGAGAGAAAGGCCTCAAAATTGTGGCCATAGCAGCTTCACTTTATACAAGACAACAGGTTAAGTGCAGATTGTCCAGATAACTTTATGTTCCCATCATAATTCAAAATGGAAATAATTGTCAATGTCCTCGTCAATTCAAAACTACTTGTTCTGTTTAAGCAACATAGAGTTGGAATTTTTTCTCCATCATCATATTATGCTTCATCACCTTCATTCCCATACCATCAAAAACGCGCTTTCAGAACCTTAAAACGTCAATATCAGCCCCATACAAACCAAAAAAAAAAAACTTCAGCACCTAAAATTCTATAATATGAATCAGATGAGTTATTTTGACGTTTTAGTGTGGCCTACTGTCTTATAATACATTCTTCTTATAATATGTCCGATTGATTGGTGCTATCTTTGAAGGTGTTAAGACTCCTAAAGGGCTAACCATGGTGGCATGCCGTGGCTACTAGCATGGATGTCACCATGGGAAGCCAAGGTGCGTGAGGTGGCACGCACATGGCGGGATGGGGGTCTTGACCCTAGCCCCAGCAAGCTTGGGATGGACCCAAGCCAAGGCAAGCAGCATGGCATGACTCGACAGCATGCGGACGACACGACCAGGGAGTGCAGCACGCAGGCAAGTCGATGCCATGGCATGCAGACATGCCCAAGGGGTGGGGCGCGACAATGTCCTACAAACGAGCAGAAGAAGGTGGCATAGCTTGAGTGGTCAAGACCAAGTCAAAGATGACTAAGTCAAGGGGCTCCTTGATATTAGGCATCGGTTGAGGGTTTGACTTAGTCATGTGTGCCACCTAGGCGCCATTGACCTATTCATGTGCAAGGTTGTTGTGCTTAGCAAGCACATGTGCACCAAGACCTAGTCACAAGGCTTGAGACTAGGCACAAGAAATGGTCAAGACAGGAGACTAGGCATGATAAGTGATCAACATGGCGATATGGCACGACTAGCACGCATCAAGGTGTTAGATGAACTCAAGTGCAGACAAGCGGTCCAACTCTTAGTGTCACTCTGTGAGAGACTCAGTGGGATGCCTAGACTCTATATAAAAGGAGCTCAACCCTTCTGTTGAACACACAGTGAAAGAGAGCAGTGAAGGCTAAGAGTAGTCTTCAAGTATCGGTGAGTTTGCTAAGTGATACTGTGAGCTATCTGAGTCAAGTGCCTAGCAAGTTGTAAAGGCCTTGACGTTCCTTGTATCTTCTTACGTTATGAATATAAAGTTGAGAGTTTCCCGTAAAGTTTTGTGTCTTTATCTCTGCAGTTGGCTGGTCAAGTAGGGGTGTGCTTGACGCTGCACAAGGTGAAAAATTCTTGTCTGAAAAGTAACCCTGTGACAGTAGGAGTGATGGGGAGTCCATGGATCATATCCTTCTTCATTGCTCGGTTGCAAGAAATTTATGGTCATATATGCTCTGTATTTTGAATTATCCTTGGGTTATGCCTAGGAGGGTAGTTGATGTTTTGAGATGCTGGAAGCAGAAGTTTGACAGTCCTTTGGCTTTGCTCATTTGGAGGTTGATCCCTTCGTGCATATGGTGGTGTCTTTGGAGGGAGAGAAACGGTCGTTGCTTTGATGACTTGACTCTATCTTTGGAGGTTTTGAGGGGAAAGTTGTCAACTCTTTCTTCTTGGGCTAACACGATGTCAGGTTTTCCTTTTACAGATTATCCGGATTTTCTAAGTTTTCTAGCTTGTATGGTTTAGGAGTTTTAGTATAGTTTCTTGTACTGTTACTCTTCTTTAATAAAGCTTATCTTACTTATCAAAAAAATATTCTTCTTAAGTGCATTTCTCCAGAGGTCTACAATATCCTACATACCACAATTCAGTTAAATTGAATATCTACTACGCAATGTCTATTGTTAGAAATACAGGGATCCATTTTTCTTTTTACAAGCGCTAAGTAACCACTATAGAACAATGGTTGATAGCTAACCGTATAAAGGCGATAACCCTCCATCTCTTGGCGGACAAAATAAACAAGACTCTGCGTGGCTGAATTGATCCACTGGTCAAGCACATTAGATGAGTTTTGAAGAGTGGTTTGATCAATGGGGATGAATGGTGAAAGCCCCTCAACTTCAAGTCTCTTTGCATTCTGAACAAGGAATCTATATGCATTATACCAGGGAAGAAAAACATCCCTGACCTGGGAAAAAATTAAAACAGAAGAGAGGTCAATAAATTAGAGTCCAACAAGATACAAATATTTGTCTTAGATATCACCAGAGTCAATAGAAATGAAATCTAGCTCCAAAAGCTAAATTTTCATAACAGATGCATCATACTCACAACACCAAGAACTCCTTCCTTTTTGAAACGTAAGGGCTCAGCACGCACCACTGGGGAGTTTATGAGGTACAATCGTAATGCATCCTGTACAAGGACAATAGAATACAGACCATGCTATGTGTAAGCAGTTCAAAATTTAACAATCTGTACAAGCAACTTAATGAAACATAATAACACCAGAGAAAAGGACACTGATAAAAAGAATTTAGTAAAAAAAACACTTACAGCCCCATAATTATCAATTACTTCCATTGGTGAGGGATAGTTTTTCAGACTTTTACTCATCTTTTTTCCATCCTCCGCCAGGACAAGTCCATTGCAAATGAGATTCCTAAATGCTGGTTTCCCAAATAATGCAGTAGACAACACCATCAGAGTATAGAACCTGCAGAGGCAAAAAGCGAAGGATAAATATCCACGATCAGGCTCACTAAACTGGCTTGGGAGCTTGATGTTACTCGTGTAGAGTACAAAGCAAAAATCAAAAAGGTCCACCAAGGCAGTCAAGATATTGAGCACTCACTACTACCATCAGAAGATTACCACAGACCTGATCAGACAGGATTTTATCATTATTTGGTTTCAATAAGTTCAATTATTCACACTTGAAATGGTACGGAAGCGAACCTTCCTTCCCCATTTCTCCTCCTTCCCTCCCCCCCCCAACCCAAAAAGAAAAAAAAAACTCGAAATATAATAAGAATGAGAAATAATAAATAAAATCTTAAAAACGTAAATTTTACTATCCACAAGGGAAACTGAATGTCACTTGCATTAAAGCGCCTGAAGAGAAGCCTAACTTTAATTAGTATCACATCAAAACAAAAAATGCTAATTATATAACAGATACTACAAAGAAATGACTTGTGAATGATAATTAGAATGATCAAAACAGTCTTGATAGTAAATGTTTTGTGATTTTGGCCAAGCATGAGACAAACTGAAAAACAAGAAACTAACCATCCACGAGTTTGATCTAGCCCTTCAGCCACAAAATGCCCAGGAAAGTTTTTCTCAAAGAGTTCGACATTCTCAAATGGATAATGAATATAAGCATAAGGCATGGACCCACTCTCAAACCAACAATCAAACACCTGAGAAGACAAAAAAACAACAAACCATCAATATTACTATGAAGCCCATAAGTGGGATAAAAAATCACCTACATGTAAACCCTAATAGAAAGGAAACAAGCTTCAGTTTCTTTTTATTTTTATTTTTCTCTGACATTCCACAGAAGTTCAAGCTAACCTCAATACCATGGGACAAATATATGACAAGATACTGAAATTATAGTGCTATTATAAGTATTTTTAGTTGTTCCCTAATAGTTGAGAAGTAACTACAAGGCTTTGATGGAAGGTACAACAAGATGGTCATCTAACAATGCACATGAGACCGTTATCTTAGTAAATGAAAAATTACAGAAGTGATGATCAACTGGGTGTGCAGAGTTGATGCCACCTTTCAACATGGCCCGAAGTCATGAAAACTCCCAACTTTCTTTAGACAGGGAATGCTCCATAAACGTATGTCTTTAAGCTCAAATCAAATTACATTTGATTAGGATTCCGTTCAACTGGGCAAATATGAGGTAAACTAAAACCATGTCTAAGAGATCATCTAATACGGAAACCTAAAATGGCAAATACAGTAGAAAGAAAAACATTTTAAGTCTAGGTAGTCTACTGCATAACCCTGATACAGAAATCTCACATCATCTACCCGTCGAAGCACACCAAATTCAAGACCTCGACTAGATGGAATTGTGATATGATCAATCTTGTGACGGTGCAGATCATCCACCTGTGGAAGCAGTAAGACTCAGATAAGCAAACATCTAAAGTTTCAGAATATTCTCCAGGGTAGCAAATATATCACATTCAAAAGGTCATTGCAGAGGAATTGAAGCATAAGAATACACAAGATAGATTGTTCCTCTTCATTTTCTTCATTATCTGTTTTGCATCTCTTATTTTTTACTTTCTTTACAGAAGTACGCCAAAAGCTTTTCCACACCAATTCTATCATTGCATCTCCCCTGACACCATCTGGTAATTAGATTCAACCTCCTAATACCAACTCTTGGTATGGCTCCATCCCAAGTGATCATGACATATCTCATTTCCTTTCTTGTTCGGAAGGAAGGAAGAAAGAAGGGGGGCATGAGCAAATTAGAAAGCTCAAACCGACTCCAATCACTAACTATAACATCTATGTAACAAGAAGCCGTATCAAACCATTTAACACATAATATTTGAGATGTGAGAAAAAAGAAAAAGGGAAAAAAAGGAACAAAAGGAACAAAAGTAGTAAAACTTCTGTATTACTAGATACAAGGAGAAAGCATGATACAACTTATTGAAGAAGATGTACCTTGGTTTCTAAGGGCACTAGCTTATCAACACAGATCTCACCATGTATGTAAACTTCGTGAGAAATGGACAGTATAACAGTGACTCGAGATTGGATGCTCTCCTTTCCCCTCTAGAGCAAAAATGCAGTAATAATAATATAAAAAAAAGGGATCTGGCTATGAAAATGTTGGGTTCAGGTGAAAGCAGGTACTAAGTTAACTCCCTCCCTCCCTCTTTCACAGGTACACACAGACCCCAGTAACTTTAACACAAACAGAAAAATAAACCAGAACAAAAGGCAAACTGAATTAAAACCCCCATTGAAACCATTGTTTCTCAATAACTTCTGAGAACCCTCCTAATCACATAGCATTGCTCAGAATTACTCCCCTTCCCCTGATAGTAATAAGGATGACCTTGAACACTCGGCTTATCCGACAAGGTGTATTGTGAAATACTTGATTCGTACTATGATTGGATGCATCAATATATGAAGCTAACACCATTAGTCTATCGTATGAAGGAAAAGCTAGAAAAACATATATAGTCTGTGCATGTGCATGTGGAAAAGAGACCAAGGGAGAAAGAGATCATACCTTAACCCCAGAAAGATTTTCAAGTTTCTCAATGGAATCAATGACTAGTAGTTCCTCACCATCCTCACTAATCCATACAGGAAGAGGAGTACCCCAAAATCTACTACGGCTAACAGCCCAGTCCCTTGCATTTTCCAGCCAATTGTGGAAGCGCTTTTCCTTAACATGACAAAAAAGTGATATAAACAGTGTCAAATGACAAAAAGAAAAATTTATAACAATTCCTAACCTAGGCCTAGGATACCTATTCCTATTTTCCAGAAAATCAATGAATATTGAGAAAAACACACATTTTACTCAATAATGACATATAATTTCCATAACCAAAAATATTCAAAATATGGAAATCAAGAATATCAAAATTCAATTACAAGTAGCATCAGCTTATCCCCAAACAATTTAGCATCTCCACTTCTGACTAGTAAACACATGAGCACCCCTAATTTATTCATCAAAATGAAGGAATCACTCATTCCGAAATCATAAGGGAAGTAATCATTAATAAGAAACTATCACCGTTGGTTGCAGGGAGATATCTCACCTTCACAAAATCAGGAACCCAGTAAGTCTGCCTGTTGTTCTCTAACAATTTCTCTTTCAACTCTTCTACTCTAATGAACCTACAAACAAATACAACATGGCTCAATACAGAAGAGGAAAGCACTTCAAACACACACACACACACACACCCAAATGAGATGGAAACCATGGAAAAGGAAAAAGGAAAAACAAGAAATAAATGGTGA
Organism: Morella rubra; assembly: GCA_003952965.2. Classification (NCBI taxonomy): domain Eukaryota; kingdom Viridiplantae; phylum Streptophyta; class Magnoliopsida; order Fagales; family Myricaceae; genus Morella; species Morella rubra. The sequence goes on along the minus strand of CM025853.1, from coordinate 20,881,998 downwards.
ACATAGAGCCGTCAAGTATTGCTAAGTTCAAAGTAACAGGCCAGTGAATCTGTAGCATCTCCTATCACATCCCATCAGTATGTCTTGAAAACACAGATTCCAAACCAGAAAGGAAACAACAAGATAAGTTAACACTTTTTTAGCAGCATCCCAATGCATTTCAATGGCCTCTACCAACATCGATTGCAGCATTGACTTATAATAACCAGAATACGCAAACCACTCATCAGCATTTTATCTTCCATGCGTTACACATAATTGTGCATTTAACTCTCCTAGACTTCTAGTGTAGATCAATCTTAGCTTTATTATTTATGACTGCTACAGTCATAATAGGTTGCTTCGTTTTAAAACAGATGATTGTTAAAGTTGAAAATATTAGCATCGCTCCAGGATAAAGCTTCTCATGTTTATGGCTAAGCTGCAGTTATTTGTCTCCATTAATTCAAGGCTTGGATCTTCCACACAGCATCAAGTACAGGATAAAGGAAAATTTAATAAATGGACCTGACATATTGTCAATCCAAATCTCTTTGTATATTGCTAATATGAGGAGACAAGATTAAGGGGTTGTTAACAGGTACTCATCATATGTTGCATCATCTCCGGTGTAAAAGTACAGGCCACCCACCATTTGCAAAGTACATTCCATCCCACCCAGCATAATTGACAGGATCAGGGCGTACAGATTCTGCAAGTTATTAAGAGAAGGCAAGCTCCAGTCCTATGCACTACCGTTTGCTATAAATTCAGCAATCAAGATTTATCACCCTGACCCTAGCCATTTGATTTACCATTGCACCAAAAGTTCCAAGCAAGCACTTCAATAGAAAATTGATAAGAATAAAGGGGGAAACTGCATATTTAGTTCTCTGCAAACTTAACACGAGGGACCCTGGAACTTATGTGAGCATTTGCAGGCATCTACATGGATAATTTATTATCTAATATCAGGTTTAACCACTGCCTACTGCGAAACCAAGTTGCAGTAGCAATTACTACCAACAGTGTAAGATATATCAGAGAAGGTTGTGACTTGTTTATTTATCTAGTCTAACATTTACTTTTCTTTGTTTTAAATTACATTTGGTCAGTCAAAGAAATTGGCATCCTCTAGTTTCAGGTTGAATGTGACAAGTACATGGATATAAGTTTGTCACATCCAACAGGTTTTGGCTTTACACATTTTGCTAGACATTTTCACTTTAGTAGAAGTTCTATGAGCAGAAAATACAAACTAGTATCAAGACAGAATGCATAGCTTGGTGGTGTCAATAGAAGCATGTAAAAGGAAATGAACACCAGCATGAAGGTGTGGTAAGTCTCACCTGCATACAGGTGAGAAAGAACCTGGGGGGCATATGAGATGTAGCAGCTTTAGGTTCATAAAAGTTGGAGCTAAAAAAACCTAAGTTTTTACATATCCCCAAACTTTGGCCAATAAATAGTGTCAGCTACAAGATTGATCATTTATAATGGAACTGTCAGAAAATCAGTACTGCATTATATATTGGCCAAGGACAGGTCAATAAGATTTAACATATAAAATCGCTTGGGGTTGTATTGCCCTTATCCTTATGCAACAGTGAACAAGAAAGAGAATTGAAACTTCAGCACATGATGTCATTCAACACAAAACCCTCACTGTTATAAACACTTTGGCTCACAACCAATCAGGGTTCGAAAACTAAACAGGAGAACAGCATCAGTGTAATGGTAGTTAAGGTTAAAGAAAAGGTTGGTAAATATGCACTTACCAGCTTGGTACTGCCCTATAAATAAGAGGAGTTTTGGATCTCCAGCAAAAGGGATAAGAATGCATAAAGGTCCCAAACTTAACCAAGCGGCCTTTGCCCTGAGAAGATACAAAAAATTACCACAGAACAAAATTTGACACATACCACCATGATTTCACACTTCTCTTCTTAACATTATTCGTCAACGTTTTTTTTTTTATATAATTAACATTATTCATCAATGAAATATGGAATCAACAATGATACCTAATTTTTATGCCAAGACATAGGTTTAAGGGTATGGTACAAATAAACTGACACGGACAGCTTCGAGGTATTTATCATACAAGATATTTATACCATCAACGAAAAAAGCTTCAGATGGATACCCTCCCTAACATATTATTAACAGTGTCTAAGCAACCTCAAAATCAAACTGTTAGACCTTACCTTAACTGCTTCAACGATATCCTTATCTACATCTTTTACATACTGCCCGCTGAAGTCAGTAATTTTTGCAGTAAAGCAGCCATCATCATCAACGGCTACAATCAAATTTTCTCCCTACAATACAACAAAATAAAGCAAAACATGAAGTAGCAGGAGCTCAGGATAGTAAACAACATGTGTTGCCAATTCATCGTGGGGATCAAACATCAAACATTTGAAACGAAATGCCCAGTCAGGGATAACTAGAATAAAGAGACAACAATAAAAAAAAACATCACAGTTCTAGCATATTGGGGTAAGTGGCGACGTAGAAAACTGTACATAAACAAACAATTGTAACACAACATAAATGACTAGTCAATTATCGACTCCATCGCATAAAGCTTAGGATGTGCGGTGCATCAATGCAGATACAATCGAAGAAACACAGCATTCAACTTCACCAAGTGACACCACCTACAAAACTATGTCAACGAACAAACAAGTAATGAGGCAAGACAAAAACTGACATATAATTGAGAATTGTTACAAATCACTGTCATAGTTTCCAAGATGATCTTTGCAAAAAGCTATAATTATGAAAAGGCCATGGTCAAACAAAATATTCCCCCATTCCTCTCTCTTCTTCTCTCACAAAATATAGACTAATCTATTTACCCTCCTTCATAGCTTCTTACATCCTCAATCTTGTACTCTTTGAGACAAATAAGTAGAGGACATAAAAGACAACCACAATCAAAGGAGATCCTCTCACAACTAACCCAAGCTGAAGTGAAGGGAATAGGAAGTGAAAGGATAGTGCACTAATCAAAATGTCTGAGACACACATCTGGACAACAACTGAAATGGACAAGCCAAATATATAGAAGAAATCATGTAAGATAAAAATAATTAACATAAGAACATTCCAACATAGACTAGAGATACTTCATCAAAACCACAAAAAACATAGGAACCAATTCAAAAAAAAAAAAAAACTAATTTCATGAGAGCCACATTTTTACAATGTCAAATTCAGAACAAAGTAGAATTTTAGCCACATTGGGCTAATTCAGTTTTAGGGTGTCCTTTTTTGGGTTTTCCAGATTTTCTATGCTTTTAGCTTGTATGCTCTAGATGTTTTCAGTATAATCTCTTGTACTGTAAACATTCTTCTTTAATAAAGTTTAACTTACTTATCAAAAAAAAAAGAACAAAGTAGAACACACACACAATCTCATTGTACAGTATTAAATCACATCATTAAATGTGAACTCCAAACCATTAACTGAATGCAGAAAAGAAAAGCCAAAAAAAAAAAAACACACCTTCTGCACTCAATTTCACACAAACATGATAATCATCTTCACCAAATGCTGGAGCACAATGCTTATCAATGCAAACTGCTGGAGCACAATGCACAATGCCTGTGCCACTGTCATCGGTAACATAATTGTCGGCAATAACTCTAAATGCAGAGTCAGAGCACTCCGCAAAATAATCAAACAAAGGTTCATACCTGCGTACAGATTCGCATAGATCAGTAGACCCAAAACCCCATAATGCAAACATACTTTACTCAGAAAGAATTTCCAACAACACTAGTTATCATCTGGAAGTAATCTAGAAACTGACAATCATCACGACAAAAAATAAAGTAGCACTCACTTCATTCCCACCAGCGATGCTCCAGAGACTTTATCCAACACTTCAAAAGAATCCACCACATCTCCAGCTTTCCCACCTGTGGATCCCTTGTTCTTCAGATTTGATTGCTTGGAGTCATGAACAGACCCATTAGCTATATTTGGTTTTGGCTTCTCACTAGGTAGAGCTGACAAACGAGATTCAGCAACCACAAATACTTTTCCAGAGTACTTGTTGCGCACCTGGTATTCTTTCTCACCTCAAGTTAGATACTAGAAATAACTCATAAGAAAGAACATACCATGTGTAACCTAAATGAAGAATTAATAACCAGAAACAGAGAAAACATGCTACCAATCACAGAGAAACAATGTCAATTCATCGGGTAGACCTCCTACAGTAACTGTCCTATCTATACCATATCTTTTATTTTTCAACTAGAAAGAACACATGCAAATTTGTGCCCATAAAAGGGCTAAAGAAAGTTTTTAATCCATCGAATATGATCAGTAAACAGGCCACTCAACAATGTACTACTATTATGAATTGGGAATACAACATGTACTTAAGTGTCAAAAACTAGTATATAAGCCTGAATCCAACCCCCAGCCAAAAAGAAATGACGTGAAAAACCAAGCATCATTCACCTCTAGGAGTTTATTCACACAATACAATTACAACCAATATAATCATCCTATTCTCACGGCTAAAATTGCTAAAACTGTTGTACTATAACACTCAATCTAGTTATGGGAACAGGATCCTCATTCTAAACGCCAGATTTGCTTAAGAAAACATTTGTAATACTCAACCTAGTCACGGGAACCCTGGGGCTAGAGTAACACCACTGGGAGAGCCGTTTGTGATGAGTGACCTAATTGTGAGGTTCAGAGAGCACTTGTGCATGTAATAGAAATGAACGTATATGACATAGTGAGGATTTCAATATAGAGTTTGATAGAACATACTAAACTCACCTTCACATAGACAAAATTTGCATTTACACAAAGAGCAAGGTTACTCGGAAGGGTCCATGGAGTTGTTGTCCAAGCAACAAAAACTGCCTTATGTGGATCGCCAATTATTGGAAAAGCCACCATTATTTCCGGGTCAGGTACATCCTGTTTCACACCAGGTACGTTAGATAATTGAAAAAAAATCAAGATTATATAAACAATAGTCATAAAAATTAGTCTCCAAACCTAAATGGTAGATGAAGCACAACAAAGGCGTGACCAACAGGAATTTAACTGGTTGGCCAATGGTGACCAATCACAACCAAATTTAGATGAAATCTTTCCCAAAACAAAATTTGATAGAAAGAGCAAAATAATGCATCTCAGTAACACAACACAAATATATGAATGGTAAATGGGTGTTTTAGATCACAAACCCGATAATCCAGACCAGCTTCAAAATTTGATAGAGGCGTCTTACAACCAGTGCTGTAGGGCATGACCTGCCAAAGATATTCATAAATTTTCATCAATTGAACCCAGTGTAAAATTAAAATCCACCCTGAAAAAATTGCACTCACTTTAAAAAATTACAATTCAGCCATCTCCAAACACCAGGAAAAATAAAATAAAATAAACATTTCAAAAATAAAATAAACATTTCATATCAGAATGATCTCATCTAGCCTAAAAAAATCAAGAGAATTTGATCTAATCCTGTGTGATAACCTTTCAGCATCAATGACAACCACTATAAGACTACACTTATTTAAACCTAAAACAAAAGTTTAGATGCCTTGAATAGAATACAGTTGACTCTAACGATTAAAAGACTAAACTTTAGAACTAAAAGCCTTGACTTCCTCTCAGTAGAATTGTCTAGAATACATAAAAAGAACCACCAACACCAGAAGGTCAACCCATGTATAATACCAAAAGGAACTCGGAATGGAACCTGCAGTTCCATTATCACCCCATAATGACACGCATTAATTCAATGGGAAACTCATTATCCAAATTAGAATATGAAGAAGCTTATGCTTGACACCTCCGCTACACAATTCAGCAACCATACTCCTTCACAGTAAATCACTAAAAAACATAGAACTAGCTCCTACACACTTGATAAACCGATTCCAAAAAACAAATTTAGATGAAGATACTCCAAACAAACCTTGTAACCCTTATACACAAGACCCTTGGCATAAAGCTGGCCAAAGACCCACCACAAAGTCTCCATGTAGTTCAAGTCCATAGTCTTGTAACCATTCTTGAAATCAATCCACCGTCCTGTCCGCCACACAATCTTCTCCCATTCTGTCACATACCTGCCAACCAAGAGAACAAGAATGAATGCTAGATATGCGATAGCAAGCCAAAGAAACCAATGACCGATTGACAAAATACAAAAACCACACCTTGTGACAATGCTCCTGCACTCCTCGTTGTACTTATCGATGCCCAATTTCAAAACGTCTTCGCGTTTCTTGATGCCAAGGCGGCTGTCAATCTCATTCTCGATGGGAAGGCCGTGGCAGTCCCAGCCGAAGCGACGAGTGACGTGGTAGCCGTTCATGGATTGGTAGCGGGTGACAATGTCCTTGATAGTCCCAGCCAGGATGTGGCCGTAGTGAGGGAGCCCCGTTGCGAAGGGAGGCCCGTCGTAGAAGATATACTCCGGCAGGTCCTTGGTGCGCTCCAGCTGGGTCTCGAAGGCCTTGATCTCCGTCCACAACTCGAGGATGGTCTCCTCGTGTTTGGGGAAGGAGAAGTCCTTCCCTTCACAAACTTCGTCCATGCTGAACTACGGAGAGTGGAGACTGAGGGAGAGAAACAGAGGGAGAATCAGGGTTTTGGAGTTCCGACGCAAACGCGACTGTAGATGCGATTTTGTATGTATTGGGTGGAAAGAGATGGGTCGGGTCAAGCAGACAAGTGATGGTCTGGAGTGTGATTCAAGAATGCAACGTGGAACTTGAATTCTATTTGTTTGTTTTGGTGCGCAAAAATGTCCCAAATCCAATAGCCAATGAGAAACAAATTTACAAAAATTATAAAATAAAATGTCAAATGGTCTAATAGTTATGTATATTTCTTTTTGCTTCAAATTTGAGATATATATTTTTGGGAATTTCTCGTACAAATTAGGTGCATATTTCCAAAAAAAAAAATTCTTAGTTTATTTTCTTGTTTTATAGAGATCATTTTGACATCTATTAAAAAATATTGCTGCACTAGAAATGCTATGGAAAATATTTAAGAAATTCAAGGAAAATTATGCTGGATTTTTCATAAAAGAACACAGAGACTTTAACCTGTATGAAATTAGGTAGAAAAAACACCAGTAACTATTTCTTTTGTCTAAACAAAGAATTAATTGATTTATCTTTGATAAGGTGATATGGGCTAGGAAGAAAAAGTCATTATTTTGAGTGCATATTTTGAAAGTAAAAAACTTCACAACAAAATATCTAAAATCTCAAAAAATCAACACAAACTTCAGCATTTATTCATCTAAATTTTAACAACTTTTCACACAAACTCCAATACTTTTTTATAAACAAAATTTAATTAAATCTTCTTTTTCTATACTTTTTCACCAAACTCCAACATCTTTTATTAAAAAATTTCCTCGAATCATCTCTTTTTATATTTTTTACAAATTCTAATAAAAATCAACTTACAATCAAATATCTTTAACATTTTGCATAACACAACTAAAACTCCAATATGCCTAAATACTTACAGCACCATCAAATTTTTTACAAATTTTGATGATTTTTTGCAACCGAACATCATCTCAATTATCAATTGCATCCCTATACCTAGATTAACTTTAAAATCTTTAAAACATAATAGAGATTTTAAATTTTTTAAGATGTTTTTTAAATACTTATTCGAAAAAGAAGCATGTGAAGAACAGTGGTTGACATTTGCAAAAAAAAAAAAAAAGTTCAAAATACTAAAAAGTAATTATATTAATAAAGTGAATCGGAAAGAAAATATATCTAGTAGATATGCCAAAAAAAAAAATATAGTAGATATCTAAAAACTTTGTCCTATTTTTTGTTGTATAATCATTTTCTAAATTTATGAACTTGCTATTTTGCAATTGTTTAGATTTGGTCTATGTCGATAGACAAACAATCTATTATAGGATTTGTTGATTAAAAAAGTATTATATCCAGATCCTGAGTAGTAAGGAAAATTAGGTCTAATGTAATAAAAAAAAAATGTTGTTGCATGCTATGAAATAATTACACAAGCATTTATGGTTGAAAATGTTTCTAGAGGTAACAAGTTTATCAATTATACAGTGAAAAACCTATCAAGCTCTTTTGAGATGATCAATTGGATGTCACTCAAACTCTCATGCATTAAATGAATGTCCCTAAGCATTTTTTAGGTGATCCAATTCTCACTGCTTGCTATCTCAAATAATTCTCGGATGTTCATCTACTATTTTAGCTAATGCATCTCTTTACTCGTTCAAGATTTTTGGATTTATATGTTACATGCAAAACATAGGTCCCGGCTTTGACAAGCTTGATCCCCGAGCAACGTTCCAGATGTGTGTTCTTTAAGTGGTTACTTTCAAATTCAGAAAGGTTATCGATATGATAGCCTCATTCTTTTGAAGGTAATTTTACACCTTGTCTTTCGGTTTCCCTTTCGAAAACCTCAACTCCTTCCCTTGATATTGATTCCCCATCATTCCTTCCCCCCAGGTAACGTGCCTTCCCGTTCTATAGTTCCCTACTGGTGTACGTATTCTCTTTCATAGCCACAACGTACTGAGCCCCACCGTCTGTCTACTTTTGAATTTTCAATCCAGGTTTGCTCGGTGATTCCTCTTCACGGCCTACTGCTCTTCGAAAAGGTGCCCCACTTTTGTATCACCAAACATCCCATTAGGCATTTTGTTTCCTCTCATATTTTTACTTCACGGTTTTTCCACATTTTAATTCCTAAGACATTGAAGGATGCATAATCTGATCTAGATTGGAGGACAGCAATGGAAGTCAAAATAGTTGTTTTTCACCAAATTGGTACTTGGGGAAAAACTTTAATACTTTCTTGGCATTGAGGTTGCTACAAGGGTGGAAGCAAGAGGTAGCGAACCAGGACGGCCACCACCCATTGCTCCGCCCAAAAAAAAAATATTACATGTGTTTTTTTTTTTTTTTTTCATAAGTTGGCTTGGCCCGACACCCATTAGGCCCAGGCCAACTAGCCACTCTTAGTGATTTACTCATTAATCTTAGTGAATCAAATTTGTAATTCATTGTTTCCTAATAATTAAAACTATATAAAGCTTATTTTCTTTTTCTTTTTTTCCTAAGCATATAAAACTTGTTTCCAATTTATCACTGCTACATATTTAATACTGATTAATGGATACACGCTTTTCAGTTATTCACTTTGAATCCAGTTTCACCAGATGCATGGATAACTACTGAAATTATTTTTAATTGACACCTTTAGATAGTTTGTCAACTTCAAAGCCACTCAGTATCTCTAAGACATTGTCGTTCTCCTGAAAATAATTTCTGTTTTAATTCATAGCATATTGTGTGTCAAGAGTGTCTTTACTTGCTGTCATTATATAAATGATGAGAAACACAGAACTCTAAGACGTAATTATTACTCCAAACTATACTCATGCTATTTACCCTTGATTGGCATCATGCTATTACTCCAATATTTTTAATACTTTTAGTTCTTAATTTTCAATATTTTAACTCTTAAAGACATTTTTTGCATTACATAGGGAAAAAAAATTGTCATTTTACCTTAAGAATTCGTCCCCTTTCAAATTTGGTCCTAGTTTCGCTACTAGGTTGCTAGATCGTCGAAAAGTAATTCCTTGTCTCAAATAAAATCTATTCTTCATTTGTTGGAGGAAACTAGCTTGCTAGGTGCTCGACCTTTGTTCCTGTGGATCCTAATCAAGAACTTTCGAAGGATGATGGTGCAGTATTTGAAGAACCCAACAGACATCATCAATCGGTTGCTATTTTGAATGATTTAACCATAAAAGACCAAATATTTCACATGTTGTGATATTTCCTTAGAAGTTCATAAGGTTTTTCATTAGGATGCTGTGACTCGCATTATTCGTTATCTCAAACAAATTCCTGGACTTGGATTATTATATAGACCAAATTGGCACTTTATAGTGGAAGATTTTATCAATGATGATTGGACAAGTTCTCCTTCAAATTAAAGGTCCACTACTGGATATTGTACTTTCCTGAGAGGTAATTTCGTAATATGGAAGAGTAAGAAGCAGTAGTAATGAGATTTAGTGCAAACGTGATAATCAGGATAAAACAGTTTCTTCAAGAGATTGGTTAGAATATATTTGTTCCAAGTTGAGCTCATAGGACATATATGCTCCAACTTGAGGAGGAGTGTTAAAGGATACTAAGATTAGGATTTGTGTAGCTATGGAAAGATTCAGTGGAGTTTATGGTAGTTGAGATTTGCCATACGTGTGATCAACTATGTCTTGCACTATGTAATGTGTGAGGGAGGAAAGGGATGTCTCTTCCTTCTCCCTTTTCTGTGCAAATTCTATATTCCTCAAACAACATCAAAGATGGAGCTTCCAATGGCGATTGGAAACAAGTGTGCAAATTCCTTCTCTCTTTTAGTCGATTCATCATGTTGCTACTTTTGGTTTGGTATGTGGAATATTTGAACAGAATGGAAGAAACTATTTTTTGTTTAATGGATTTGGCCCATTCTTAGGGAGCCAACTGGGATAAGAAGAATAAAATTGCCTATGCCACCAATATTACCTCGAATTCAAGAAATAAAACCACCACTAAAGTGATGGTCCCAAGATCGTAGGGCACTGTTAACCAAGTTTTTGGCTGATAGTCCCTAAAATATAATATTTGCAGCCAAAATTGTTTGGAATATTGTTAGGCAACTATTGTGTTATTTGAACTACTGTTAGACAAGCAGAACGAAACAACTTATTTATAATGAAACATTAGGTTTATTGGATGCACTCTTTATATTTAGAACAAGATCTTTTAAGTTGTCTTTTTCGAATCACTGCAGAAAAAAAATGTTGTGATGCGAAAATTTAAGAGAAATACAGCTTCAACTCTTTTTACGTTTAAAGCTGAAAACATATTTAACTAAAACACTTCATCACTTTATTGTCAGCAATATCCAACCACAAAGTAGTAAAGGAGGGGAGGAGGGGAGAGGGAGGGAGGGGGGCAGACAACACTGGAATATTAAGAGACTGAAGCAAAAAAAATAAAAAATATAATAAAAGACTTTCCAGGAAACAATCAAGAAGCAGATTGTATAAATTCATAGCTCAACACCACCAGCATATTGCTTCTGCTCGTATATGTCTGCAATAGAAAAGCAAAATAAGAATAATCAGAAGATGGGATTTTGCTCCATTTTTCACACAACTAGAAGTAAATGAAGTTCCGGAATGGGCATCAAGTTTTCCATTCTGACAGAGGAAAAATCGGGACGAATGGATTGGAGGGACCTAATGGAGGGTGGAGAAAGAAAACTTTTTGGTTCAAATAATGATAGCTTTTAGCTTGTCATAAACATTTTAGGACCAAATTTCTTGTGTAGAAAACCAATATGTATATAGACGACATATATACTTAAAAGACTATTTAGGCCTACTTTTTTGGTTTCATAAGAAACCCAGATAATAGTCTTTTTTTTTTTTTTTTTTCTCTCAAGATACTCGAGGTTTTCCAGACTTTTGGAATTTTTAGGAGGGCCAATGAAATCCCAAAACTTTTTTAGTGAGAAGGGGCATTGAACACCAACGCAAGCTCAATAAGTTGAAGTATCCTCACATGCATTATTTGAAAGTAAGACTCCATTGATGATTGTCTCTTTTAAAAGTGTTATCTTTCGGGGGAGGAGGTTCATAACTCTCCAGAAGAGAGCCTGATGAGTAGGAGAGTGTGTAAGTGAGAGTTGTCAGAGGGAGAGAGAGACAGCGTGTTCCAACATGTACTCAATTTTTTAACTAATTGATTGCAACCTATATCTTCCGGTTGTGAAGTCAGAGAAAGAATCACAACCAAGAAAGAATTGATACATGAAAAGATATGAACTTTTAGTTCAAAGGGAACAATGACAACAACAAATAAGCCAGTTGACTGATTTGGTTGAGCAGTCTATCAATAGATTGTTATATAATTGTTCACTACTACCGGAAAATGTGAAATACATTCATACCTTGGTATTTATGATGATTCCAATAGATTTTGGATGTCTTTCTGCAAGGGAGAATGAAATAACAATCAGCTATAGTCTGCACCCTTCTGCAGAATCAAACACAAACAATGGGAAGACATTGTCCTGACCTCAATTTTAAGAGGTGATGTGGTTGGCGCATATCTCTCTACAACCTTCCCTCCTTTGTTCACCAGAAACTTTGTGAAGTTCCATTTTATGCTATCTCCAAATAGCCCACCTTTCTGTGATTTGAGGAACTTATAAAGGGGCGCTACGTTCTTCCCATTCACTTCAATCTATAATACATAAATGCAAAATTTAACAGATATTAGCATGTCTTTCATTTCTCCTTTCGTAATAATGATAATGATAATAATAACAATAATAATTTCTTTGGGCAGAGTACTGTCCAGAAAGAAATATGAATTACAGTACTTTTGCCAGAAACAACAAAATTGCTATTTGGGTGATGAGATGTCAAAGTTTGATACCGTCACAAAGAAGAAATGTAAACTAGCTGCATAGCCAACGCAGAAATATCAGATGTTTTGGGTTATTACATACAAATCAAGATTTAGTCTCTGGTTCATATTTTTCCTAATTCACATCTTTATCGTAATAATTTTTTTTGTAGTTCCGTACATAAGGATTCAGCAAATATTGGATCTCCGAGACATAGTTTTCACTGGAATGTTTTTTCTTGGGTTGGGGAGAGGAGGAAGGGGGGGCCAGCCAGGGGTTGGGGGGACGTTGGGGGGCAATTGGCGCAAAGATGGCACTAAAATGGTTGGAGAGAAAGTCACAATGTTAGTGCTGTTGTCACACAAGGATAATCATTTTGCACTGGAATTGCATAGATGGATTGCTGACAAAAAATTGTCAATTTCAGACGTTTTTGTTCATAAGGAATTACCTTATCAAAAACTGGAAATTCAGCTTTAAACATTGTGCAAACAACTTCCTGAATCTCCTCATTGCTTCCAGGTTCTTGTCCTGCAAACTGGTTGCAAGGAAATGCCAAGATCTCAAACCCTGCCCAAAAAATTGCAAAATTGGTCAGGTCCTTTTGAGAAAAATACATGCATTACTAAATTTATTACATAGATTTTCAAGAATGGAAGACAGACCTTGGCTTTTGTACTTTTCATACAAAACGTTCAATTCCTTGTAGTTTGTTTGCGTTAAACCACTGCAGCAATTCCCGTGTTTGTCACAAATACCCAAAAGCAGAATATACAGAAAAAAAAGAAGCAATACATACAAGGAAATTTTACAACCTTTAATAAAAAATTTCATTTAGTAAGAAAACTTTTTCTGCTTAAACTCTGCTAGCAAACAAATGTACGAAGTTATCACTTCCAATTGTACTTAAACATTTCATTCAATAAGATAGAAAACTTTTTCTGCTTCATTGACCTTGGCCTCTCATTCATCAGTAACTACTCTGACTTGAACAAACAAAATATCGTATTTGGTACGCATTTTATAAAGCAATAGGGATTCTGGGAGAAGAGGATAAAAGAAACCTCATAAACTCAATATGAACTACTTAGAGAAGATGTTTTAACTCAGGAAAAAAGAGAAAGGAAAAGGTTTCTATCTCACTGAAGAAGGCATGAAAGTCGAATTTGACAATAACCAAAAGTCATCATCTTCTAATTATTGGACATCTTTTATACTTCCTATATTTATCTGTTTCAAGGTTTTGCAGACTTTCCCACATTTATGGATGTTGATAGGTCCCATGGAGTGTGAATCAACATCTTATGCTAGCATTACAGGAAGTGTCTTGCTAAAGGGTGTCATAAAGGCACAGGCTGAAGAGAATTCAATACTGTGCTACTATCTGCAATGCATGTAGAAATTCACAGTGGGTTGGATCTATTTTCCTCAACGTGCGTACAGCTTTAATCTTTCTAAAACAAGCAAAAAATATAGAGATGGAGCATTACATGCTTCTTAACGTGTGCTAATCTCTGAGAATGAAGATATTTCCTTGCGTATTCAAGCATAAAACAGGTAAAAGATATGCATAGAAAGCTCTGACATATAAGGAAATTAGCTTCGCCCTATATCTAATTGCATGTGATATTTATTAGATCAACCTTTAGAAAGTGTAATCTCAGTCCATCCGTATTCTGAATTTGAAACTGCACATCTAAGTTAGCATGACAATCAAATCTTAAGCAGGTCTTGTTTAGATGCCTACATGACCATGAACCGCAGTCATTGTGTCATGTCTTAAGGCCTCATGGAGAATAATGGTGCAATGCTCCACAGCAAAGGGGCAGTTGAACAAACGAAAACATCATAACGTTTAAGTGTTTTGACCAAATGCTGTAAAATTCCAAATTATAAAACCACTTTCTCTACAATCAATTCAAACATCCCCGGGGTGAGAGAGAGATCCATAAAAATTGATTACCTCACAGAAATCAACGGGAAATAGGAAACGAATTATGTCAGGAACTTCTTAAGGAAAACAGATAAGGTTAGAATACCATTTTGAAGCAACGTTGACAATCAGGAGAACCTTCCCACTGTATTCACTCAGACTTACATCATTCCCGCGGATATCCTGCCAAAAAAATCATTTAGCGAAAGAAGCAGAAGAACAAGAAGGCCAAAAGTAAAAAAAAAACAAGTCTTGACTGCAAACAATTAAACTGTTTTCGCACTATATTTTTCTATCCTAATTTACGAAACATGAAAAGAAAATTTTGATTTGCGAATATATGCATCCAAACATAAAACAGAATAGAGACCACTAAGAAAAAGAACCGCACAAAGCGAACTCCCACAACACAGCTGAGTTGACCAAATCAAGGGCTCCTTTCTTTTTCTCGCTCCTCTTGTATTTGAAAAGCAAAGGACAAACCCGAATCTCTTACACTTCCAACAAAGTGAATATACCCCTTCTAAGTTTTCGGCACTCGAACATCATATAGGATTTAATCTAAGCTTCTCATATCTCTTTTTCTCAGCTACCAGAAGAGCTAAACAGATATGAAAAAAAAAAAGAAACCCAATACCTTGACGGTAAAATCATACAGGGACTTGGAAGTTTCTTCAGCCATACCGCGATGCAGAGGAGAAGATGGGTTTGTGTAGAAGTAGAAGAAAGCGATACCAACAACGAAAAGAGAGACCCAGTTGGCGAATTTCACCAAAAGCATCCTACAATGCTACCTCTATGATCCAGACAGCCCATACATAACACTGTCATTGAAAACACTTTCAAAGATGATAAAGAAAAAAATAGGGTCATCAATGACATGTTGACATTTCCTTTTCCTTCAAATATTTAAAGAGTATGGGTTGGCAGGTAAGGTTGGTTGGTGGAGTTACTGTTGCAGACACGTTAGGAACGGAATCGACCAAAATAGACCGCGTTAGCTTAAGCTGATAAGCTGATAGCATCGAAGAGTAAATTCCTATATAGGGTCAGAGTGACGAAGCAAAAAACGAGGGATGTCTCTTGGGATGTCGAAGATATTAAGGAAACTAGTTGTTTTGAGTGTTCAAATCAGACTCGCAGAAGATGATGGCGGCAATAAAGGCGGACGGGTATCCACGAAGAGAATGGTGGTCCGAGCTTTTCTCTCCACTTTTTTCTTGTTCATTTCTTTGACATTTGGGTTTGTCCTTTATTTCGTTGTTTGGACCCTCATGGTTCCCTCTTATGAAAGGATGACAGGATGTACTATTTAAACTTAATGCTCAGGAACAGCAGCGAAAAAAGTCTTAACTATATTCAGCTCAGTGTCAGATCGTTAGGGTATTACAACCAGGACCGGGATTCCTGCAATTCCACCGTTGTAACCATGTCATCAACGATATTGTCCAGCCGGTGTCTCCCAAATTTGATGAGACAACTATGTAATTTGACGAGACAACTAGCGTATGTGACAGCATAGACATTAGACAGACTAAGCAGTTAACTAAGATTCTAAAATAGGAAGGCTCTGAATTTCTTATTTTACTTCATATTTTATATTTTATAGACTCCTAATTTATATTTATTAATGTATTAACTTGATAAAAAATTAAAATAAATATCAAAATCTCCTTTTTAATTTTTAAAATCAGCATGGATGCAAAGAAGTCATAATTCAAAATTTCAAAGAAGATCGCTAGATTTCTAACTTTTTTATATTTCAAAAATTCTTTTTTCTAAACATATTCTTTTTTTGGGAAGTAAACAAAAACATATCCCATTTAGCCCTACTTTTACTCTTCTTTTCACCAACTTTTTTTTTTTGTTTTTCTATTTTAAACTTACATAGTCTTTGTTTGTCAAAAATTTTAATAAAATTTTATTTAAAATTTTACTTTTACTTTTATCACTCATTCACCAATTCCAATACCATCTCTTTTTTAACACCAACACAAAATTTTATTAAAATTTTACAACCAACACAATGTTATTTTCCTTGGGGACTCCAGCTAAGTCAAAAGTAATATAATTCTAACCTTTCAACTTTTAAACTTTTAAACTTTACACTTTAGTTTTATACTTTTATTTTATATTTGTTGTAGTTATCATTATTTTATGGAAAAAAAATTGAGAATTTGAGATAAGAATAGTGTACAATTTTATTTTTAGTTTATGTTTGTGTTCATTGTAGTTATTTTAGGATAATTTTGAGATATCTAATATGTCTAATAGAAAATACGAATCTAAAGTTAAAAGAATAATGAAAAACAGAAAAATTAATTCAATCTAAAAAAACAGAGATGTTGAATACAAAACTTTGATAAGTAATTTTGCATCTTAAAAAGTAAAAGAATAAATTTTAACTAAAATTCATTGATATTCTATATTTTAATATAATTATAAAAGGCCTTATTAAATTAAGCTTTTTGAAGTGAGAGGCTTCTCTCGTTTTTGATGTTTTTCACCCTTCATTTTATTTATTTCTTAATGCTCCTTCATCAGTTTTCACGAGTAAAATACTCGTTGCTCTCATGTTATTACTAAGAAACTACAGGAAAAGCTATTTAAGATTGTTAATCTGTTTGCTACCAATTCTTATCCTTGATTTTTCTCACTAGCAAGAGTTTGGCTTCCCTTCTCTTCCGTTTCCTCTGATTTCCCTGTGGCCAAACGTAGCAGCAGTTTGAACTTTGGGTTGAATATTCCCAGTTGATACGTCTGTGCCTTGGAGAGTTATTCTCAGTTTTGGGTTGCCCGGTCGTCGAATTATCGGTTCGTCTTTGGTGTGAATAGTATAAGACCAATGTTGTTTTTTTTTATTCTGGGTCATTTTCAATCTTTTGATTGATTTACGTTATCATCCTGGACCTAAAATTTTCATGCCTCAAAAGTTTGCCATTGAACAAACAGATGAGGTGCGTTAATTTGTAATAGAAATGGATTAAAATCTGCTGCTATGGTTGTGCATGTCTTTAAGTGAGCCACGAATCTGTGCTTCAACAATAGCAGGACAAAGCACATAAAAAAATCACATGTAAACTCGAACCATATCTATCTCTTCAAATCCATCCAAAAGGAAAGGCCATCGAACAAGTATCATCTATATATGGTTGGAAAAGGCGAAAAGCAGCAGCGTACTAGAGTAGAGAATAAAGAGGGGCATAACTCCACAGAGCAGAGTTTTCACCCATAGGAGCAAATAGGCCGTCACTGGGAGGAGCAGCTTCTCACATGCTCTTTCTCCTCTCACTCTCTTGCTGGAATGCAACTATTTGAATGAAAAACTCCTCCATAATCGGGAAGAGATTGCTCACAATGTTGCTCACCAGATACTTTGTGAAGATCAAACTTGGGCATCTCTTCCACTTCTCCTACATGCATGCAGTATATCCTCAGAAAAAATAAAAGAAAAACAATACATGCGTGTAACATTTACGGTCGACATATGTTCTAAGAATAGAGGGGAAAACTAAGGAAGCTTGTTGTGACAATATGGGAGTGACAAGTTTATGCTATAGAATTGTACTTTGGGAAGCCCTTGTTTTTAACCATTGAAAAGGTTTCATCGTACGGAACTTGGTCAAGGATAAAAGTCAGGAAACAAATGGCTGTTCATCTCATAGAAAGACAACTTTGTTTACAATCTTATTAGGCAACTTTGTTCACAACTTTGCTCACCAATCAACGTAGCACTAGTTTAAGTCAGACATCACAAGGTTCATGATAGGAAAGCCTTTCTCACACCAGATTGCAAAATGTGAACCACCGAAATTGTGTTTGCAGGTATGAAGCCCTTTGAAACGGAGAGCTTACATTTTAAGTGCATTGCATGTCAGTCTCCCAGTAATGCACATTGACAGTTGAGTGTGCCGCATCATAGAAAACACATGGCCTAGGAACATTTGTAACTTAGGTTTCAAGCTCAAAGAACTGGGCTACATTATAACCATTAAAAACCATAACCATTACGGAAAGCATATGGCTTGATTGAAAAGATGTTAACAGAGGGTCTGTATTGAAAACACTATCAAGCTAGAGGGACCAAAAGGGGAGAAAAAGAGAAGACGTCACTTTTTTTTTTTTTTTTTGCAGAACTTATACCACAGAGACACCCTCTCAATTAGTTCAGTCGCGAATTTTAAATACCCTAGGAGGACATATTTCAGGGAGGCCGTCAGTTTTTAACTTGAGACTCAAACCATCCATACCATGTCAACGGGCAGAAGATTCTAAAGATTGCCGATTAACAATAATGGAAATGCATACCTTCCTCAGATAATAGAACCTTGAGAAATTTGATATTGACCCTTTCCTCCAGCCACAGGGTCATGCCAAACTGGACTTGAGTCAGGAAAAGAGGGTAGACCTTTATCATCAATGGAGGCAACCTGCTTGATTAAAAAACAGATAGATTTACTGAAAAGTTTTATCTGAAGTGTTTCTTCTGAGGAGTCAGACAAAGCGTGGGATACACACGCAACAAAAGATAACACAGGAGTGACATAAAGAACATGGAAAAAAAAAGATGACAACCATTTTAGAAAGTATATGCAGCTTAACTAGCTAAGAAAGGTTTTGTGTCACGAGGATATCATCAGACAGGTCGAAGTGAAAAAGGGAGGTTGAACCTACTCATGTCTAGTATAGAACATGGACCACTTCTTATGGTTTCAATGACTTCAATTTGTCAGCTTGACTTGCTTAGGAAAAAAAATTTGTCTGCTTGACTTTGAATCACCCCAACCCAGCAAATTTATACTAATTAACCAAACGCTCCTTCAGATGCTGTATTGTGATACTTTATAAGAACATCATTGTGAATCAAACATGGACCTTCCAAACACATTCTACTCCTTTCCTGGTCAGTTTAGGCATAAATTCAAATGCAAACATGAAGCATGCAAATCAATAGCAATTATTCAAAAACTTTTTCTTCAAATTAAGTGTTTTAATCAGCCAAAGACTTGACAAAATGATATTGAAACAAGCAGAAAAAGAATGTAAAATTTAAATAACTACCAAGTATACAAATAAAAATTTGCTATCCAAATATTCTACACCACCCAACAGTGCATATGGTTCTGTTACATAGACTGATTAATTTCAGTACTAAAGAAAGTATCATGGCTGAATCTGCTTTTTGGTCAATATCCTGGCCAATTGTTCATGAAGCAAATAAAAAAAGTCAGCATGTTGAAGATAAAATAAAACCTTAATGCAAAAAACTCAAAACACAGCCTTACCAGATTGAGTTCTACCAAGATGATTGAGAAGCTCCTGTGGTCAGTTTTCCAAAGCGAATAAATCTCATTGTATTGAATCTTTTCATCTTCTTCCTAGAAGCATGGTCCACAAGTTCCTTTGCTCGTCAAGGGTTGCTTAAATTCAGACTGCTCAGTTGCATCTACATGGATGCAACATGTGCAGAGTTCAATTAGACATATTCAGCTTAAATGCCAGTTAGGAGCAATCTAGCACTGGCTAAGTAAACTTGTTCTCAAATTATCTGCTTTACACGTGTGAAGAGAAATACTACCACAACAAGAGAATAAGAACTCTGGCACTACCTGTTCCGAGGTTACAGCTGTTGACCATGGCTGCTTAAAAACTTCTTATCCTGTTCTATCAGGTTTAAAGCCTTCATCTATCTTCTCTAGCAATTCACGAGCCATTTTCAATTTTCCACACTTCTGGAATGCATGTTCAAAAGCATCCCTTACATAGACTGGTGGGTAGAAGCCATTTCCAACCATTGATTTCAGCTTCTCACAGGCTGCCCCTAGTTCACCTGCTTTACAGAGCTTCTGCAAGATCTGAGAGTTCAACTTCTGCTCCAGTTTTAGACGCAAATCCAACCGACCATGTTCCATCAAAAGCTTATCCACTAAACTATACGAGTGAGAATGCGGAGACAAGCCCAATCCTAACATTTCAATCAAAAAGTCATAAGCAGCTTCCCAATCCCTAGCATCACCATAAGCATGGATGAATGCCGAATAGGTCAAATTATCTGGAACACACCGCTTCTTGTTCATAATCTCAAAGACCGTTTTAGCATCATCTAAACTCCCTAGTTTGCATAGCATTGAAATGACAGAATTATAAACTATCAACTTTGGCTTCATACCACGGGAGAGCATTCTGTTGAACAAATGTCTTGCTTCCTCAACCAGTCGGCGTTCGCACAAAGTCTGTATGACAATGGAGTAAGCCTCTTGCACACAACTCAGCTTCCTACCCTCGATGACCTTCAACACCTTAACAGCTTCATCCATTTTACACAATCGACAAAGCTCTAACATAAGCTGGTTTATGACAAAAGCACTCGGTAATATACCCCGGTCATGAACTGCCCAAAACACTTCGACAGCAGGCTGTATAGCACCACCTTTAGCACCTACATTTGGGACTAAAATAGTAAATGGTCTATAAGCATCTTTCACTCTAACTTTCTCAACAGCTCCCTCTTTCGCACTCAATAAAGACAACTGCCCTATAAGAATATTGACAGCAGATCGAGTAGGAACCAGACCAGCCCTACTCATTTCACCGAAAACTTCAAATGCAATCTCAAACCTACCAAACTTACATAAACCAGCAAGAATATTACTATAGGAATAGGTATCGGGCGATTTGATTTTCCTAAATACTACAAGTGCAAAATCGATCAATTCCTCAGACCTTTCCTTCTTGCAAAGCACATAAAGCAAATTATTGTAGACAAAATTGTCGGGTTTACACCTGAATTTGGTTTCCATCTCCTCAAACAAGCAAATGGCTTCTTTGACCCTCCCTTGCCTGCCCAAGAACCTAATACAAATTGAAAATGCCCTGCACGAAAGTCGCCCCCTATACGAGAAAACTGTCACCAAAAGACACTTCATGTCATCAAAAAGCTTCCTCCTACCCAAGAAGTCAGCCATGTATTCAACCACACAATCATCAAACGTAAACCCCATTTGCAGTCCGGCCCAAGAAAAGAATTCCAAGGTCCTAATCCTACCCAACTGCCTATAGTTCATCAAAGTTTGAAGCACAAGATTAGAGTTCAACTTTTGTTTGAAACCCTTTAACAAAATATCAAGATCTAATTCGGGTTGATGGGTTTGGTTAGAAAGTAAAGAACAGATTGAGTTGACGTCAGAAGAACTTGCAGTGTCCAAAACCTGCGAGGCTACCCGTACAGTCAGTAAAGGGTGTGTTCTGGAAGTGGCGAAATTAGGTTTCGAATTTGCAGGAAATGGAGATGACTTGAAGGAGGTGGAGATAGTTTTGAAGAGGCTTGAGGAAAGAGGGAGAGGTCCATGCTTAGTTCTAAGGACCATTTGAGGTGTTCGGGTGAGGGAAGGTCAGTAGAGAAGAGGTTTTAGCTGTAGGCTGTAGCATGCTTGAGAGGCCGATGAGAACGGCTTTAAAAACCCCCCATTTTGTTTTTATTTTCTCTTTCTGCGCTCCTAATCTCTTCAATTTTTCCAAAATATTATTTTTACTCACGCCTCTGTTTGGATGAGCAGAATTTTTTTTTAAAAGAACATTTTATAACTACTTTTTCACCAATTTTAATAACATTTTACATACTTAACAATTTTTTACAAATTTCAATATACTTTTACAAACTCTAACAATATTTTCACCATTTCCAATAAAATCTATACGACCTTCAACGTGTCCATCCAAACTCACTATTGGAAAAACACTTTCTCATGCAATATGATTACCCTCCAGTTTTGTTTTATAAACCAAATTTATACGGGCCGACTTCCTTTGTAATTCATACTAAAGTTAAGTTTGGTTTTTGTTTGTTCCTCTAATCAATTGCTCAATGACATCGGAGCAAAGCCAAAGTTTTGGGGGCCTCAAAGTTAGAGCACGAGGCCCATGTCCAGTAGCACACAATAATGTAATGGACACTTTGGGAGAGTTTCGGTGGTCATATCACAGAGTTCCCTATTTCGCAGTTCAACTAATTTATCCTCCTCAGCATGTTTCTGTCTTTTTTTTTTTTTTTTTAAATATTATAAAGAAAATATTAACACTTTACACCCTCTAATTGCCATGCAGTTCTAATTTACCCTCAAAACTACTAATATATTTATATTTTACCCTATTTGGCTGCCAAGATTATGCTACAGTTATTTGTCATTTGGTGCAAAGTGTGAACTTAATAATAATTGGGTTGTAGTTTTATATGTGCAATTTGTTTGAATTTGGTATTTAGAATGTAAATTGCAAAATATATGATAATTAGAAGATGAAAAGTGTAATTTTCTTCATTTTAAAATAGTAAAAAAAAAAAAGCAAAAAAGAGGCAATAATAAAAATGTCGGAAGTGTATAGACTATAGATTTTCCTCGGATAAACCAACAAGTTAAGCGGGGAAAGATACATGAGAGATGTGTAGTAGTGCTACAAGTTTAGTTTGGCGCAACTTTGAGACGTAACGTACGATGGCTACGTGGAAATCACGTGCGCAAATCGTAACGTACCGAGAATACCGAGAATGTCGTTTTCCAACTTTTGAACCAAGTTGCGTGTTTCATAAGAACTAAAAGATAGAGACTGAGTTCGTTGTGACCTAATTGAAAACGTGGAGGGAAGCTCTTAATGGGAATATTCCAAAGAGTAAAGAGTTGTTCCCGGACGATTGCCGGCCGAAATAACTGCGAGATACCGGATATTCGGCAATGTACAGAGCCTAAGGAAGTCCCATATGTCGAAAAATCAAACAGTTTAGGGGCATAAACCGCCATTAGTTATGATCTGTAGACTGTAATAAACAAGTATCTATATGCCTGCTTAATTGGTGAACTGTTGAGCAAATTGTATGATATATATCTGAACTCCTGAAGAAAAATTCTGCCTATATCTTTAGAAAAACACCAGGCATTCAACTCTCAAGAGACAAGTATCTCAAATGCCTATTGATACAACATTGCATGTTGGTAATTCTCTTCAAGCATGCTAGCCTCAGCCTTTTGAGTTCTTTTCTGCAGTCAAATTTTGCTTATTTTGGACCCCTATCTAAAAACATCTTTAAAGCAACAATGATGCCAATGGTTCAAGCCTAGCAACCAATGGGAGGGAAAATTTTTCATATATACTGCACTTCTAGAGAAGTCCGATACCTAACAGCAGACATCACATCCTAACAGTATAATTTACTAACAAGAACAATGAAACGAGCAGAATCAACTACAATCACATAACAAAACCCAGCACCGTTCAATGTATTCCTTTGAGATCTTACAGTACACCTAGGCAGGCAGAACAACGTCACCAAAGACGATGAACCAACATTGTTATCTCTTCTCAAACATAAATGTCAAGAAATCATGTTCTTGATAAAGAGATTGATATGAAATTTGAGAACTAGGGGAAATCACATGTTCAACGAAGATGAACAAGTTAGCTCTCCTTATCTCCCTCTTCCCCTTTGCTCCTGCAGTGTCAGCTGAATGGGCATTCATCTATCCATGGGATGGATACACATAGGTTAGCACAATTAAGCATTTCGAGTATCGTAGAGCCATAACTTCCATTATAGGGTCTGTACAGTGAGTACCAAGAGAATGACACATGGTTAATTCAGTTAGGTTAGTTACCTCAGCAAATGCAGAGGTCTGCAAGTGGCTGTGAAGCTCTAATGAAGGTTCTCACCGCTGCACACAGCCAACAACTAAGGTTGGAATTCAGAGCCACACAAGAGACTCACAAACCAGAAAATGATATATAGTTCCAGAAGGATAACTTTATTCAGATCATTGTTTATTTTCAGGAGCTGGATACAATAATCATAAACCATATCTTATCCCCGGAAGAATGGAGTCAGACTCATGAATTCTGGTTAAATTCAAACCTGATACTTCCTTCTTCTTCATTGTCCTCCTTCCTTGTCATTAAAGCCAACCCATCAACAATAGGTTTTAGAAGATCCATCTCCAGCTAAAAAATTGCGAGAACATTAGTTCCCAAAAAAGGTTTGTCCTGGAGGGATAATTGAAGCAGAAGTTCCACAAGAAGGTCCAGGCTAATGGCTTCCAATTGCAACGAAAATGTCCATCCATTTTCGATGGACCCGTTAATGCCTTTAGCTGCATAATTTAACAGTGCATGCCACAGCCTGCGCCCAAAATTTGAGCCTTGCTTTAACGTCTTCCGGATGGTCACCTGGGCAGGAAAAGCACCAGGAGTAAGAATCAGATGCCTGATCCTAGCATGAATTAAAATCACAAGCACACTCGCAAACTAAACAGGAAACAAGTTCAGAAAAAAGGTCTATGATAAATAAAGATAAAATGACTATAATTTACAGCGTAGAGTAATATGAAGATACAAGTTACCCCAATGGCTTCTAGAAAAGCATCACTAAACCACTCTATAGTTTTGTACACAATCTTTTGCATTCCAATTAACAGATTCTCCCACATCCCCCACACATTATGTTGCTTGAATTTGGATGAAAAATAGAATAATTTTATGTGCTCCAAATCCCAGGTGGGTATACTACCAGAGTTTCCAAAGGACTAAGTAATTTGCAAACCCTAACCACAGGTTGCCCCAAAGTGACCATAGGAGGTAATTCGTAATTTGCCCAACAATTAACAAAAAAAGGTCAGAATGTGGTGATTGATATTATGTAAAATCAATTTCTCAACAAAATGTAACAATTTGACATTAACTATTCTAGAGAAAAAAGGAAATAACTTCAAATGCAAAACAGACTAAGCAGATCAGATACAAAACCTTATCAACGAACACAGTAAGTCAATCACCTAGAGGAACCTAAGCAGAACAAATCCTCATTCGAAAAAAAAAAAGTCATTCAGTTCATTGTTTCGTCCGAAACCGAACAACCTAGAACTTTAAAAATCAAATGACGCAGCTCATCATTTCAACGACAAACGGCGTAAGTAAACTAACTCGCTGCGACAACCAAAATTTTCCCTCATAAATGGAAGAAATGCAGATGATCTCGCTAATAAAAAAATCCCCAGCAGATGAAATGTTAACCCAAAGAAAGACCTTTAATATCAAGAAAAATCTGCCAGAGAACATACAAGACCACAAAACAAACATACTCACCAGGACCAGAGATCCTCCAACTTGCAATTGGACTCGACACCGACGAGCAGGAGTCCGTGGCCGCCGCTTGAGAACTCTCTGGAGACTTCTGGTGATCATCCATGTACTTCTGGCTCATGGAATAGCAGAGCTCAAGCGCAGGCAAAGTGTTACAGAGCTCAGGAATTTCATCATAACTGAAACCAAAGCCAAGATCCAAGCACCCTTTGAGCTCATCGAGATCCTCGTCCGTCAAGCTTTTGGTCCTCGTCAGATCGTCCTCATCGGCAGACTCAACGTACCCTTCAAGCAAAACCTGGTTCTTCTTCTTTCTCTTGCTGCTGTTACTGATACTCAATTTTGCCCACTCTTCGTCTTGGTCGAGTATCCCCGTATCGCTTTGGTGGGAGTTCTCAAAAGTTTCGTTCTCTGGGTTTTCATAGATTGAAGTTTCGGAGGATACCCATGATTCAGATTCACAAGGAAGGCCTCCCATATTTTGTCTCTCTCAACTCTCTTCCTTTGCTGTAAGGTGTTTGTGAGGGACGGTGGGGGGCTGCTTTTAAAGTTGAATCCAGAGCGGCCACTGTCCAGATCGCTTTTTTCTATTTCTCTTGTTTTTTTTTCCCCCCACTATTTCAGGATAATTTCGATGGGATGGTGTGCTGTACACTGATCTTACGCCACCCGTTTCTACCACCAGCATACATACGGTTATTTTTCAAAATAAAAACTTTTAATAAATTTGGAAATTTTTGGCAATTTTTAACAGAACTGATATATGGATGAAAAATATTAAATTTTTATATTTTTTGGGGTCTTGTAAATGTTTATTTAATATTAAAATAAACAACTCGAATCTAATGAAATTCCTACTACCTAACTAATTTTACCCCACTGGACAATCGTTGGGATATATAATAAAGTACATTACTAATATTCTTTTATAAATTGTTATATTATGTAGCGATGGGGTTCAAATAATTTCTATAGTTATTTATTTCATCCGCAGATGATTTTGATGAATTCATGCATGCGTTGATGATGATAAGTGAACTGGGCGCATGCGATGATGTATGTATGTATGTATATATTTATGTGTGTGAATGATGATGTGGACGGGGGGACAGCTGTACTTGGGTGGGGATGATGATTGACAGAAATAATAAGTAGACACGTGGTGGTGGTTCGAGAGAAGGGTAGATGTTAAAATAGGACGACAGGTTGAGTAGGCCCAATAGGAGGAGGAGGTGGGAGTGGGGTCCACCATGTTGTTCATGATTTTGTTCTTGGATTTGCTTGCTTTCAGTAAGGCGAGCATGTGATGCGAGAGTGACTTATGGGCGCAGAGGGAACTTTTTTTTTTTTTTTCTTGGTCTTTGGACGCCACCTAACTCCCATAATATATACAAAGAAAGCTTTTATCCAAAGCCATTGTTCGTGCTTCATTTTTGCTTCACAAAATCACTCACTCAATTATTATTTTTACTTATAAAAGTGTAACGTATATTAATCACTTTTTTTCTACTAACCAACTCTGTTTGATGGATAGAAATTTATTAAAAATAGTCTAGATTCTATTAAAGTTTGTGAAAAATATATTAGAATTTATAGAGAAACATTCAAATTTTTGAAAAAGTAATTGTGCTAGAAGTTATGTGTGAAAGACTAAGAATCGAGTTAACACACAAACAACCCTTAGTAAGATCATAAGATCAAAATCTTCTGTAAATTTATATCCGAATTGTATGATGCAATTTGAAGAAAGATGGACATAATCAGTATATTTCACACTATTTTAACCTGTCGACGTAAAATTTCAGACATCATAAGTCCTACAATGGAATCCACCTATTGTATCTGTCTCTATACACCATATAATTCAAGTAGGAAATTATAGAGAATCTTAATCTAAGATCACATTTTGTATTTTGCCAATTACGTGCTCATAGTACATTGCCTGCTTTTATTTCAAGTTTAGATGGTATACCATTTTGGGTAACTTTTGAATATCCTCTTGGCTCGAGGTAACATGATTGAAAAAATAGATGAACAACATTTTAAAAAAGATCCACCTATTATTTCTTCTATATGCTGGAATCATCTTAATGGAACCGACTTAATATACTGACATCCTCGTATATTTAAAATCACACTTTATAAACTTCATATGTATTTTGCCAACTGCAAGCTCATAGTCTTTGGTTTGCTTGTATATATTGCAAGTTTATATGTTGTCCCCCATTGGTATTAATATTGATTTTACGCAGCTCTAGGCTTTAGGCGAACAACATTAAAAAAA
Organism: Morella rubra; assembly: GCA_003952965.2. NCBI lineage: Eukaryota > Viridiplantae > Streptophyta > Magnoliopsida > Fagales > Myricaceae > Morella > Morella rubra. The sequence continues at coordinate 20,854,194 of CM025853.1, read as the reverse complement.
CAAATAGTATACCAAAACTTTGAAGAAAATCATAATAAAAGCCTAGAGTTAATAGACGAACCTGCAGGTGGGTCAAAAAAAAAAGTGGCATGTACATAAAATTAGAGAAAGAAAACGAAAATCATAATTAAAAAAAATTATAATTAAAGAAATTCGTTGCAGCCGAACTTTATTGTATGGACTCACACAAATACAGAAATGGAATAAAGAAAAAGGTTTTCCTTATGTTGGTTTGCTTTCGTCCAAAGGAATCTCGTTGCCAAATTTTGCTTTTCCTGATGAAAAGCCAAAAGACTTTTTTCAGGACCACGTAAAGGAATCAGGATCGTGTGGCTTGCAGAGGGATCAGGTCAGGAAGCGTCCCCAAATTTCCAGGTTGGAACACAAAAATGACAAGTAAAAGAAAAAACCCAAAAAGTAAGAGAGCAAGAAAACTACTTTTAGCAATAATGTGCGATTTGGTAGACAGACATATATATATATATAATGTTTGTCTTTGTATCATGTGGCTCTTCTTTAGTTTTGTAGAAACAGAGGAAAATACAAAAGAACATGGAACGTGATGCTTCCAAGATGAAAGCATGAAGGTTTTGTGTCTTTGTAGCTGAATTGACCCAACAACGGTACAACCTACTTATGTTTTGTGGTTTCTATGAAAGTAATGCCTCAAGCGTAAATGCTGTGAGGAAATTGATATATATAATTGAATATACAGATAAAAAATGACTATACATTAATTACAGTTTAAATTTGAAAGTTCTACCATTGTGGAGAATACTCAATATCAGCGTATCGGGATTCTCCTCTAATAGTTTCAATTTTGCATTGCTTCAAATTGTTCCTTAGAATATGGAGAAAACTTTAGATTACACCTTATATTTATGGACAAAAATCAAATTTGATCCTACAAACTTCTAATTTGTCTGATTAGGCTCCATAAGTTTTTAAAAAATCAATTTTCATTCTATTTGGGAAGTGATATGGATTGAATGAAATGTCCCTCTAACAAAAAAATTATAAATATAAATTGAAAAAAAAATATAATTTCTATATTTTTACTTAGAAAATATTACTTTTTATCTTTTTTTTTTTTTTTGAATTTTTCAATGTTTTTAGTAATGTTGTTTGGATGAACATTTCAATCATTTTTCATATAATTTAATGGTCAAATCAAACAGAGGACGAAAATTGATAATTTTTAAAAATATAGGGGGCGTAATAGACAAATTAGAAATTATGGAGTCTAATTTTAATTTTTAATCTATAGATATAGGACATACAATGATATTCCCCTAGAAAAAAAAAAGTGTGCTATTGTATTTCATATATAAAATGAGCAAACAACCTAAGGAAATTGCAATCTATTAAGATTTATTCAAAGAGAGGAGTGTTGTATGAGGAAGGTGGAGACAGAGTAATTGTTACAAATTACATATTTATATTCCTATACTGTCTGTTGGATTGGTAGTAATTAATAGATCCAATCCCCGATATCCCACCAAATTATTTTTTGGGAAAAGTCATTTTGAATCCTCTAACTACTAATAAAATTTTAAATATGATCTAAACTATCAATCTTAACATATTAAGCCCTTCAACTTTCACAAATAGTCAAATTATTGCACTCTGAAATAAAATTTAAGAGTCAAAATTGTGCCACGTGGCACATTTACAACACACGTAACACGAGTTTGATCGTTGGATCGTTTATAGCGGTGTAAATGGATGAAATTTAGTAGTTTGTAGGCTCAATGTGTCAAAAATAGTAGTTTAGACTCATATTTAAAATTGCGTTGATAGTTAAAGGGCTCAAAGTGATGTTTTCCTTATTTTTTTCTATTTCTTTCAGCCGAAACCCATCTGACCAAGTTATGATTTTCTTTATCAATGACAAAGATAGAATTCTTAGTAAATCTTTCTCTCGGTGCATGCTTTTCTTGTGGAGTAAAAACTTTTCGGTTGTGGATTTTGTGGTGTCACCCACGCAATGCACGCCATCCTTTTAGGTAAAAGTGAAAAGAGGAGTCGAGATTTCAGGCTTGTTATGTAGGTAGAACAACCGACAAACCATTTGGCTCTTCCAATTTATGCAATGTATTTGTATAACTTATAACATTATTCAAAGGAAAAAAAGAAGTTATAGTTTCCTTTCTTTCTTGTCTCTCCCTTCCTTTCCCTTGCCCAATCAATGCATGACATTGCCACCACAACATTTTTCTTAGGTAATAAGAAAAATTTATACAACAATTAAGCCAGGACAAACTTTGGAGCAGATGGAGAGGACAATAATATTGGGACTTGTTGGAGAAGTTTGAAAAAACTCTCTGAACATCTGAATCTACGACGTGCGTGAGAGATCATCCCTTACCACTAAGCTAAATCCAGGAGAAGTCAATAAATCTGCTGCAAATTACATATGTAAGACAATATGAAAATGAACTCAAGCTTACGTGATAGAATTTTCTATGTCAACACTATTAATCTAATTGGTCTTCTAGGAATTAATTGACTGAGAAAGGGGGGTAATTTAATATTAATTATAAGGGTATAGAAGGCTAATCCAATCTGAAAAGATCAAAGGCTGATGAGTCACCATTTTCATACGATCGATCTTCTTGCAATGTCGTGGACTAATACCACATTAAGCGTGATAGATCGGTAAGTGGCAGGCCGCCTTGATCATTGAATTGTCCATTGCGTGCTAAAGTAAACATTTGATCCGGCATATCATTTGGAATAATTCCTCTTTATCATTTACCTTGATCGTTTATCTTCTTCAATCCACGTCGGATTTCATATTTAATTATTTCTGAGTACTAAAATATTATATTCCATCACGATATCTTTTCTAATCCCTTCCCCACTTGCCACAAGATCTAGTTCTAGCCAGCAGTGCCTGAGCCCGTCTCCATCGATCTTCTCTGATCTGTTTATCAAGTATCATACAAGCAATATAATTAATTATTATAATATTATTGTTTCCATTTTGTTTAATTAGTCTTAAGTATCCGATCTCTTGCTTTGAATTTTTTAAAAATATGTTTATTTATTGGAGAGTGGAATATTGATGCCAAGTCAATCTCTCTATTAAGCTCATGAGACTTGCATTTTTAAGGCAATATTGTCGAATGTTAAAGCTTATGATCCACGGAGAAGAACAGCTTAAAACTTCTCTAAGTGAAATCTGAAATTTGTCCGCTGAAGGTTAGTACCCGGAATGAAATTATTATATAATCTAATGGCATAATAAGTGTATTAATTCTTAAGATACTTATTGAGCTATAACTGGAATAATTTCGAATTTAAAAGAACTGAAAAATCACTACTCTATAGAGATAATTTAATTAACTAAAATAAAATTCAGGTATTAATGACTAATTTTGAAGACATCTAATCTAACAATTTTATCCTAAGAAACGTATTTAATATTTTATGATGTATATAATAAGCAAACAATTCAAACTATATATATGTACCTGGGAATATGATACCATGCTAATTAATAATCGCTCTTCCAAAAAAAAAAATAAAAAAAAGCAAAAGTAAGTGAGGTACAAAATCCTATCAAAAAAACTGTGCAAAAACTGCTTTTGGTTTTGCTTAATAGCAAATTAGGCACATGACTAATGAGATTTATCCACAGCTTAATTTCGTACCGATATAATTTATGTGATATTAACTTCTAACAAATGAATCTCTAAGTACAACTTTGAATGAGTCGATTTTTGTAATCTATTTTTTAAATAATAAGTCATTCCGTTCACGTCCACTAAAAGGAATGTGATTAAAGATAAGCTATCCGACCTTAATAATGGACATCCCGACCCTAACCCCCCAACTTCTAAGGTAACTCAAAAATGACAACTAAAAAAAAGAACTCAAGAAATATGACAAGGAAATTTAAACTGCTTTAGCAACGTGTGAATGGTATAAACAGTATATAATATAATCTTTGTCTCTGTATCCAGTCCAGCATACATGTGGGTCTCTTCGTAGAAACCGAACAAAATACAAAAGTACATGGAACCTATGCTTTCAAGATGAAAAGCACGAAAGTTTTGTGTCTTTATAGCTGAATTGACCCAACAGGCAACAACCTTACTTATGTCTTGTGGTTTGGATTTTTCAGGTACTTCTAACCGGTTCCTTCAGAACAATTCTTTTTATGTAATTGTCGTATTTCATATATAAAATGAGCAAACAACCTAAAAAAATTGCATTAATGATCTGTTAAGATAGTACTGTTCAAAGAGAGGGAGTGCACGAGGAAGGTAGAGATAGAGTAATTGTTGGCAAAATACATATTTATATTACCATATGGTCTGTTGGATACCCCCACTAAATTAGTTTTTCTATTTCTTTTAGGCGACACTGATCTGACCAAGTTGTGATTTTCTTTATCAATGACATCGCTGTTACATACAACCCCATCAAATGAGTTAGAAGATTTTGTATACTTCTTATCCAATAGAATTCTTAGTAAATCTTTCTCTGATCAGTACACGTTTTCCCTGTTGAGTAAAGACTTTTAGGCTGTGGATTGTGTGGACGTCACTCACCTAATGCAGTACTCCACCATTCGAGTAAAAGTGATGGAGAATCCGAAATTAATGTAGGTAGAAAAACCGAGAAACCCTTTTGCTCTAACATTATTCAAATAGGAAAAGAAGTCAAGTTCCTTTCTTCCCTCGCGCTACCTTGCCTTTGCCCAATCACTGCATGCAATATGGAATTGTCACCACAGCACTTTTTTTTAGGTAACGAGCGATCGAAACTCGTGCAACAGTTTCGTGCTCTTTTGGAGCAGGTGGGAAAAGCATGGCAAAACTCTCAAGTGTATACCTATACCCACATGCAAGATGCACGACTTAAGTGAGGATACGTAGTAAGGATTTAAACTCATGATGCCGGAGTCTATCTACGATGTGCCCTAAAAAATACCCTTTACCACCAAGCCACCACAATGTTAATAACCCTAATTACAACAAAGATTGGTCGACAGACAAGCAGCCAATTATTATAACTCTCTTGCAAAATACATATATTGATATATAAGACAAAAGATCATATGGATCAAAATTAACTCAAGCTTACGTGATAGAGTTTTCAATGTTTAATACTACTATTAGAATAACTAGAGGTCTTCTAGGAATTGACTAATTAAGAAACTGATAATTAAAGCAGGTAATTATTTCATCTTATAGCTAGGGTAATATAGAAGGCTAATCCATTATCCAATATGATCACAAGTACAAAGGCCGAGTCACTATTTTCATACAATATCTCCATGCAATTAATGTTGACCAATTCTATCATGACTACATATATGATTAAACGAGATAGATCGGTAAGTGGCAGGCCTTGATTCCATTGTCGATTGCGTGCTAAAGCAATACATTTTGATCGATCCGGCATATTATTTGGAATAATTCCTCTTGCTTTCCCATATATGTTCAGATTAGTACACCATGCATCAACTTGTCTTGGGTACGCTACCTCGAGTTTATAATCTTCTTCAATTCATATCGAATTTTATATATATTTAATTCTTTCCGAGTACTACTAAAATATATATCCATTACGATATCTTTTCTAATCCCTTCCCACTTGCCAAAAGATCTTCTGGCCATCAGCGCACGACCCGGCCGCCTCCATTGTTAATGGGTTGAGACAGCTCTAGAATATACTGGAATATAGCTAGAGTACTTCTTTTGTGTTTATCAAGTACCATACAAGCAATAGATCGATCAATTAATATTGTTTAATTTCATTTTGTTAATTAGTCTTAATCCCTTCTAATATTGTGTGGCCCTCGATCGCATCCCCTTGGGGAGAAATATCTGATCTTTCCATCTTCTCTTGCTTTGATGTTGTTTTAAATATGGTTCTTTATTAATTGTACCTTATTTATTTGAGAATGGATTGATGCAAACTCAATCTCTACATTTCAGCTCATGAGACTCGATCCGCAGAGAAGAACAGTCCAAAACTCCTCCAATAAGTGAAATCTCAAATATGTCTGCGTAAGGTCACTACACGGAGTGATTATAATATATCATCTAACGGCACGATAAGTGTAGTGATCTTAAGATGCTTATAATTAAGCTTGGAACAATTTCGGATTCAAAAGAACTGAAAAATTACTAGTACTCCATGCTAACTTTTCTATAATTTAATTATCTGCACAATTAATATTATGTCATATGGAACAAAGCACCCTTGAATAAAGATAATTAAATTCAGATAATGACTTTTGAGGACATCAAATCTAACAATAATTTTATCCTAAGGAAAATGAATGTATGATATATATAATAAGCAAACAATTAAACTATATGTATCTGGCAATATAAGACCATGCTAATTAATAATTACCCATTACAAATAACGAAAACAAAAGCAAAAATGCTTTTTGGTTTTCTTAATAGCAAATTAACTAGGCACATGGGCCTAATTATATTTAATTTGCATTTTTCCAATCTAATTATGCACAAGATATATGGAATTTGTCGGTTTTTATAATTTTTCTTTGAAATTCATTATTTTCAAAGCTCGAATATCGCAAATTTGCAATGGGATTTCAATATATAATAAATTAATCCACGTGAAAAACTTTCTTTAGAAGGTTCGTTATATACGTCACCCCAAATCGAAGTCGGCAACTTTGAAACGATCGAAGTCATGTGAAAACTTCCTCAAGAAAACATCTAGATATATATGTCATGTGAATTTCACTGTGAAGTTCATCAATGATCACCATCACAGCAGAAGAACACTTGAGAAGAGGGATAGAGTCGGTCATCCTTATCTTCAGACGGAACGTACGGGAAAACATGCAGAAGATAAAATTGATGACTCGGCCATGATTCCTTTCAACATCAACCTCATATATGTGGATAGTGGCTTAGAACAGATATTCATGACTATGTTTGATTACATATTTCAAAAATATTTTTTGGTTCAAAAGAAATTTCTCATCCACGTATAAACTTTTCCTTAAAATTCTTTTCAATGTGCAATACAAATTTTCTTCTAATCATTAATAATGTTTAGATTAGCGTTTTTTTTCTGAGATATGACTTTCAAGATTTTTATAAAGAATAATTTAACATAACAAATATTTTAAATAAAGGACAAATTATAATTTTCCCTTTCAAACTACCACCCGATTCTTAAAATATTGAAACAAACTTTAATTCGTAACAACTCACCATCTGAACTATACTTCTCGTTGCAATTCCATCTCTCAACTTTTAAAGCCATTATGTCAAACGGTTTCTGTCCCTGCATAAACGGCACATGACTCTCTCTTTACTTGAAAAGACAGATTTGACTATATCAATTCTAAATGAGTTATTTTTTTAATTAAAAAAAACAGCTTAGTACATATTATTTCTTAGGTCTACAAATTGTTAGAAGTATTGTAGAAGACTGGGGAGAGATCAAATGATGGTAAATTTATTTGTTCACTTAAGAAGAAGGTCACGTACTCGTCAGGTGAGACAGAAATCATTTGACATTATAGCTCCAGTGGGTTGGGAGATGAAATCACAACTATAACTATAGTTTTGGGTATAAGTTATAACAAGTTAAAGTTTATGTGGTATTTTAAAATCGAGTAATAATTTGAGAGAAAAAAATTATAACTTACCCTTAAATGAAATATTTTAACGAACTCAAATATAAAAAAAATAATAAAAAATAAATTAGTGTTAGTGTCCCGTTACTAACAAAATTTTGTGTCAAAATATATCCTAATTAAATTATAATTTATTAAATTTGTTTACTTAAAATATTCAAGAGATTAAAGAAATTCTAAATATTATTAAGGTTTAAATCGAAAATTTCAATTTCAACTGCTAAATATCAATTTTTTTTACAAAAAAAACTAAAAAGAAAAGCAACACTGTAGAAGACTTGGAAGACTCGGCCATTCGTTTCTTTGATTGGTGGCCGGTGGGGGCCAATAGTCTACGGCTCCTTTGTCCATTAATATGTATATGACCTGCTGCGTATCATGCATGATCATGAAGAAGCATGCATGGGGCTCCTAGCACTGAACCATCATGCATGGCACCGTTGGCACGTACAACTGATGACTTGACATGGCGTGGCGTGACCATAGATACCGTGATTCACGAAGTGCCACGTGGGTACTAATTATTGGGCCGCACTAGAAGAAGACAGTAACAGGCCAACAACCCACGTGGCCAGTAGCTATCGGTCAATAATTCAGCGGGGAACACGAATCAGCATTCTTTGGTGAGCCGAATTTGAGGACAGCTGAGGGTGGTCCCACAAAATTCAATAGAAAACATAAATAGTGCCCCCAAACATCATTCAAATGCTGCTGGTGTATTTTTGGTCCAATCATCTTGTGCCATCTAAGCAAAATCTAAATTTTTAAATTTTAGACTGCTGCTTTTACTGTAGAGTGTGGATGGGATTAAAATTTCATGCTGTTGCAGGATACTTTGAGTGTACCTCATGACCGGATAATATACCTCTTAAGATACATATAGAGAGTTCCCACTTCCCCACAACCAATTATGCAGTGGTTTACGCAGTAGATTAACTAACAGCTATTTTTTTTTTGTTTTATATTATATAACCTTATTTTTATAATTTTTTTATTCGCCATCTAATGATTAGTCTTCAAAGCAAGAAGAGGTCTCTCAACATTTGAAAAAAACAAATGGAAAAAAAATACAAGGTTTTTTAATAGATTAGAGTCTCAAATATTCTTTCTAAATTGCTGAGAAAAAAATATTCTTTTTAAATTATAAATAATAATTTAAAAACTTTACAACGACATTATTAAATAATGAGATCTATTTATTATATTTATCTTTTTTAAAATTATATATTTAACTGGAAGTCCGGTACATAAAATATTTAATTTAAATTAACATGAAGCGCAGAATTAAATTTCAAATCAAGGCCTTAAATCTAATACCGTATTTATATTCTTTAATATTTACTCTTATGTATAGATTAAATTTTTATAATTAAAAAATACAAAAAATATATATATTTAATTAAAATTAAAATTAAAATAAAATAATAACAAAAATCACTAACTTTCGAACATAATATTAGAGATGATCCAGTAGAGAGTCAGATCTCTAATATGGACCCAAGCTTTTTACATATTCTCCCTGTCATGTCATTAGAATTTATTATTTAGACCCTACAGCTTGGGAGAATCATTGCGTGACACGTATATTTATGTATACTTATTAAAAGATTAAAACTTCTTAAAAGCAATAGTATTTGGGCCGCAATTACAATTGGCCTGACTAATTAACTCCACAAATCTGGCTCTATTGACCTGCTTCTCTGACATTTCAAAGTTATGATGCCAGATTAGACCCACAAAGGTTTTTTGCTGTCGTCTTATTTTCCTGTCTACGTCTTATTTGCTTTCACATTTTTGCACATTTGACCCATAAGCAGTTGATGTTGTTCACATTTTACAGGCTGGAAGCCATTTCAAAGGTTGGTGCCCACTCTTCTCTTTGGACCTACAGACACTAATACCGTTCACACACCTACATCATGTTAGATTTTTTTGGCCATTTCGACGTGTGTTTTGTTAAGAAGATTTGACATTTGTTTCCAAATCCTACAGAACTTTTGTTATATATATATTTTTGTTAGGAAGCATTGTTAAAAGATACTTGAAATATATATATCATTTTTTGCTTCCAAATTATATGCTAAATGTTATTTTTAATTTTTAAACTATTAATTTCGTTAAATTGAATTCTCCAATTATAAAATGTTATCAATATTGCATACGGTGGTTTTCAATTTCGTTGGGATTCATTTTCGATGGAAAGACCAATAACGATCATCATTTATTACACTATGATATTGAATGCGGTGTTACCTGCGTACACGTAACAACATTGTGTTTTTTTTTTTTTAAAAAAAAAAGCAACAAAACTCTTAAAGTGATTTAATTCGAGAAAAATCGACCTCCTAAATAAACATACATTTGTAAAAATATTCTATTTGCCACGTTCATAAAAATATTCTATTAGTCTCGTCTTCCATCGCCTTGGTGTGTGGATGGATCAAATCTTGCTGCTGTTGCAGGATACTGGGTGTGTACCTTATGACACGAGAATCAAGCACTTAAAATACATACATCTAGAGAGTTCTTTTGAATATCTCTCTAACCAATTCTGCAAGGGTTCACATCAAATAATATGCATGTATTAATTTTTTTTGTTTTGTTTTATACAACTAGAGCACCAAAGCTGCCTTAATTTCTACTTTATATATATTTTTAGGAGAAAATATACTTTTTACCCACAAACTACTTGGTAGTGACATATTGCACTCCAAATTACTATCTTTAAGACATTACACCTCAAACTACTAATGTTAGACACTTTGTACTCTAAACTATCCACTTTGACACATTATACCCTTCAACTATTAATATTAAATATTTTATATCCTCCATTTGACAATAACACTCTTGAGAAATTAATGAATCAACAATATCTTTAATATATGCAAAATGGGTCAAGAACATTATCGTCATTTTAGTCTAAAAATTTGATAAAGGATGCAAAATGTTAAAAATTGATAATTAGAGGATGCAATATATCAAAATTAGTAGTTTAGAGTGCAAAGTATAAAACTTATGATAGTTCATAGGTGAAAAGTGTATTTTTTCTATATTTTTATTACCAAGAAATAAGAAGGAAGGAAAGTTGCCTTTTCAATTGCATGTAAGGATTAGTCAAACAATCAATGAGGGATTTCACCACCTCAAACAAGTTAGATATAAAAAAAAAAAAATAGAGAAATAAAAGGGCATTTTCATTGGGCCCACATAATATACTCTCTTCAATTATAATTCCTACAGCTTGGGAATCTTTAGATGCTAAATATCTTTATGCTGGCCGTACTTATTAAAAAAAGTTATAAACTTTTTAAAAGCAACAGTAATATATAGGTCTGATGAACAAACTCCACATAGTTCTGGCTTTGTTGACCAATTTTTTTCCTGAAAATTTCAAAGGTTTGATGTGTTGCTGTCTGCGTCTTATTTCCTTTCACATTTTGGAACATCCGACCACCTTGCGGGGGGCAGTTGATGTTGTCCACATCTCACAAGCTGTATGCCATTGCAAAGTTTGGTGCAAACTGCGTTCTCTTTGGAGCTGCTGGAAGCCCTAATGCTATTCACACACATACATCTCATGTGGATTCCTTTTGCCATTTCGACATATATGTGTTTAACTTTTTGTTAGAAGATTTGTGCCCACATCTTACAGAACTTCACCACTCCATTGTATTGGTGCCATTCCTTTTTTGTTATTTTATGTTTTATCTCAAGCGACTTAGAAGGGCACATATCGAGTAATTACTAATCATATTTCGCACAAATCGAATAATTACTAATCACATAGTTTGGAAATGGCTCCGATGGATTCTATATTTTTGTAATTCATTGAGTGTGGATGAATCAAAATTTCATCCTTTTGCACGATACTTAAGTGTGTACCTTATGACTGGATAATCTACCTCTTAAGATATATCGAGAGAGTTCTTTTGAATATATTTTCAATCAATTATGCAATGGTTACACATTACATTAACTAAAATCTTTTTTTTTTTTTCTTTTTTAAAAAAAGAACTAAGATCTAGTTTTGTTTTATATTTTATTAACTTATTTTATAATTTTTTTGTCGGCATGTAATTAATGATTAGTCTACGAAGCAATGAGGTCTTTCCACATTTGAAAAAACCAAAGCAAAAAAAAAAAATACAAAGATTTTTTTAATAAGATTAGGCTAATTTAAACAATACAATTTAGAGATATACAAAAACTTCAAATAGATTTCACTATAAGATTCGCATTTTAAAAAAAATCAAAATGATAACATTAAATAATAAAATTCACTTGATATAGTTATTTCTTTTTAAATTGTACCGTTACTAAAACATAGTATTAGAAATGATATGATACATTTTAATATGCACCCAAACTTTTCACATATTTCCACGTTCATGTCAATATGGAAAGTATGAACTTATATATTATTTAGACCGTACAGCTTTGGCCACATATAGTTATGCAATATACCTATTAAAAGATTAAAACTTCTTAAAAGCAATAGTATTTGGGCCGCAATTACAGTTGGTCTGACTAATTAACTCCACAAATCTGGCTGTGTTGACCTGCTTTTCTGACATTTCAAAGGTTTGATGCAGATTAGACCCACAAAGGGTTGTTGCCGTCTGGGTCTTATTTGCTTTCACATTTTTTTTTTTTGGTATACATTTGACCTATAAGCAGTTGATGTTGTTCACATCTTACAGGCTGTATGCAATTACAAAGGTTTGGTACGCACTGTTCTGTTTGTTACCCGCTGTTCTCTTTGGACCTACAAGCACTAATACCATTCACAGACATACATCATGTTAGATTTTTTTGGCCATTTCGACATGTGTTTTGTTTGAGAAGATTTGTTTCCAAATCCTACAAAACTTTTTTTGTTATATATATTTTTCTTTTGTTAAGAGCCATTATCAAAAGTTATTAAAAAGGTAAAATAAATAATAATAATAGTAACTCTCCGTTTTCGCTTTAAAATTAAAAATTAAAATATTATTTTTTTAAACTATCAATTTTGTCACATTTATAAATTTTTAAACTACAAAAAGTTATCGGTATACGTCTTGTCAGAAGATCCAACCGTCTATATTATACCACATGACCTATTTTATAATACATTTTAACTGTAAAATCTTACTAACAAATTGAGATAAAATTTATAATTAAAACAGATAAATGACATTTAGATAATTGAGAGGTTACAAGGAAAGATTCTCCTTAATGGAAGGAGGGACCGTTTCAATTTTTTACTAGAGAGCCGAACAAATGGTCGGCCTGAAGGGAATTTACTAGAGCAAGCCAACAATGGGACTTGTTGAAATCAGATGCCGCGAGGAAGCCTCATATCAGGGAAGAAGATTTGCATGGATGACGACTGAAATGAGTGGCCAGTGAAAACCTCCTATTCCGCCTCTGTAGAAAAAGGGTCAACTTCTAACAAGAAGCTAGCTTTAGGCTTAGCTAGGGTCTATCCTTTAGAAAAGGAGGAGAAAATAGAAAGACGAAAGCACAAAAGGAGGAGAAAGCATGGGGAGGAATTGAGAAGCATGCAGGGAATGGTATAATCAACGACAGCCAACAGGAAAGTTTCACAGGCATGAGGGCAAAAAAATGGATTCATTCTATCGGATTATTTCTTCTTTTATTTCTTTCTTTTACCTCAAATTTTATATAAAAATATAACATAAATACATTTTACACAGTTCTGATTTTTTTAAAAAAAATTTTAGAAGGATGAGAGAACCTAACCCTTGAAGTTATTATGCTAGTGTAATTGTTTTAAGCAACATATTTATATATGGTCTATGGTAGTTCCTAATTTTATTAAAATTCATTTCAGAGAGATCAATTGCGATCATCATTTATTGTAATATGATGTCAAATACAGTGTTACATGCCTACCCGTCATACCTATTAAAAAAATTATGAACTTCTTAAAAGCAATAGTAAAATAGGTCTGATGAACAAACTACACATAGTTCCGGATTTGTTGAACCTTTTTTTTTTTTTTTTTTCAAAGGTTTGATGTGTTGCTGTCTGCATCTTCTTTCCTTTCACATTTTGGCACATATATTTGACATGTGGGGGGCAGTTGATGTTGTCCACATCTGACAGGCTGTATGCCATTACAAAGTTTGGTGCACACTGTGCATGTGCTCTCTTTGGAGCTGTAAGCCCCAGTGATATTCACACACATACATCTCATGTGGATTTCTTTTGCCATTTCGACATGTGTTTAATTTTTTGTTACAAAGATTGGTGCCCACATCTTACAAACTTCACACCACTCTATCGTATTGATTGTTATTTCATGTTTTACATCAAGCAAGTCAACCTAAAAAAAGGGCATAAAAGCCCTATCTTTTCTAGGTGGAAGCTGTAAACCTTATCAACTATGCCTTGTGTTTGTATTTCATCTTTAAAGAATTTGATGAATTTTTTTTTTTTTTTAAAGATAACGAGGGTATCCGAAGGTTTGCCCCGACTAATCTCCCACGCTTGTGTAGTCCTCCTATTTAGTGACGAAGTTAGAAATTTTTTCTTGCAGGGGTAGATTAAAAAATATTATTATTATATCTAAATTCAAACAATATATGAGAATATATTAATATTAAATTAAAAATAAAGATACAAAAGTATTTTTTGTCAAATTCTTTCTGTCTCTATATATATCTTAGATAGAGCACCAATAATTCAAGAAGTTTGTATTAGAGGGCAATGTAATATATGTTTTGAGTATTTGTTTAAAGAATAAATAAAATAGAAGATGTTGTTTGATTGAAAAAATTAGCACATTATCGTCGGATCGGGCTACTCTAAATAGAGGTGGCCCCAAGGAATCCTATGTTTGAGAATCGGGTGGTAGGCTTTGGAGCCTAAATATTTGCGAATTAGGTGATACGCTTTGGAGGTGGGCCCAAGGCTATGTTTCTGTAATCCAATAATCCATAGGCTGTATCAATTCTAGCGTCAACTCTTCTTTCTTTCTTTTTCCTTTTTTTCTAGTCAAAAGTGACCACTACCGCCAATACTCAAATGGTGATCAATGTCAACTTTCATGACTTATATGCACCTAAAGGCATCAGTCGTTTACTTCCTAAGATTGTCATCTCAAGTGCTTATTGAAAAAGAGATCATACTATGTGTAGCCACTCAAAACATATAGGAAAGGTAAACATGTACTGCTTTTGTTGCTTACCTTGTCATAATCTAATTTTGGATAGAGTATTTGCTCTTTCGAATTGATAGTAAGAGAGATTTTGTCTTGCACGTGTAATAGACCACGTATAGATCAACCTGTTGAGAGATTTTTGTTTTTTTTGCCACAAAAAATAAAGAGAAAAATACAAATAACCATATCACATTTTCCTGGCACCAACAGTGTTTTTCTCTGGGTATCAGAACCTCTCAAATTCACAAAGCATAATAGGGGAAAACCAAATTCACTTCCCTGATTTAATCTACTTTAGTGCACATAATGACAGTATAGCAACTAGTACAATTTTAGTGGACTTCGAATTATCTATAGAATCAATTTGCACAAGTTCTCTTTGGTTGTATTACAAATGGAACACTTGGATCTTTTTGCACTTTTTTTTTCTTTTTTCTTTGGGGACCCAAAGCTCTTGCTGTAGCTCAGTCCATGATTCTTGGTTTTCTGTTTCCATTTAGAGAACATGGACAGAAAACCAGAAGACAAAGCAGGGCACTTCAGTCTGGCTAGATCCCAAATTGTGCCCTCAAATGCAAGTCTGCCCAGTCACAGGTGCCTTGGGATGGATATAAAAGAGGCTGCATGGAAGTCATAAGCTAATTTAAATGCACAACCATATATTTGGAGACAAGGTAACCAATACAAGTATCAAGCTGTCTTTCACAAGACTTCGAGGTTCCTACCACTACTATCCAAGTATGCATAAGGGTCGCCACACCTAGGACTCATTACCCTGCCCAAGAAGACTTTCTGCATCTCGACGATCTCTACCCCAAGCTCTCTCCTTCCAGATTTTCTCCACTTCCTCAAAATTTAATCCCTTTGTTTCCGGCACGAACACAATGACAAATACAAATGCAACGACAGCCACACCAGCAAGAATCAAGAAAGTTGCACCAGTCCCGACAGCTTCAGCAACTGAAAGAAAACTCTGGGCTACAATTAGATTCGAAATCCAATTCACAGTAGCTGACATACCCCCACATAATCCACGGTATGCTTCAGGATATATCTCTGAGTTCACAGTCCACGGCACAGGTCCCATCCCAGGCGAAAAGGAAGCAATGTACAGGGCTAAACCTAAAATAGCAATCCACCCATACAGTTCATTTGTAGAACCGGACGATTCAACAAAAAATGCTCCAGAGAGGATGAGAAGGGATACAAATACACCAGATAAGCTTGTGAGAGCCAATTTTGTCCGTCCAACACTGTCAATAAGGTAAATGCCGAGAATTGTCCCAGCAGCGTTCAGTGCAGCGACAATAAGGGAAAGGAGAAGAGCTAACTGGTTGGATTCAAAACCGGCCATCTGGACAATTGTTGCGCTGTAGTACATGACTGTGTTGATGCCGGTAAATTGCTGAAACGCCTGCACAGTCATAACTCTCTATGTCATGATATTTAGGAAGACAGTGTGAAGGGAGGTTACATATCTCCTACATTTATAATATAGAACTTTAAAGGTACAAATTCCTAGATCAAACACATTTCGAAATGGCCTATAATGTGCCTAAAAGGGAAGCAATTATAAAATATGCATCCAGAAATCAGCAAAGCAAAACTATTCTCCATAGCCGGAAACTGAGAGCTGTCACCATTTCTATAGGAAATAATCTGTGAGTTTAATTTGCCAGGGTGGGGTTTGCTCAGAAGGCATCCTAAGAGAACTGGACATCCAATGTAGTTGCAAGCAGACTTTCCAGAGTGAATTAGAAGCAATAGTGATGGAGCCATTTTTCTTAAACCACAAACCATAGTAAAACTGGTCATCCAATCAGCTGTTACCAGTTCTAGTCCTTGAAGTGTGAAAAGGTAAGATGCAGCCATTTTTCCTTAAAAAACTTGAAGCAGAATCCAGACAGCTTCCTTATCCCAAGAGGCTGTGTTTATGTCTCAGGAATCTTATCCAGTTGTTAAACTGAAAATTCAAAGGCTTCATACCACACAGGATGCAAAATGAAACTCCCTTGCGGGTTATTTTTTATTTATTTATTTTTATATGTAAAACTCCCATGAGGGTTATACTGGTATCAAGTAGGGTTATCAAATGAGTTTTCCATGAAAGTGACTAGCTGTACCAAGAACAATTAGAGTCAGTTGGCAACTTTTATCTCTTGCAAGAATATGTATGCGGTTGTGGCGCTTTCAAAGATTCTTCCAAATTCCCCTCCTTAAAAGCTTCTAGGAACTCAGATAGCTTCTTCTTTAAAGCAATAATACAATGATTGTAACGGATATCTAACCAAAAGGAGGAAGAGAGGCAGACATGCATCTTAATCGGATATTAATAATGGTGAAACCTGCAAACTGGTTTTAGCAGACTGAATTCTGACAAGAACGGTATCCTAACAAAAGACAAAAAGTATATAAAGAAGCATGAGGGTTTTCTACTCCATTATTTTCTTACCTGTAGTCCAGCCCCAGCCAGAAATGCAAGCCTGATTTCTTTTGTTTTAAAAACATCCAAGTATCTGACTTTACTCCTTTTCTGGTGCTCTTCCTCTGATTGAGCGGCAAGGTACTCAATTTCATCCTCTAAGCGAGCAATGTCGTAAATTTTAGAAAGCACAGAAATGGCTTTCTCTCTATCATTCTGCATGTTAATAGACAAGATGTTTTTAAGATTATTTGGAGAGGAAACTGAGCCACTAGAAAACTTCAATATAATGATTTAAGTTCTCTGTACCTTCATAAAAAGCCATCGGGGAGACTCTGGCATAAAGAGCATAAGAAAGAACTGAATGACAGCTGGGACGCCTGAAACTCCAAGCATCCATCGCCATGTCCCAGGGACCTGACCAAAGCAGTATTATGATGTTAAAAAGCCTTATAAGCACTGAAAACCTTCATTAAAAAGATAAGTAAATATAAAAAATGCTCACAACTTATTAATAAAGAAAAACTAATAGACCCTTCCCCCAGCTCCTATTACATAGAAACCTTAATGGCCAAGCTGTCAGCGATGTTGCACGGAAGAAATCTATGAACTCAGTATTAATTCCAAAAAATTTAAAAACATAAATATTACGAATCGCTGTTGCTTTCATCTCTTGTCAGTAAGTTACTGCCAATGTCATACCAAGACTTAAAAAAGAACAACACTTAGAAGAGGGTGCAATATGATGAAGCCTTTCAACTGGCACTTGTTATCCGCTTGAGCATCTCATTGGTAAGCATGACAAACATGATACACGAACAACTTTTGCCTTTGTAGCACAGGAACTTAGAAAAGCATTGTTGAATTTCTAGAAATTTTGAAATAGTGACAAACTTTTTCATTTTCTTTTGACAGGGAATTCTCAATTGTCACCTTTTGAAAAAAAAATAAGAATAAAAAAACTTCTTTATGACATTTCCTTTCTAAGGGAGGAGCTAAACAGTCTCCAGAAAGATACTTGCATCTGAAAGTTCTAAGTCATTTTCATTTTCTTTTCAAGAATCAGTAAACAAAAACCCCAAAAATAAAAGTTAGGGAAATTCATAAACCTAATATAATAATATGCTATGAATTATTAATGAAGAGAAGCAAGAAACCACTGTACAATGCACCATCTAGATTAAGGAGGACAGAACAGAAGATGTTCCTTCAGCGATGTTACTCAATGGGAAATCTTATAATAGCGAGCCCCATATTCTGTTGATGCTTCCTCTTCATGACTGCAAATTCAGAACTAACCTTTCCAGCAAAGTATCTGTACTAAGCAGGAACATAATATCCCTGCAATAACTTTTGGTGTCAACATGAAAGAAAATCACCCCAGCATTTTCCTAATCCAAAGATCCATCTGGAATTATTGAAACAGCAGATTTTCCTCACTGTTGGGTTCAAAGAAGAAACACAGGAACCGGAAAGATTACAAATTCACAAACTGGACATTGTCTGATGATATAACATAATTTATTATGTACATTTTTGTAGTTCTGCCATTTTATTGTTGTTTAATGAAAAGCACCCTCAGCCGCTCTTTCTGATTCTATGATAACTAGGATTCAAATTTGACTGAGGACTAAGGACCAAGAATACTGATACCTACAGTTCGAGAAAACATAAGCATTAATCCCCACAAAACTAACACATTATCCAAGAGTAAGATCCCTCAATCTGTGAAACCAAGTACAAGAATCAA
The DNA here is from genome assembly GCA_003952965.2 of Morella rubra. Classification (NCBI taxonomy): domain Eukaryota; kingdom Viridiplantae; phylum Streptophyta; class Magnoliopsida; order Fagales; family Myricaceae; genus Morella; species Morella rubra. The sequence continues at coordinate 20,835,212 of CM025853.1, read as the reverse complement.
TCACATTTTCTGCAGCTATGGTTAAAATTTCTTCAGACATGGAGAGATACGAAATCAGCTTTAAGCAGATAATGTGATATCTGTCTCCAGCTATTTATACTCTCTTAGAAGTTTATCTGTTGACTGCAAGTATGGAGATTTCGTAGCTCGCATACAATTCTTGGCTAATTTGTTGTTTGAAATTTGCCACCAATACAAGCATGGGTCAGCCGTACTAATTCAACAGTCCCTTTTAGAGCCTCTTTAGATCCACTTAAAAAATCAAATCCTTAAGGAAAGCAATTGGCCTCTTTATTGAGAACAAAGAAAACAGAAGGCCTCTCTATAAGCCTTCAACAACTGAACTAGCAAAAGAAAAACACACGAAATAACACCATTTCCATCATTATAACATTTGATGGATGGTGGACATCCTTCATGGCGAAACGTGCATCTGATTAAGTATTGCATGATAGAAAAAGCAAATTGAACAGGAGGGAATATAAGCCTACCTCAGTAAAAGCAAGATTTACAAGGTAGGAAAGAAATTGTCCACCAGTTATCATGAGTACATTTGTGCTCACTAGTCCTCCCCTTATTTCGGATGGTGATGCTTCTGCAATATACACAGGGGCAGTGACAGATGCTACACCAACACCCAGGCCAACAAGAAGTCGTCCCAATATGAGAACATATGGATTTGGTGCGGCCGCCATGACAATTGATCCAAAAGTAAATACAATATCAGCAATAAGGGTGGCCTTCTTACGTCCAAAAGCATCATTTATCCAACCCCCTGTTGCCGCTCCAATAATGGCACCAACCAAGGCCATGCTGACAATTGTTTCCTATCACATTAAGGAATTGCAATGTCTTAAAGGAGGAAGGCGTGGCAACATTAACCACTTGTTTCATGGCTAAGAAAAGTAATGATGAAAGAGAACAAGTGTTAAAGGGTAAGCAGAACTCTAATCTTCTAACTCCCAAAGTTCCAATTCAAATATTGGAGCTCTTCATTTTCCAGTCAATGGGTGATAGAATTCTTCCTTCCCAGCCTCTCCCCTCCCCCCCAACAAAGGACACACGCTCGCACGCGCGCTCGCACACACACACACACAGAGATACAAACATCATGCGCCACCCACAGTGCTGCCACTTCCACCTAGATAACAATAGCACTGGTTGTGACAAGGATCCTCCACATCCTTGCATTCATGTTTTCCCCCTTTTTTTCCACACAAAGTCCAATATCACATGAAATCCATACTTTCCTACTCGTCCTAAGAACAAAATAGAGATAAAAATTCGACACAAAAGGAAAGCACAATTATAGCACTTTGAAGCTTGTACCTGCAGGAAACTACTCTCTTTCACCACCTCAAAATCATCTTTAATATAGAGAAGAGCCCCCGAAATGACACCTGCAACCAACATTTACATTTTTTTTTTGATAAGTAACAACAAACTAAAGAAAAAGAAAAGAAAAGAAAAGAAAACTTGAATACCTAAAGAGATCCAAGAAAAACTCTGCACCATTTTCATATAGAGCAAGTCCACAATGTTCTGTCTTTATTCTCAAAGAAAACCAACAACTTTAATCCTCAGAAATATATTTGCACCAATGCCTTGTCTTAGTTCTTCATCATCCTCGCTACTGTCTTTCATCCTAAATCCCTTGGCTAGTTCGGTCAAAAATAGTTTTTTAATGATGTTTTAAACGGCGAGAAAAGAATTACAAAGGAGAGTGCAAAGCCAAGCAAAGATCAATGAACAAATACCATTTATGTGGGATCATTTTTTTTTTTAGGTAATTCTGTGGGATCATTTCCTATATGGTAACCTTGGAAGGGAATTATGATACCGGAGTATACCAAGGTTATTTTGTCATGGAACATTTGACCAATCATGTCGAAGACCCCAATGAGAGAAATCCTGAATCTAGAGAAGATATGTGTGATAACCCTTAGAGACTCCAATTATAGCTCTAAACTAGAATGTCATACAGACTGTGCAGTGATATGTTGTCTGTGGAGATCGATAACATAAGTTGCAGCATATGACAGACATCCAGGAATATTTGCCACAGATATGAGCACTGCATTAAGAAGATATTTGTCAAGAACAAATAGTGGAAGTAAGAAAGGAAAATTAATTTTCTGCCCTTTTTTTTCTGTTTAATATTTCCCCACACTGTCTCTTGTCAGGAACAGATAGGAAATGGAAACCTACAGACTAGAATTTGCTCATGAAGGGAGAAAAAAGGATTATGTAAAATCTGAAATATGAAAACGTATATATGTTGTAGACTCAAAGAAAAAAAAAGACTTAAGTTTTTAGTTAGATAATGCTTGATTCACCTTGAATCAGGAAATGCTAGTTAGGGAAAAGAAATCATGAGATAGATATAACCCACGGAAAAGCCACTCTATTGCAACTAAAGGTAAAATGACTAAATCATACCCTGGTTGAAAAGTTACCACGCACTCATGTAAACAGTCATGAAAACTCACCCACATTCATATTTAAACTACGTACTGACTGCCTGAACCACATTCAGCACAAACACCAATGAAAAGAGTCAACTTAACCTATAAAGCTGCTGGAAAATGCGGAAAATTCGGGGTATTTGTTTGCTCCAATGTACCAAAGCCAGTTAAAAATATGCAAAAACTTAAACGATCCGGTGTTTCAATATGTAAAGATTTTGCAAAACCAGTTTGGTAAAGCTTTAGTTGCCTCCACCCATCATGTGGAAAGTGAAAAGTTCTCTGATGGCGGGAAGAGTCAAACTAAACTCCAATATGGTTGGTGCCTCCCATCTATAGTTAGCAGCGAACTAAGCAGACCTGCCCATCTTGCTTACGGAATTTTTTTTTTGGGAAAAGTGCAAAATATGATACAACAGGTTTTTCTTTGTAATTGATAAGAGTAACACATAGGTGGGTTCTAATCCACCACAACTTTCCAACGCCAAAGCACCTATCTCCGAATCTGATATCAACTGTAGTTATATGTATATATATATATATATATATATATAAGAAAGTATTTTAATTTTTTTTCTAATAAACAATATTATACTATAATTAAATCAATATTTGGCACAAACTCTCCTACCATATTATTATATTCTAATTTTTTTACCAACTTTTCACAGACTCTCCGTGGCATATTGTAATATTCTTTTTACTAACAATTTTTCACAAACTCCCTGACATATTATAACATTCTACCTTATTACCAAGGTTTACAAACTCTAATAAAAGCTCAGACTCCATTCAAACAACTCCATAAAAAATTTCCCTTCTTCTATAAATACCAATTAAATCTAATACTCATCCAATTAAAAAAATTCATTAAGAAAAGAATTTTTTTTTTTCATCGTATTGGCTAAATAAGAGAAGCCGTCCGTGGGGGACGATAATTGGTTACCTGTGTCGTAGCCGAAGAGCAATCCACCTATTCCCGCAACCACGGTCAATCCCAGCACATAGGGGTTCTTGAAATAGGACATTTTCCTCTCCGGGTACAAGTCCATGTATCCTGAGCTCCCAGGCAAGGAATCGATCGTCATTTTCGCAAAAAGTCTGCCAACACGACCAGCGTCCCAAACTTCACAAATCCTTCGGAATTCAGAACCGAACTAGCGCAAAACAGACCAAATAACGGTACTAATTCCTTTCTCTCCTGCCAATTCAACAAACCAGCGGATGAAACCGAGCCGAAACGACGAGAACTTGAATGATTGGGACCAGATTAATGAAATTCCTGAACTTGTTAGTCAAAGCCAAAGATCAGGCACTGATAGGGAACGGACGACCAGCACCAAAGAATCGGTGTCAGTGAGTTAATTATGACAACCCTAGAAATCAATGGAAATGAGAAACGGAAAACAACGCCTTTAGGCAACCGAAGTATTTGCGGAGAAAGAGGCTCAATGTTCTCTATAGAAGATAACTACAGATAGAGTCATCACTTTTTCTGATGAAGAATTCGTGCGGGAAATAATCATCCTGCCACTTAAAAGATTTTCCCCAGAAAATGTGATCTCTCTTATTTTTCATTTTCTTTTTCCGCTTTCTTCCACTCTTACTTCCCGAGACACTCGTGAGGAAGAGTGCAGCACAGGAGAAAAGCGAGAGCCGACGAGATTGGAATTTAAAGAGGGAAGGGTGAAATTCGAACCGTAACAAGAACTCCTCACCTGCCTGTGAGTCACGGTCCAGTAACATATCTGCTCTTTTTGGAAAAAGTTCAAGTCAGAGTGTACACAGTGAAGACGGACAGGTGATCGTATCCTTTTGGGAAGTGAATTCGGTCTGAATTTCTGGTGCTATGTCTGTGTAACGTGGGCAACGTGGCAATTGCCGTAAGAAGTGTAAGATTCCTGTCGAGGGGAAGGAGCACTCGCGGTTGTCACGGAGGTTCTGGTACTCGCTTATGAGGTTTCCTGGGCCAGGTTTTTGGGTGGGGGTGAGTTTGGAATTCTGGAAAGTTGTCCGCGTGAACGACACGTGCAGTGGCTTTGCAGAGGAAAATTTGTGGCTGCTGTATGTTTGTCAATGAAAGTAGGTACAGCAGCGCATAACACCAACGAGCCGGGAGGCGGACGGGATAATCTCCTATATGTCACTTTTCTGTCTTGTGGCGACAAGGTGTAGTTCGTCGTTTTGTATTACTTGTCCGCAGATATAATACTAAAAAAAGATAAAAATACCTGTCACGTTTTTTAAGTTTGACACTTTATATTTAAATGATTGATTTTACTTTTTTTTTTATCTTTTAAATAATATATATTTTGTACTTTTAACAGTTAATTTTTTTTAAAAAATTACTATTTTAATTCAGTACCATAACGATTATAATTTATAAATTTTTTTATGATTATGTTTTGTGTGCGTAAAATTATTATTTTACCAAATAAAAATAAAAATTTATGTCTAAATTAATTATAAAAAATATAAAGTATAAATTATCAATAATTGAAAGGTAAAATGTCATGATAATTTGAATGTAAAATTGTAAAATGTGACCACAATAATTAATGAGCAAAAAATTGTATTTAATTTGTCTTTTGTCTTCTTTAATTTTAAATATTTTCATTTTTTTTAATACTTGTCTGTTTGTTTTGGATAAAAAAGAAAAAAAAAACATGAAGAAGATGAGATAAGACTGATAGGTGACGGCGCGTAGTGTTCCAAGGCATCTATATAAAAAGAAAAAAAAAAACAAAGAAAAGAAAAGAGAAGTGATCCAAGGCGATGGCTAAAATATGGGTCAAAAACGTACCTGAGCCATCCCGGGAAGAAAGAGGAAATAAATAAACTGGATAAAGACACAATGGAATCTTGTTATTATTATTTTAAGACGACTGGATAAAGACACAATGGAATCTTATTATTATTTTACGTCTTGTAATTACAAAATAAAGTGAAAACATATTTTCCACCGACTTCTGTGTTAGAATTTTGTTCATTCTCAAAAATAAAAATCACGCCTTCGGAAAAAAACTACAGGGATTTATCATCCCTTTGCGAAAAAATTACAAACCATCAAAACTCAACCAAATCTTCTGACTGTTGTTTTCTTTATATGTAGTAAAACAAAAAATAATATATATCTATATATATATATATATATATATTTTATAATAAATACACTTTTTACTCATTAATTAAAAGAAGTTTGACACATGATTACACCATCTTTAAATTATTCCATCAAAATGAACATAAATTTTTTTTTTCATCTAAAATGACGATAATACCCCTTGATGAAATAAAGAAATGACAAAAATACTCTTAATCATATATAAATATACGCAAAGAGGGTCAAGATCATTATTATTATTTTTATATGAAAATAATTTGAATGAGGATACAAAGTGATTGACAATTGGAGGTTGCAGTGTGTCAAAGTAGATAGTTTAATATACAATTTTAAAACTTTTATAGATTTTTTTTTTCAAACTCCTCATAGTTAGTCAATCAAAAGTATATTTATTTATTTTCTTTTCATAACGAAATACAATGTTTTGAACAAATTTACCATAATCAATAAGGGAAATGTCCGATGGAGAAAGAGGAAACATAATAAAAACAGGAAGTTAAGGACGTTAACTTGGGCCACATCAGTTTAGCTACCAATAACTGCCCCAAAAGATTTATAACCTTTCCAGACAATGTAGGCTTTAATCTGAAAAGCCTCCGGATTTGCATGCTAATCTAGTTTTCCGTATGGAGTCATACCAATGTTTTTCCAGTGTGCTATAAAGTATAACAGACTTGCCTAACAAAAGGCGATGACCGAAAACAACAAGGCTAGCGATGATGTTCAGTTGCAAAACAAACCTTAAAATTTATAATAATAAAAAATTTGATAGTGGTATAAATATTCAGAAATATTGGAGTTTTATTGGGTTTTGTAAAAAGTTGGTGAATATTTTTAAAAATATTTAATTGTAAATTAATTTTTATTGAAGTTTGTAAAAAGGTATAGTGAAAAATGATTTAATAGAATTTTTTAATAAAAAATATTACAGTTTGGTGAAAAAATATAGAGAGAAGATTTGATTGAATTTTTTAAGGTATTGGAATTTGTGTGAAAATTTGTTAAAATTTGTATTGAATTTTTTGAAAATTTAAATTTCAGTTATGAAAAAATATTCATTCAAAATGATGAATATTTGTATTGGCTTAATCTAGAGGTCCACCATCTCTCTGATTCTAGCCTAACATTGCCTTAGTCATTGGATCAAGCGCATCTAGTGATTACCATGAAAATAACATAAACTACACAAAAAAGATAGCATAATTGCGCCCAAAGTTCTTGTAATATTGAAAAGTTGTAAATAAATATCCCTTGAGGTAAGAAAAAAGATAAATAGATCGTGGAGGGTGATATTTCCTTAAAAACCGACCCTTTCGTACACTCTAATATCATATGGTAATGGTGGCTTATTTGTAACTTGAATGTATGGAGGAGCCTATTTTTTACGAAATATTGACCTGAGGGAGTTATTTCTAGTTTTCTTACTTTGAGGGCTTATTTGAAACTTTTCAATATTATAGAAACTTTGGGTTCAATTACTTTAAAAATAAATAAACCACTCGCTAATTACTTTCACAAAAAAAAAAGAAGAAGAGAAATTGAATATTTGGTCACTAGATTTTTCCCTTTTTAACAAAATAGTCACTAGGAACTTTTTTTTTTTTTTTTTTTTTTTTAACTTTCCAGTCACTGAGTTCTAACCCAGGTAACGATTTGGTCCTTCCGTCAACCTCTCTAACGGAATCCACAAACACGTCACCCTTCCACACCAGCTCACCCTTATTTTTCCACATTAGCAGGCTAGTCACCAAATCATCTCAAGTCAAACCACTTCGTTTCAGCTATCCACACCCACTGTCTTCAAAACGGTAGACCACACACCATTTTTCCTTCTCCAAACGCACAGTTTCATAAAGTTAAAATTAGAGACCTTGCTTGTTTCCCTTCCTAGAGTACACAGAACACTCACCCTCGAGCAACTGTTTCATATATATATATATATATATATATATAATATATATATATATATATATATATATATATATATATATATTTAAAAAAAAACTTAGCCCTCTCTTTACACCTCTTTGCACCCAATCCGTTCTCCCTCTAGAAGGTCTCGCTACCCCTACAAGGAGCTAAGCGACTAAGATATACACAATTATTTTTTTAAAAAAATGAACGACTTAGGTTGCTAATGTTGCGAGCCAGCCTCCAATATTAATGTTCTAAACAAGACATAAATTTATTAGAAAAATCACTCGTTTTTGTTAAAATTAAAGTTTGCTTTGTACCAAGGCACACAACATCATAGTATTTGTGACAATTCCATGTACAAGACATGGTGGAAGAATTTCAATGACATAAAAGTTGGGTGTAATATTTTGGCAAACGTAGGTGGGTTAGCTTCAATGAACTTCAAATTAGAAAGATGATGACTGTAGTGGTGTACCATTAAAAAATGAAAACCTTCTCCAAAGGTAGGCATCATCTATTCATTCTGCATCACCCACGCACGGTTGGTGATAGAGTACCATTAGTTTATCAATGGCGGTCAAGGCCACTTGGTCTTTGGTGCAAGGAGTTGGAGAGCACAAGGTATGCTTTGGCTCCGCTTATTTCTCTGTAATTTGATTTATGAAATCTACTTTCACTACTTTCCAATGTTCGAAAGGTTTGTAAAACTTGGTCAATGGAAACTACAATTAGTCAATCGGTAAAAGGAAGCCTAAGTTTATGGAGACTGGTTTCCTTTAAAAAATACGCTAATCTGCTTTTCCAAATTGTTATCGTGTGAGACCCCGACCTTATTTCTATTATTGTAAAAAAAAAAAAAAAAAAAGAATTATGACTTCTTAAGTGTGTGTGTATTACTCTAATTATGGCGAAGGCATGTATGGGTAAATTAATATAAGATTTTGTCTAGGTGGAATATTCCCCCTAGCATTTTTATGCATCTTTAGCTATGATTTACATGTTATATCGTTTGCAATTTTTATAGTATTAAATTTGAGTATTTGAGATTAATTAAACTAATCATTTTAATTGTTGGAATATATCTCTAAGTTTGCAATATTTGGAAGAAATTGAATTAGGGACTTTGACTCTTGAAAAATGTGTGAAAGGCATGTTGGGGTTAATAATAATGAAGTGGCAGAAAAAAAAGAAAGAAAAGAAAATGGGGAAATCACGTGAAGGAGGGAAAGCAAGGGGGGAGGGCAGCCTTGTCTTTTCCCCCCCAAACGTTTCACGCCTAAACCACCCCCCCTTTGCCGCACACTTCACACTCCCATTTCCTTCACTCTTTTGCCCTAACTCACTCACACACCCGAAGAGAAGAAGGAGAAGAAGAGAGAAGAGGAAGAAGGAGAAGAAAAGAGAAGAGGAAGAAGGAGAAGAAGAGAGAAGAGAAGAAGGGGAAAACCAAGATAAGCCAAGGTAAAGGGGGATCTAACATTTGGATTCAAAATTTTTGTGTGGGTAAATTGTTAGAGTTAGTTTCGGTTCCTATCCTTTGTTTTTCTTTGCTGCATGTTGGATTTGAGTATTGATGAGTTGGGAATGAAAGGTAGGCATGCAAAGTGTTTGTTAGAAAGCCTAAAAGAAAGGATGATACAATAGCTTTGGCTTGATGAATATAGAACCATGATATTGCTGTAAGTTGTGTAAAAGTAGGGGATTTTTAAGAGAATAGCTTCTGTTGTGAAGTGTAGGCAAGAGCTGAAACTTGTTTTGCACATGCATGGCCGGGTAGGTGATGTTGAAATTGGGAGAAAACACTTGTTGTTGACCGAATGTGTTCACTGCCTTATTTCTTGCATGTTTCTCTTGATGGTAGCTTGCTATAGGTATCTTGCATGTAGGTGTAGGTATCTTGCATGTAGGTAATGTGGGTATACCAGCAAGCTAAACACTTAAAGGGATTGGACTATACTTGGAGAATAAAGAGATTGTGCTTTGTGAAACAAGGAGAATGGAATTAGGCATGTTTTAGGTTGCTGAGTTGCAACCGAACCCTTGGTGTTTGATTTTCGTTGCAGCCCTTTATGGATCTAGGTTTGCATGGTGAATTAAGGGTAGAAGAATTGGAAATTGGACGATAGAGAATACTTGTTAGACTAGTTGCCGATGTTAGACAAGTTGCTGAAATGTACTCCAGGCTCGAACTAGGAGTGTATTCTGCTGCAATTGTGCTTATCCTTTGATCTTAAGAGGATCCTAGATTGTAGCCTAGGAAATAGGAAGATTTTAAGCCATACCTTGGGTGATTTCGATAAGTATTGGGTGAGATAGGAAATAGGAATTTTAATGTGTTATGAAAATTAGTGTAAGGATCAGTTTGGCATCCAAGTCTTATGGCTTCAGCAACCTAAAGATAATACTTTGCATCGTAGATCACCATTGGGAAGTCAAGAAATGTGGGTGATTTTGTATGATGTGCTGAAGTTGATTGAATGATTATTCTCTACATCTAGTAAACCTCTAAATGACATTAGTATGACTCATTTGTAGGCAAGGTGCCACCATAAGCTCAAGTGGACGGAGGTAAGTGGAAAATTATGTTTTTCCAAAAACTGGAATGATACACATCATGGATATTTATCATCAAGCATGACATGAGCACGTCATGAGCATTTGCATTTATTTTTCTCATAAGGATGAAAGAGAAAATTTTATGCAAATGAAAGTACAACTTTATGCTACGTTATGATAAGTTATGAGGCGTGCATTTACGATTTCTCATTATCAAGCATTTCACGAGATAAGCATTTGCATGATTTCTTAAAGAAGAAGGTTTTGTGCAAATGAAAGTATGAGAAGTACTGTATGACAAGTTAAGTTAAGGGGCTGAGGTTGGTCAGTACCGTACCATTAAGATAGGTGCATCCACTCCGAAGGACGAATGCGAGAAGGATGGTAGCTCTTGAAGGTATGTGCAATCACACTGAAGGATGTTGCAAGAAGGTGTGAACCTCTAAGGGTTGAGTCTAGTCATTAGGCCTGGGGCCACGTCGAGGACTAGCTTAACCAAATGACATATTCCCAAGGGAAAAGGGAATAGTTCCGAAGGGAACGCACAACCCTGACTTCAGGGGTAAATGGAGCGAGATAAGTTGCCCAATCAAGAAAGAATTAAAGAATTACTTTCAAGATCAATTGCATGTTAGTACGTTGTCTCATTGCATATGCAAGCATTTCATTTGGCATTCATATGCATTGATATCCATGAATATGCGAGACATGCACTATTTATTGCATATGATCCCTTACTGAGTCATTTGACTCACAGTTTTCAAATTGTATCATTCCAGACAATATTTCAGGTGAGGAAACCTAAGAAGAGGACCTTAAAACCTAAGAGAGAGGCTGACGAGGACTTCCTCTTCCCTTTTTTTTATTTTAGTAAATTTCAGCAAAGGTTTAGAGATAATTTTTGAAAGAGCCGACATGAGCCTCCGATGTGTGGTGGTCATGGGTTATTCGGCCCAGTAAAGTTTTAGGGTTTTTAACCAATTGATATTTTGTGACTGTGTTGTAATTACTTCAAGTTATTGTTTGCGGAGCAGGTTCTAATGTTTCATTACGCGCATTAGTCAATATAAAAAAAAATTCCGCTGCAAGAATTTAGTAAGTTCGCTTGAGTATTCCTTGTTGGGATGCTCGCGGCTGTTACTAACCCCTTCGAGTTAGCGTTTAGGGTGTGACGGTTAAGTGGTATCAGAGGGAAAGGTGTCTTGAACTTAGGACTTGCTACTCGTCTTTTGGATTTCGAGTATGCTAGAAATTCGTGCACCTCAATTAATCGTTAGAATATTTATGGAGTAATGACGTTAGTGCAGGATGCCACCTAGAAGACAACACAGGAATCAAAACACGAATGAGGGATATGTCACTACTGATTTTTGAGGCATATGGCTCAGCTAGCAGGTTAACCGCCCTTTGGACCAGGGACAATGGTAGTGACCACTGGAACTTTCGTTTTGTTTATCGTGATGGAGGAACAAAAAGCCTACTAGGCTTAAGAGTATGCTAGAGTGCAGTTACACTGTTGAATGACTGTTACTGATGGCATAGAATTACTACACCTTTGACAGTTTATGGGTACAATGGCAAGGGAGATGCGTTCTGCAGAGAACTGGCTTCTAGAGATAAAGGAGTTGCTAGAGTCATGGGGTGTACAGACGCCCAGAGATTGAACTTCGCCACTTTTAAGCTACAGGGAGATGCCAAGAGATGGTGGCTATCTAAGAAGCTACTACTGAGCCAAGAGTTGGGGCAACAGCCCATACCTGGGAGAGGTTTCAACAAGAATTCTGGATCGCTATTTTCCAAGGACAACTCGGGAAGCAAAAGCGAGAGAGTTTGCCACCTTGACTCAGGGGGCAATGACCGTTGATCAATATTCTGGTCGATTTATGGAGTTGGTAGGTTTGCTCCGTATCTAGTGCCAGACGAGGAGAGGAAAGCTAGGAAGTTTGAGGAGGGACTCCATCCCCGAATCTATGACAGGGTGATGGCCCACAATTTGAAGACTCTGACAGAAGTGATAGAATGGGCAGTGATTGTGGAGAGAGGGCTACAGAGGACAGCGGCATTTTACGACCAGCAAAAGAGGAAGGCTCCTCCCAAGCAGGTCACATCTCAGGTGCCCTGGAAGAAGAGTAAGCAGGGTCCATCTTAGGGACCGAATCGAGGGCATGGTGGGGCCCAGATTTCCAGAGGAAACCAATTCCCAATATGTAATAAATGTGGCAAGAAACATCCAGGGGAATGCCTACAAGGAGTGTGCTTTCAGTGTAGAAACCAGGTCACATTGCAAGAGATTGTAGGGTGACTGGTAATTCAATTCAAGCACCGCAACCCTCTCAACAAAATAGGGTAACTGGTAACTCAACCCAAGCACCTCGACCCTCCCAACAAAATAATGCAAGAAGGCCAGGTGGTCCAGTTCAAGCAAGGATGTACGCTCTTACCCCGAAGGATGCGGAGAATCAAACCAGAGTGGTGGCAGGTAAGTTGCCCTTGCCTCAGGGAGAAGCCCTTGTTCTATTTGATTCAGGGGCCACGCATTCATTCATTGCATCAGCATACTGTAAGGCAAGAGATATAAAACACGAACCGCTAGAATGTCATGTAGTAGTGTCGACACCTACTGGTGGAAGGATCAATTGTGATCGAATAGTGAAGAATTATCCAATAGAAGTTGAGGGGCAAGTAATGTGGCTAATCTGATAGTAATGGAGATGGGGGGATTCGACGTTATTTTAGGCATGGATTGGTTGGCAACGCACGGTGCTAGTATAAAGTGTTATGAGAAGAAGGTCGTGTTCCAAAAGGAGGGGAGACCGGATTGTTGTTTTGTAGGTATGAGAAAGGTGGAGCGAAGACTGGCAATTATTTCGGCCATACAAGCCAAGAAATTGTTACAAGGAGGACATGAGGGATTTTTGGTTTGGGCGAATGATATACAGAGGGAGACTGCTACGGTAGAGCAAACCCCGGTAGTGAACGAATTTCCCGACGTATTTCCAGAAGAATTACCTGGTTTACCCCCAGATAGAGAAGTGGAGTTCGGCATCGAGTTGGAACCAGGGACAGCTCCAATTTCTAAAGCACCGTATAGGATGGCACCAGCAGAGCTGAAGGAATTGAAGATTCAACTGGAGGAATTGTTGGAGAAAGGGTTCATTCGGCCGAGTGTGTCACCTTGGGGAGCACCGATTTTGTTCGTTAAGAAGAAAGATGGAAGCCTCAGGATGTGCATCGATTATCGGGAGTTGAATAAGGTGACTATCAAGAACAGATACCCGTTACCTCGCATTGATGATCTATTTGATCAATTGCAGGGGGCACAGGCATTCTCGAAGATTGACCTGAGATCGGGATATCACCAATTGAAGGTGAAGGAGGGAGATATACCGAAAACGGCATTTCGAACACGATATGGTCACTATGAATTCGTGGTAATGCCTTTTGGACTAACCAATGCTCCTGCCGCATTTATGGATTTAATGAATAGGGTGTTTCGGGAATTCCTAGACAAGTTTGTAGTTGTTTTTATTGATGACATACTGATTTACTCTCGAAACAAGGAAGAGCACAAGAAGCATCTAAGGACTGTTCTACAGATTCTTAGGGAGAAGAAGTTGTTTGCCAAATTCTCCAAGTGTGAATTTTGGTTGGAACAAGTCCGATTTTTGGGGCACGTGGTGTCCGGTGAAGGGATTGCTGTGGATCCCAAGGTAGATGCTGTATCCAAGTGGCCGAGGCCTACAAACGTGAAGGAAATAAGGAGTTTTCTGGGGTTAGTAGGGTACTATCGGAGATTTATTGAGGGATTCTCCAAGTTAGCCATGCCTTTGACTTCGTTGACAAGGAAGAATGTCAAATTTGAATGGACGGATGAGTGTGAGCGGAGTTTCCAAGAATTGAAGGCCAACTTAATTACTGCTCCAGTGTTAGCACTACCCTCGGAACATGGGGAGTATGAAATCTACAGCGATGCCTCAAAGCAAGGTTTAGGTTGTGTTTTGATGCAAGACAAAAAGGTCATAGCTTATGCATCTAGACAGTTGAGGCCTCATGAGATGAATTACCCCACGCATGACTTAGAGCTAGCTGCAGTAGTCTATGCGTTGAAAATATGGAGACATTACTTGTATGGGGTTAAATGTGAGATATTCACCGATCATAAGAGCCTCAAGTATTTTAACACCCAGAAAGAGCTGAACATGAGGCAACGGCGATGGCTAGAGCTGATTAAAGATTATGATTGCACAATTAGCTACCACCCCGGAAAGGCCAATGTGGTGGCCGACGCACTAAGTAGGAAGTCGGCAGAGACGAGTTCAATGAAGGTGGTGCCCGAAGGAATCATGAGAGATTTGGAAAGAGCAGAGATCGTGCTTATCATTGCCGATCAGTTTGTCTCAATAGCAGGGCTCTCGTTGCAACCTACGCTAGAGGAGCAGATTCGCGAAGCCCAGAAGAATGATAAGATGATTGAAGGGATCAGAGAGAGGATCGGGAAAAAGGAAGACCCTGACTTTGGGTTGTTACGTTACCGTGGCAGAGTTTGTGTACCAGGGAAGAAGAAAATTTGATCCTAGCAGAGGCTCACACTACACCTTATACTATTCACACAGGAGGCACGAAGATGTTCGAGATATTAAGGAGGCCTTTTGGTGGCCTAATATGAAGCGGGAGATAGCATATATGTTGCTCGATGTCTGAAGAGAAGGAAAGGCAGACAGGGACATTAAAGCCTCTAGAGATCCCTGAATGGAAGTGGGAAGGGATAGCCATGGACTTTTGTAGTAGGGTTGCCTCGAACTACTGCAAGCTATGACGCTATATGGGTGATTGTGGACCGATTAACTAAGTCGGCACACTTCTTACCCATTAAGGTGAAGTATACCCCGGAAAAGTTAGCTGAGATTTATCTTCAGGAGATTATTAGGCTCCATGGAGTGCCCAAGAGTATAGTGTCGGATAGGGATCGAGATTCACTTCGAGATTCTGGAAACAATTGCAGGAATCGTTGGGTACTCGGTTGAATTTTAGTACCGCCTTCCACCCACAGACGGACGGGCAATCAGAGCGGACTATACAGATTCTGGAAGATATGCTCAGGGCTTGCGTCATGGATTTTAAAGGAAGTTGGGCTCAATACTTGCCTTTAGCAGAATTTGCGTACAATAACAGTTTTCAGGCGAGCATCGGTATGGCGCCATACGAAGCATTGTATGGGCGAAGGTGCAGATCACCATTATACTGGGACGAGGTAGGAGAAAGAAGACTGTTGGGGCCAGAAATAGTCTTAGAGATGAGGGAAAAGATTCAAATAATCAAGGATAGACTCGTGACAGCCCAAAGCCGACAGAAGAGTTACGCGGATAATCGGAGAAGAGAGCTTGAATTTGAAGCTGGGAGCAAAGTATTTTTGAAGATTTCCCCGAAAAAGGGTATAGCGCGGTTTGGGAAGAAAGGAAAGCTCCAACCCAGATTCATAGGACCCTTTGAGATCTTAGACAAAATATGGCCCGTGGCGTACAGGTTGGCCCTACCCCCTTGCTTAGAGGGAGTCCACAACGTGTTTCATGTATCGCTCCTAAGGAAGTACGTACCTGACCCTACCCATGTCCTGGATTACGAGCCTTGCAGGTTAGAGAAAACCTTACATATGTAGAAGAACCTATACGGGTTTTGGATAGGAAGGAACAACAACTAAGGACTAAAACCATACCGCTTGTTAAGATTTTGTGGAAAAACCACGGAGTAGAAGAGGCTTCATGGGAGTTAGAAAGTGAAATGTACTCGAAATACCCACACTTGCGGGAAGAACAAAGTTAAGAAGGATAATGTTCTATCGACTTTTGGTTTTGTGATAGAAATTTTTTGTAACTTACGTGATCCTTGTTTTCCTTCTTTGATTGCGCCTTTTGTTATACGGCTAGATGCTCGAATAAGAATATATATGAACTCTATGGTTGTGTATAGCATAGATGTATAAATGCTCATGATTACATTATGATGTTGGAACTAACTATTTTACCTTGTTAGCAGATGTCATCAAGTCGCCGACCCCCGCGCTCTCAATCCGTCTCTTCCCCACACTCTCCCCCGCGTAGAAGAATGACCGCACGGGAATATCGCAGTCTGTTTCGCGTGAATCCTAGACCTCTTAACTCAATACCGCCTCAGCAACCGCAGTTGCCGGAGGTTGGGGAGGGGACTCAGGAGCCCCCGCCCCTTCGAAGGAATGACCAGCCCGGTCCTTCCAGGAGAAGGCATAGTGTGTGGTGGACCGACTCCTCTGAGTCACAGGATCCAGTTGGAGTCATTAGACAAATAGATAGAAAGTAGAGCCCAGTTGGGAGAATAAGAGTGAGCTCGGAAGAGGATCCGGAGGAAGATCCGGAAGAGGATCCAATGGAGGAGGACCCTTCGCCTAAGATAGTGGGGAATGAATGCAATGAAAAGAGTTCATCATGGAGAGAAGATACTTGGGAAGGCATTAGACTAGAATTGGGTAGAGGACCTAGTATCCTTTATGATTCTCTTGAGAACTCATCACAGGAAGTGGACTTTGTCCCTAAATACCATGAACCTTCAGGTAATGTAATCCATGACCCCAGTACCACAGGTCGGAGCTACGAATCCATGTCCCACTCTTGGGCAGGTAGTAACTCCCCAGACCACGTCTACCATGGCAAGGTCAGTAGTGGGGCTAGTTCGAACGCTCGCCCGCACCCATATGGTCCTAGACCTCCACCACGGGAACAAAATTTCTGGTAAGAAAGACCGAATTCTGAGGACAGAATTTTTATAAGGAGGGGAGATGTGAGTCCCGACCTTATTTCTATCATTGTAAAAAAAAAAAAAGAATTATGACTTCTTAAGTGTGTGTGTATTACTCTAATTATGGCGAAAGGCATGTATGGGTAAATTAATATAAGATTTTGTCTAGGTGGAATATTCCCCCTAGCATTTTTATGCATCTTTAGCTATGATTTACATGTTATATCGTTTGCAATTTTTAATAGTATTAAATTTGAGTATTTGGGATTAATTAAACTAATCATTTTAATTGTTGGAATATATCTCTAAGTTTGCAATATTTGGAAGAAATTGAATTAGGAACTTTGACTCTTGAAAAATGTGTGAAAGGCATGTTGGGGTTAATAATAATGAAGTGGCAGAAAAAAAAAAAGAAAGAAAAGAAAATGGGGAAATCACGTGAAGGAGGGAAAGAAGGGGGAGGGCAGCCTTGTCTTTTCCCCCCAAACATTTCACGCCTAAACCACCCCCCCTTGCCGCACACTTCACACTCCCATTTCCCTCACTCTTTTGCCCTAACTCACTCACACACCCGAAGAGAAGAAGGAGAAGAAGAGAGAAGAGGAAGAAGGAGAAGAAGAGAGAAGAGAAGAAGGGAAAAACCAAGATAAGCCAAGGTAAAGGGGATCTAACATTTGGATTCAAAATTTTTGTGTGGGTAAATTGTTAGAGTTAGTTTCGGTTCCTATCCTTATTTTTCTTTGCTGCATGTTGGATTTGAGTATTGATGAGTTGGGAATGAAAGGTAGGCATGCAAAGTGTTTGTTAGAAAGCCTAAAAGAAAGGATGATACAATAGCTTTGGCTTGATGAATATAGAACCATGATATTGCTGTAAGTTGTGTAAAAGTAGGGGATTTTTAAGAGAATAGCTACTGTTGTGAAGTGTAGGCAAGAGCTGAAACTTGTTTTGCACATGCATGGCCGGGTAGGTGATGTTGAAATTGGGGGAAAACACTTGTTGTTGACCGAATGTGTTCACTGCCTTATTTCTTGCATGTTTCTCTTGATGGTAGCTTGCTGTAGGTATCTTGCATGTAGGTGTAGGTATCTTGCATGTAGGTAATGTGGGTAGACCAGCAAGCTAAACACTTAAAGGGATTGGATATACTTGGAGAATAAAGAGATTGTGCTTTGTGAAACAAGGAGAATGGGAATTAGGCATGTTTTAGGTTGCTGAGTTGCAACCGAACCCTTGGTGTTTGATTTTGTTGCAGCCCTTTATGGATCTAGGTTTGCATGGTGAATTAAGGGTAGAAGAATTGGAAATTGGACGATAGAGAATACTTGTTAGACTAGTTGCCGATGTTAGACAAGTTGCTGAAATGTACTCCAGGCTCGAACTAGGAGTGTATTCTGCTGCAATTGTGCTTATCCTTTGATCTTAAGAGGATCCTAGATTGTAGGCCTAGGAAATAGGAAGATTTTAAGCCATACCTTGGGTGATTTCGATAAGTATTGGGTGAGATATGAGTTGTTCAAGGCCCGGACGTCAAGCTGCCAGCAGCCTTGCACGTCCAGAATGTTAGCTCATTTCGAAGACCTTTTGAGTGATCATTTTAAGTCCAAATTTTACTAGGTTTGGTCTTGAATTTTAAGTTTATGAAAGAAGAACATTTTAAGGTAAATTTTGTGTGATTTAGAGGTGTAATGACTAAGTTGTGATGTTTTGAAAGTAGAAGGCCGAGCTGGTGGCAGTAGCAGTATTACTCTAGGAATTTTATCTGATATGAAGTGTTTTCGACAATGCATGGAAATTTCGATGTTTATGATTTTTATCTTCAACTTGAACTATGAAAGAAGAATATTTTAAAAGAAATTTCATGTAATTTGGAGCGGTGTTTTTGAAGTTATGAATTTTGGAGCTGGAGACGTCGGGGCTGCCTCTTGGACGTCCTCAGCAGCTCGCATTTTCGAGTAAATCTTTCGAGTGGCAAACGAGCTCCAAATTACCTGGAATTTTAATTTGTTATGAAAATTAGTGTAAGGATCAGTTT